>CAJGYM010000022.1:600000-1115956 GCA_904845305.1 Caenorhabditis auriculariae | reverse complement strand
TCGACCTCAGCAAAGTTTGTTGGAGTTCAAAAATTCTCAAATAAATATGTAAACTTTCAGGCAAAGTGAAGATATATCTACTCAAGCTGGCCCTACCAGTGATACCAAAGGAACGACCTCGCAGATGTTTGAAGTGTCCACCAGCGCTGGTTCATCAAGCACTGCTTCAACGTCTTCGTCGATTAAAACTTCATCCACGGGGAAGCCTATCTCTTCAAAGAAAAGCACCACGACGACCACGCCTTCAACCAAACTTCCGACAACCACTTTACCTGTTGAGACGTCTATTCACACGACTAAAACTTCCACAAGATCTATCACAACTTCTTCAACGGCAAAAATAACAAAAGTCCCAACCGAAACTGCCGCGGAATCCAGCGAGCCGACTATAACCCTCAAAAAATCGACAAGTTTTGAAAAAAGCACCACGGCGGCTACACCGAAAACAACGAAGAAAGTTGATACGACTTACACGACCGAAATGAGGACTCCCACGTTTTCAACTACATCAGAGAAAGTTCAATCGACGTCTACCATAGAAGCCACGACCGACACGTCTTCTAAGCCTTCAGAGAACCTTGAAATGACGTCAGCTGCAGAGCCTACAAAAGTCACAACTTCAGATACATCAAAAGTTGGAACAAAGTCCTCATCCGTCTCGACGGAAGAAATCACGTCTTCAACGACATCGGAATACGTTGGAACGACGTCATCGAAAGAAGCCACGGTGGCCACTGCTTCAACGTCAACGGAGAAGGTGGAAACGACGTCATCAACAGAAGCCACGATGGCCAAGCTTTCAACGGAATCAATGAAAGATAAAACTAAGACCTCATCAGAAACTTCGACAAGAAACAAGAGCACCACGAAGACTACAACGACACCAAAAAAAGTTACGCAAACGGAGAAGAGCACGAAGAATGCTTCATCTTCAACAACTCGAAAAAAGTCTGAAACAACGACCGAAAAGCCAGCCACGCCTCACACCAAAAAAATCTCAACGACGAGCACGATTTCGAAGAAGACCACGACCGCCACGAAGACTACGATGCCCTCCACAACTCCAGAAAAAGTCGCAACGACTTCAGAAAAGAAAATCTCGCCCACCCCAAAGAAGAGCTCTACGACTTCAAAGACCCCGAAGAACGTTGTAACGACTACAGAGAAGAAGATTTCAACCACAACGAAGAAGAGCTCCGAACCTTCCACGACCTCGAAGAAAGTTGTAACGACTTCTGAAAAGAAGATTTCAACCACGACAAAGAAGAGCTCCAAACCCTCCACGACCTCGAAGAAAGTTGTAACGACCGCCGCTTCTCGAAGCACCGCGTCTTCCGCTACCTCCATGAAAGTCCCGCTTTCTGAAAAACCGACGACGTCTCCTACGAAGCCAGTGACTTCCACGTCCGCAACGTCGACCGGAACCGTGAGCACCACCGCCAAGACGACCAAGTAGTGATGGGATTTGATAATTTAATAATGGGGGTTCTCAGAACCACAACGGACGATGTGAAAGCCTCGTCGACAATCGCTTCGAGCACGACCACAGAAAAAGCCACTACAAGACAACTCGGTTAGACATCTTATCAAACCTAGTCAGATTCCAATATACAATGTTACAGAATCCACGAGATCCTGGGCGACGGCATGCCCTGAAGGAGCAACTGAAGGACCGCTTTTTTGTTATTTGGCTGTACCGGATGGTCGCAGGCTAGTTTTCAAATTATAATATTTACCTCTAGCCGTTCCTTTTTTTGAATTTTTAGTTCTCTTTTCTAGTTTTCAATAATCAATACAAAAATTTTTCGGAAGATCTTCAAAGTCTAATAAGAATATACAAGTTTAGCTGCATCAAGCCATTCTACGTGCGACCACGATCCAAATTAAAATAAATAAAACGTACAGCTTTTCCAGCAACAGCAGCTACCTGAAGGTCAAATCGGCCTGCAACAGGATTTTCGGCTCGGATTCTTCGATCATCAGCTTGTATGAGCTCATGGACCCGGTCACTCTCAAGCTCTTCAAGAACATGACGTTGATTTTTTTGATTTCTCTCAAAAAGGGTCTCGAAACGAATAAAAACACGTTAAAAAAACGCTCTGCTTAATAAAACATTGAATCGAAAATGAAAAAGTAAAATTCAGAGTTCTGCTAAACTATATAATTTACACAAGGACAAAAAAAGAAGAAGCCGAGAAAGCTAATTAAAAAATAAAATGATAAAAAGTACGATATTGGACTTGAAGAAAATTGCGCTTTTTGGGCTTGTTAGGGCTCAGAAAACGGCCAGGGGACCAAAAAGAACACGCTCAGAAACTTGAATGAACAAAAAACAATCTGAAACGGTTAAGGAGAAAAAAAAAAACGAAATTTATAATAAAAGATTACTTTTTTGGTAAAGAAAAAGCTTTTTAGTTAATTCAAGAAAATCGTTCAGATTCTTCGTCCAGACTCAATGATGACATTCAATCCAAATGAAATCGGGAACAGTTTCAGCGGCGAAAAGAACACTACCGTATTTTGGGCGGAGGGAGGGGGATCGAGGACCCAGTGGAACCGGCTGGCGCTCAGAATCAACTCTGACGCGGCGCCGGAGTTTTTCCAAGGCGAAGGAATCGACAAAGTCCCAATCTACAACGAGGATAACACCGTTGGCGGAATTTGCAAAGTGCCGAGTAAGTCGCATTTTTTTTCTGTCTTCAAGGGCTCTAATTGTTTGTCCATTGTTGATTTCATCCTTTGACACTTTCCCGTCTTTGCGGGATTTGGTGTGATATATATATCACTGTTTAATTTTTTTTTTTTTTTGAAAAAAGTTGAATAATGAAGCTTCTTTTTTGAAAAATTTATGGTTTTTCATTCGTTGAGGACGAAATTGAATAAAAGTTTGCGATATTGTTTTTTTTTCTATTTAAAGCTTTATATTTCTGATGCTTTTTCCTTCAGAATATGGAGCAGCGATGGAATGCGCCACGGATACTTTCCATGAAGCTTTGTACCTCAGGGGAAAGTTCAATCTTCCCCAGGCCGGAAAATTCGTCGCCGTCGGCAATCGCATAACGTTAGTTCACCGTTCGAATTACTTATTTTTGTGGAATAAGCGCGAATCATTTGATAAAAATTGACCTCTCGATCGCCAAAATATGACATGATGTTTTAGTCTGGGTGTCTTTAAAAAAATATGGTCTCTTGGATTTCTCTTTTCTAAAAAACTCTATAAAAAAAACCACTTGGGTTTACTTTACCTGATTTAGAAAACGGCAGGCTTCTAAGTAAAGAAAAATTGTTTCATCGTTCTTTTGCAATATTCGAGTGACTTTTCGACGTTTTGAGGAGCAGCTGCAGTCTGCCGAACTGCTACGAGCCAAACTGGACCTTTTTGTGCAATCCTAAAGGCGTTTGGAGCCCGCACCCCGATGCCGTCAATTGCACTCAACGCCGTTAGTTTAATTTTGATTGAGAACAAGAATTATTGTTTTAACCGTGAAAGGATCTTTTAATGATAAAAGAGATCAGAGACACCAGACTTCTTTGAAGTCTCTTCAAGCCTCTGCTCTCTTTTTCTCTCTTCTTCCTATCTTAAACAGTTTTAAAGCTGCGACAATGACGTTGCCAGTTTCGAAAAAATGCAGGGTTCAAGAGAAAATGAAAAATAGTTCTAGTTTTAGACTTAAGAATTTCAAAAATTGAAAGGTATTTGTTTTAGATCTGATCATTATAAACTGGGATTTTAAAAATCTTAACTCGAAAACTAGAAGCTTGTACAGTAGCCGCTTTGAAGAGCTTGAATCTGGACTTCTGCAGATAATTTGAGCAAATTCAAAGAAAATACCAGACCTCATATAGTCTGTGTGCCAAGACTTGGAATTTCACCGAACGACATTCCGGTGTTCCGCTGGATAGAAGATGAAAGAAAAATAATTTCTCGAAGCGTCTTTGCGATCCTCGGTCTCGCTTTGAATTGGTTCTCATTTCTGATAGATGGACTGTTTCACTAGGAACACGTGTTAGTCGAGTTCTTAAGTAAAGTTGAAAATTAAAAAGCGGCCAAGCACGCAGCGGAACAGCGGAACGTCGTTCGATAAAATTCCAAGTCGTGGTACACAGACTATAGTAACCTCTCTCCGATTTAATCTTTGTTCCCTGAAGGCGGAACCCTGTGGGTCGACACGGCGCGGCCCTTCTACGGACGAGAGCAGGAGAAGTGCCAGAACTGCGTGGAAGAAGGGACGGCTACCTGCAACGCGACCGACAACGGCACCTTCGTTTGCGTCTGCAAGCCCGGATACACTGTCAGTTTTCAATGGATGGAAGATTAAAGGCATTCGGGCAGTATAGTCGCCTCGAGCAGATTTTACAACAGAACTTTTGTTGTGACTTCGAATCTCTACTTCAAATTTTACAAATTCTTTCAGTTTTCCAGGAAAGAACGTTCAAAGAGCTCAACAGTTCGAAAGTTCAATAATCCTCTTTGCTTTTTTGAATAATATCAAATCTGTGAATCGAGCGTATTCTCCTTCAAACTTCCCGACAAGAGTTCATTAAAGGCCGACGGTTTTAGTATATACAGTATCTGAGCTCGATTAACATTACTGTGAAACAACCTAGTGGCCTTTTTAGAGGGATCTCGAAGACGGCTTTGAGAGGACAAAAATGGCAACTGAAACTACCTTTATTGGAGCCACCCCTAAAGTAGCTTCATGGTCTAGTAGTACTAATCAGAAAAAGAAGTCACTTAAATCTAGACGCTAATTTGACTACTACTACAGTGGCCTGTAAAACGTCAAAATTCTAAAATGGTCACTCAGAACTTTACCAGCTCCAAAATCAATTGACATCAAGAGTAACTAAAAAATTTAAATTTAAAGTGTCGTTAAAGAGGGTTTATTCATATTTTTTTGAGTCATGGGTTGAATATAAGATGAAAGGAAAAATAATTTTCTAGGGCTTCCGGTGCCAAAAGGTGCCTCAGTGGTGTGGAACTGATTCGCAGGCGGCGGCTCTCTGCATCATGGGGTATGTTGGGAATTTTTATGATTCGCTCGAAATTTCAAACATTAAAAGAGTCCAAAAAAAGTAGAACAGTGAAGAAAAAAGGACTAGTCTTTGACAATGTTGGTTCTGTAATCGCCGAAGTTACATGTGTTGTGAAAGGTCTACATGAAGAAATAAGTCTTTTCTGTCCAAGCAGTCACTTTATCAAAAGTTGTAGATGAAATGCTCAGTTTTTCAACCAGCTTACATCTGGTCATCTTTTTCTCATTCTTTTCAGCCGATGCGTGAACGAACGGAACAGTTACCGTTGCATCTGCGACTACGCCATCGGAGAGGACCATTGTACGTGGAACCGGAGCCACTTCGAATTCGACCGTGTACGAATTTTTTCAATATTCATCTCTTGAAAGGAAATTTTTCCAAGCCTTCAGGGAAGTTCGGCGCAAGTGTACCACAAGGTTTTTTGATTCTAGAACAAGAAGCGAATCCCTAGAAAAAGGCTTAATTTTCACATTGTCGAGTTTTCAGAGAGGCTGGATGTCCTCGACGCAGACGACCTCGACGACGGCTGTGGTCGCTTTGGTCACGTGGTTCTTCTTCTGGAGCTTCGTTGCGCAGAGCGACAGGACCTACAATGCCCGGGTTCGTACCGTTCCTTTGCAACGAGAGAGAAAATCGTCACTAAAAATAAACTCCAATTTTCATGAAGAAAAATATACACAATCTTACTTGGCTTGAGCCAGCGAAAAAATTGATATCGATTCCTCTTTTTACGAAAAAAAAAAACACGAATTTCCGGTTTCAGGACCGACAGAACACGATCCAGATGCTGCGTGGCTTCGCCACGCTGACGATGATGACGATTTTCGCTGGATTCAGGAATCCCGGAATGCTCGGAGACTGGCAGGCGTGCCCCGTCTGGTATTTCATATTCACCTGGATGCACACCACGAGTGAGTTGAATTGGGAAAATAATCATAATCTGACATTTTGAAACTGTAAACTGAAGACGAAAGTTCGAAAAAATCAAGAAAAAGTTTGGGAAACTTCGTGAAAAAAGGCTAATTCCTGACCGAACCGTTCAAGTCCCAAGAATGGTCTTTCAGTCGGGATCTTCTGGACGGTGGAGTCGGTCTGCTACGGCAGTATGTTGCGGAACCACCACCGCAACGGCTTCCACACCTGGAACGGGCAGAAGCCGTCCACGCTCGTCTTCATGGTGAGCAAACCCCTTCAAATTTCTCAGTCTAGAATCTTCATAATTTTCTCTTTTAGTGTTTTTTGATTGATTTGAAAAAATGATTTTTTTCTCGAAAAAACTTGAAAACAGAGAAAATCAGAATTTATTCTAATGAAAGATGAGATTATCTCAAGACTTCTTGGGTAAATGGAAGTTTTGAACTAAGTTCTTGAAAAACGGAAGGATTCTGTTTCGAAGCTGAGTTGAAGACTCGGAAACAGAGAAACAGGAAAGTCAATCACTAACTTCAGTTCTGCCTCTTTGGACCGTTCTTCGTCGGATTCTTCTGGGCGGGGACCGTCGTCTTCGTCGTCGCCGGATCGTTGGTCCAGGTATAATTTTACGAGAACTTGTAGGCATTTCTATTAAAACCAACGAAGTTAGTCATTTGAAGATCCATGTGAATTTTTCAAACAAGATAGGTTTTTATAATGCCATTCTTTTTACTAGAAGCTCCTGTAATTCTGAATGATGATTGCTAATAGTTTCTACCTAGAAAAAAATTTTTTCGCGGAGAGTTTTTCTCAAAAGTTGTGAAGTACTGCTCGCAGACTGTCTTGCAGATAAGGTCTCTCACCAAAACTGACATTTTGTGAAGAGAGTGGCTAGAAAGTTGAGCTTATCGGTCCGTCAATCTAACTCAAAAATCTGGCTTGAATCCGATTGATCTTTTCATCACAAAATGGAGAATTGTTTCAGGCAGCCAGCACATGGAGCTGCATTGGGTATAACACGGACACGATCGTGCCCAACTTGTACCTCCTGCCGTTGTTCGTCTTTCCGGCCTTCGGCTACCGGAAATGGGCCGAAGGATCCACGTCAGTTGTTTTAGTAGTTCTTTTAAGTGCATTTTCTTCACTCTTTTCAAATTAGTCCTAAAATATTTTCAAAAATTTTTGGAGTGTTTTTTTAAATACTGTGAAACTGCGATCGGAGAAATTTGAATTTTTTTTTAGTAGAGTTGCAGTTGTTGAGTTACACTAAACAGGCCCGCAACAGAAAAGTTGTTAGAAAGTTCTAACAAATGAAGATTTTTTGGGTGAAGTTGTGATGAACATAGAAAACTCAATTGTTAAGTGATGCAGAAAATCCTAATATTTCAGATAATACAAATTTTCTCACGGGTTTTGGGAGCACAAAAAACAACGAAAACTTTTGATTTTTTTTGGTTTCTCAGTAGCCACTCTAACAGTTTCGTACCTTATAAAAAATGTATCGTAGTAAAATAGACAAATCATGAACTTAAAAATGCACAATGACACGTTACTTACAATAGTAGGAACTTCAAAAGGTTTCTTTTCTAGGGCGGTACGCTACGAGTACCGAAGACGACTGCGGGCGTGGTTCACGGTCTTCTCACCGCGAAACGTCGACTTCTACAGTCGCGTAAGTTTGACAAGTTTCTTAAAAAATCGAACTAAAAATCTAGAACGTTCAATCGATATTCTGCAAGTAGAATACTTGGGTTTGACCTTTTTTGATTCATTTTTAACTTTTTAGTTGGATTTGAGGTTTGTTATAATCCTTTGATAATCCCGAAGGTTCAGGTCAGATGTTAAGCTTTTTACCCAATAACCGTCTAGGGAGACTAGCGAACAATTGTGAATTTTTTATAGGGTTTTCTAATAATCCCGAAGGTTCAAGTCAGATGTTCAGGTGCTGAGGAACGGGCCGATGCTGGATTTGATGCCGTTTGCCTACGCCCTCCAGTACATCGCCATGGTGTACCACGTCGCCGAGCCGGAGAACGACCAGTACAGGACGTGAGTATGAAGAAAAAATGGTAAAGGAATAAATAAATTTAAAGATCAAAGGCTTTTTGATTTTTACGGTCTAGCCTGTTTGTGCCCATTTCTCAGCTTTCTCCCAATCATTTTTGAACTGGAATATTTTCAATGAAAGTGAAATAAAAAAATAAAAATAAAAGTCTCCTGCTATTTATGATCAAGAGATACACGAGAAATTTTATTTCATCGAAAAATTCGAAAAAAATTACTTTTTGAGAGGTCCTGCACCTTTTCTACTGCTTTTTTTCAGGCTTTCGGCGGTGGCGATCGCCATCAACACCGTCCTCCACTGGGTCCAGTTCGCCGTCACCGCGCCTCCGGTAAGGAAGGGAAATTTCCATTGAAAACTTGATCAAATATAGTTTTTATTTGAAGATACAACAGAAAATAATTGTTTGCAGTTGTGGAACTTCGTCTGCAACAAGATGATGGTGCACCTGCCGTCCCACGTGGCGCCCAAGTTCAACACCGTGATGCGTTGGACGCGCGATGAGGTAACCTTCATGTCCACAATATATGAAACAACCTGTTCGGAACACCGTAGCGCAACAGGTTGTGTGCCTGTCTAATGTACAAAAAGGTAACAAGTTCGATCCCCACCGCGACCCAACGAAGGGGTTTTTCATTTTCCCAATTTTCAATGTGAATATGCTGTTTCTTTTTCAACAAATTTTTTTATCTATAAAATTGAAGATTTCTTCAGAAGGAATAACTCAAAAATGAGATGAAAGTATTTATTAGAGCGCAAAAGCTTAAACTATGTTGTGAATTAAATTTTTGAATTATGATTTAAAAGCTTCTCCGTTGAGAAATAACCGTATTTAGAAGCTTCAAATAAGAGAAGGTCCTACATTAATTGGTCTGAAAATATGGTTTATTTGTGAGAAACATTCATTCACTTTTGTCCAGGTCCTCTGCTGGAAAGCTCCGCTGAAATACGCGACGGAGTTTGAGGAGAAGCTGGAGCTGGAAAACGAGCGCCGGAAAATGGAAGTCGAGAGAGCGATCCAAAAGCGCAACAAGATGCTGGAAAGAGTAAGAAACGGCTTTTTACACTTTTATTATGAAGTATCGATTTCTTAGTGCCCGACGATCGATCTCCGACTACTCCCTGCGGTACCGGTGTTCTTGGAGGCAGAAGCTCCGGCGGAGGTAATTATTTTTTTGAAAAATATAGTTTATTCAATGTTGACTGGAAATTTTCCAAGGATGCTGGGCAAGTATGGCGTCTTTGTAAAGTTTCTTTGAACCTAAAGTTAATCATAGATTCGGCTTAGGATTGGTATCGCCCTATAGGCAGCGTCTAATCAGAGAATCAATCAATTTTTGAAGGATTTCATCTGAAAATTAAATTAGAAAGGTTAACTTCATTCAGCACTTGGCGAAACTCACCCCGAACGGCATCGAAGGTCCGGAAGACTACCTGTCGGACTTCTCGCTGGAGGTGATCCGGACACGCTTCTTCGTCAACTACATCAAAGAGCGTCTGGACAGCCGATGCGAAAGGACACATTGTGCTTTCGTGCGTCCGAATAGAGGCCTTCTCCGATGGAAAAAGTCGTTTGCAGAGGGTGGTGGCGAGGGAGTGGGTTCAAGTCGGGTACGACCAGAGCCAGATCGCCTACCACCAGCTCATCCGACTCTTCAAGCAGTGCTGCGACATCGTCAGGGACAACGACTATCTCCTGTTCGAGGGCGAAAAACCGGGGATGGACCCCCTCAAAGTAGGTTCTTGACGTGTTCCCTAAAGGTAGAGAAAATAGTAACGCATTTCTTTTCTAATAAAACAAAGACGAATGTCTTCTTTTCAAACACTGTCTCGAATGAACCGAATATTTTTTCTCCAAGATGAACCGGCCACTCGCCAAGTGCTTCGAGATCACGCAGCGGTTCCGGCGACGGAAAAATGCTCCGCCGGCGAACACAACGGAGGCCGTGGTAAGAGTCTTTCATCAAAGAACGTCCTTTGAAGTAGGAATGTCATTCTGTAGGGTTCTTCAGAAGTTGTTAGTATGATAGTCAAAAATCTGTATTTTTTTTTGAGAACCGAGGAAACCAAGAAAAAAAAAACGGTGTACACAAAGATGCTTACCGTAATCTAATAAATAAGATGACTAAAATCGGTGGCTGAAAATTTTCAGAATTCCAATCTAAACAGAAGTTTTGATGATATATGTATGAGTTAAAAAATGCAACAAAAAATTGAACATATTTATTTTCAATTCAAAGCATAAAATGTTGCAGAAGAAGTACGAGCGGATGCTGGAATCGATCGGCTACCGATACCCGGTCGACGACTTCAAGTCCATCTTCTACTCGGACGTGGTCCTTTAACCGGATTGAAAGAATCAACTGAATCTTCTTTTTCCAGGCCGAGGACTACGAGACCTTCATCGCCGGAACGCACTTCGTCAGCAGAATGCCCTATATCCACACCATCAAGGAGGTTTGGAGATAACGTGGTATTTGAAGTTCTCCAACTGTTTGGAGTTTTGGTAGGAGATAAGCTCTATATCAATTTTCTTAAGCTGGAAAAGCGGCTGGAGATCTTCGCGGAGCAGGCCAAGGAAGAGAACGCCATCTGGGACCACATCTACGACGACGACGATTGGTTTCTCAACATTTTTTTTTACAATATTAAGAGTCACTCGAAAATTATTTTTTTAAATTGATTCTCCAGAAATCGATAGATTCGAAAAAAACAACCTTTCTGAGACTTTAGAAACCGTTTCCCCGTTGGGAATTTCCATAGTGAATGATCAAATTTTTCAGGTTCGTGGAGCGAAGCGAGGAGGAGAAAGAGGCGCTGAGAAAGGAATATGTGAGAATTTTCTACTAATTGCTCGTAGTTTCATCAAAAAATTATCATTTCTTGACACTTTCTCAATTTCATAGCTAATTTCAAACGAACTAGGACGGTTTTCCCCGTCCAAAAATGACAAAAAAAGGAGAGTATAAAATTTTCTAGAAATATCTGAAGTTTGCTCCATGGTAACATTTCACGACCATCTGAAATCTTGCAGAAGATCGTGGATTCCCAACAATTTCCGAATCCGAGAAAAATGAAGCTGAAGCACCTGCACGACCGGTACTTCGACCAAATCAGGCCCGGGTAGCTTCCAACCAAGTTGTCGACTTACACGAAATGGATACTTCCAGCTTCATCGGTCCAAAGACGCCGAACGCCTCGATCTACCCAGACTTTGGAGGCCTCTTCTCCAGCGACAAGTTCTGGCTGGAGGTTTGAGAAAAATATAACTTTTAGAGCTAAGAATTTTGAAAAAATGAGCTTTGAGAAAAGTTTCCAAACACCTGCCATTTGAGATTTCTTAGGCGGGAATGTAGAAAACCTGGAAAAAAATCAGAATAAATATCAAGTTTCAAGAAAATCAAAAACCCTAGAACATTTTTCAAAGCAAAATCGAGGCCTTAGAAAGATCGAATAAAGTTCAAAAGCTATCCAGTGAAAAAAACCAATCATTTCTAGATGAAACATGATTATAAAATTATGCAAAACAAAGCTGCTTCTGAAAAGAACAATCGAAACCAGGAGACTAAGTCCCATTTTTCAAAATTCTTCGAAAAGAGAAGTTGATAATTTTCGAAAATTCTCGTAGTAAATTTGAAAAATACTATTATTCTAACTGAAGGTTGATTGCATTTCCAATTTCAGATAGATTTTTACTCCTAAAGTGACCACTGGAATCTTTATATAAATATAGATATCTAAATGGTATTCAATTATTGTTCCTAGGAAGCGGACGAGAAAGCGTTCAACAGCTTCATCGAGATGAAGGAGTGGAGGAAGTCGGACAAGGAGCTCTACGAAAAGTACAGAAAAGACCTGCTGAAGCCGGTGAGAAACCATGGTCATCTCAAAGCTGAATCAGAAAGATGTTTCAGAAGGAAAAGAAGCACAAGCCGCCGTTGAGAGACGTCGGTGAGGAGACGGGATTGCGACAGCGGTTCAAAAATCATCTCCGAAAGTAACTAGTAACTGTTAATGTTCAGAAAAAAAAGGAAAAATTAATAAAAATGGGAAAAAGACTGTGACTTGTCTCTTCAATGAAATGAAAATGAGTTCCTGCAGAGGCTTTTGAATATGGAGCTTCGAAAACTGGAAATGAAGGGCTTCTTTCTAACTTCAGGGCTATTTCCCGTATGATGTGGAGTACGGTGGTTCGATAGCACAGGTCTGCATACATATGTCGACCTTTTTTGGCCCTTTCCGAGATTTTTTAGAAAAAAACTTGGCGCAGACCTGTTCTTCCTTCTAGATTTAGGCCGTTTTACAAAAAAAAAGGCGTCACTACCTTTTTTTTTCGAAGATGTTATAAATCACAGCGCTTCGGGATTTTGAAGCATAAGACTGGTCTCACTGGACAGATTTTCGAGATACGGTTATTCAAGGGATTACCGTGAAAAGGCCCGAAAATCCATATCTCGATCGAAATCCAACGATTTACAAAAACACTCCGTCAAGAGATGTGAAATATTGTTGTTCCAACTTTTTGAATTATATTCTTCTTGTTTGCTCATTATTTTTTTCATTGCACAACTTTTTTTGAAGTCGTGAAACGAATCATTTTGGCTTCGAAAAAGACAAAAAAATTCACTGTTTTTAATCGAGTGAAAATATTCATAAATTTAAAAAAATTTTCGAAGATGCTTTTTATGACCAATACTACGTCGCGCGCTGTAATTATCCCAAAAAGACGAATCAGTGAAAAAAAACTCTGCAAAAAATTTTGCGGTTTTGTTAGATTCCAGCGTAATTCATGATTTCTTTTCTTTTAAAAATGACTGATAACCAGGAAAATTTGATAAGACAAAAAAACTCTCCTCGAAACTGAAGAAATGACAGGAAAAATTCATTTGAATTGGAAAACTAACTTTCCATTTGTTCTTCTATCCCCCAAAAGGCCTGAAAGTTAAGAAGTCAAATGAAGAAGAGAAATCGGAGATTATTCCCTTCAAACGCTCTCGAACCCCTGAAAAAGCAAAGAAAAAATGATACGCTCCTTGGAAACCGGCTTCACAGGTCAAACTGTCCAAAAAAGTTCAAAAGGCCAGTGAAAAGCGTTCGCAACAAGGTGTCATGCACCTTTGAGGACATTAACAGAAAACCGCTGAAAAACTTTCCAGTCCGTTTTATCAATCATTTGGGCGCATTCAAAGGAAAAGAAAAAAGTTTTCGTTGACTTGCTGCGAGAAAAGAACGCCGCAAAAAGAAGGTCGCAACATCAGGAGAAAGAAGTCTTTATACGAGAACTTTAGTTTTCTATCACTTTCTCTCTAGTTACGCTCTTCTTAGAACTTCGAATACTCATGATTCTTGCTTCCAGACAAAAACAGTGATCATGAGATCCTCCAACTTGAACTCGAATATATCGATCGATAGTCGCATGTGGTCTCGCCACGGAATTACGGTATTCAAATGTGAGAAAAAAATCCACAGTACCAGTTGGAACTACTTTCTTCGGACAAAATTAATCAAAAAATGCCTATTGAGAATTTTTCCTTTTTTTTAATTCAGTGAAAAAAAGTATAAAATCTAAATTGACATATTGAGACATTTTTTTGCACAATTTTGCGATTTAATTTTTTTTTCAAAGAATATACATATTATCCAATGTACAAGTTTTCAATAGATCTTTCTTAGTTTTTAATAAATTTAAAAAATGTGAAAATCAAAGTCTGGCTTATGATTTTTTTTTTTTTTGATTTTCTCTAACGTCTTTTCGTACAGTCATCGATCGATTTCCCTCCTTTTTCGTTTAAAAAAATATTATTCTTGGATTTTGTTCCCGTTTCAAACTTTTTTTCAGTCCCGCTTGGATTCTACTTAGTAATTCCTATCAACAAATAATTATACCTAACGGAAAAAAACCACCTCAAAAAAATATTTGAAAAACTTTTCTCAGCTTTCATAGTCATTTTTTTGCTTCGAATTGATCATTATATAGACTTCAAAAAAATTTTTCAAAATGAGTTTTTTTAATTCCAAAACTCTTAAGGTTCACTTGAAGACTTATTTTCTGAGAAATGGGTTATGGTATCGAGATATTTTTTCGGGCTTTGCGGACTTTTAACGAATGAGAAGAGCTACCGTAGATGTTTCGTTTTAATAGAACTTCTGATTGGTTACAACCAGAGCTGAAATTAAAAAAAAGACATCGAAATTCCTGAAAATTCAGAGGCTGGATAACTTTTTCAGTGGATTCTCTCCACGAATTCTAGATTGTAAAAATTGAACTTTTCACTGTTGTAGGACTTCATGTGAAATTTCAAAGAGCTCATTTTATGTATGCGCAAAGTTTCCAGATTTAGATCTTAAAGAATCCTAAGAAGCCAATCAGAAAGCAATTGAGCTTGTCTTTTTTCGAACGATGCTCCGTGTGTACACTTTAGCCTTTTTCCTGTCGATTTATAAATTGATTTTCATTTGATATCTTCAAAAAAAGTTCTTCAAAATTTATTCTCCCCATTATATGTATGTGAAAAAACGTGAATATACACTGTCAATTGTTATATTACCTTCGCTAATCATTTTTTTTTTGTCAATAGGTGTTCTGATGTTTCGATTTTTTTCCGTTGGTTGTTTGTAAATGTTGTTCAGATGATTTTGAAAATGAAAGTATCGTGTGAACGTTAAAAACAAAAGCTTTTTGAACTGGATTTCGAAAGTTGACGAAAATTACAACCTGATGAACAGAGGATAGAAAGGTAGAGTTCATATTCCGATGACTCTCGTCCATCAAAGCGAATCCAACATTGAATACTTATTCTCAATTCTCCCTCAAAGATAACAGCTCAGATACCTTCTTGATCTCTCGACCTCCTCAGATATTCTCCCCACTACTGTATCTCAATGAAAAGCCATCATTTTGAGTGAATTAACGTGGCTGTCTACGCATGCAGACAATCCCAAGCCATTTTCGGTGTTACCGTAAATCTAATCAAGATTTGCTCCCAATCGGAGGCTTTTTTTCGAAAGATTTTCTACATAGGACGACATTCTGACCAGACCGACCACCCAGAAACGATTCCAAGGTGCAGAGGAAACCGAAATTATCGCTTTGTTCCGCGTGGTTTTGATTAATGAGGATAGTGAGCAACTTGAAAATCGTCTGGTGACAAATTCTTATTGATGGGTCGTGATATCCTTGAGAAGTTTCTAATTGATGGGCTGTCTGGAATGAGAATAGAGAGCTTCATGAAAACCGTTGAATTCATTTTTCTGGGTCTGACTACCTGCGCTCCCCTTGTCTCTCATCGGCACTGTAATATGAAATCGAAACAGTATATGATATCTAGAGAGCGTAGGCAGGCAGACTTTTTCAAGTCAAAAATGATTTCACTTGAAGCATTATTCATTATTCACTCAACTTATTGAGATAAGATGCCCCTCGAAAAGAATGAGTTAAAATTATTAGGATATTGAAAGGAAGCTCTCTTTGTTAGAAAAAAAAAAATGGATCGTCGCTTTGAAAATATTCAGAATATTATAACTTATGTACCGCAACTTGGAATTTCACCAAACGACATTCCGCTGTGCCGCTGCGCGCTTTTGCGCACCTTGGTCGCGATTATAAATTTTTTTTTTGCTTTTATTAAGGTACTCTACTTTCCTGTGCTACCTCAGCAATAACAATCGATTGAAAGCGTGACCTAGATTCGAAAGACGCTTCGCGAACGCACGCAGCGGAACAGCGGAATGTCGTTCCGTGAAATTTCAAATCGTGGCACACACTATGCAGTAAAAACTTATACAGTATCTTCTAATCAGATAATAACAAAAAAATTCCTGATTGAGCTTTGGAAATTTCGTTGCTTTTGCCATAAAAAATCATTACAGTAGGAAATGTTTTCTCTTCGATTTGACCTTGGTTTGACCACCCGTGTACAAAAGGCGCGAACTGACGCGAGTTTTTTCTTCTCTTTGATCAACGCACGTTGATAAATGCGTGATACTGAGAGACCGTAAATCACTGAGACAATCTGAGAAACTCCAGGTGAATTCAAAGAAAAGTTACTATGAAATACAGAGAGTTCTGGGAAAGGAAATGATCGAGTGGTTGAATGATTGCAGCCGTTCATAATCTCTGAGTCAGGAAACAGTCATCGTTCCTGTTTGTCTTCTCTGATGTCATTTTGAAAAAAAATGATCCTGCGATCACAAGATGTCTGGCATTTCTTCTGTTACACATCGAGGTTATTCTGAAGCGAAATAAAAGAAGATCAAGAAATCAATTATCAAAAACTAGGGATCTGAACAGATAAAAAATTCAGCTAGCCCATCAAAAAATGTTCAGGTTAACTGAAATCAAAAAACCAAATGTAAAAAGCTTAAAAAAAGCTGAACCATGAAGTTATAAATTTTCATTTCAGATTATTATATTATCGAGTGTCTCAAACCACTCGAGGTCAAAAAATCCTTATTTGATGAATAAAAGACACTGTTTGAACAAGAAAGACGTTTTTATTGTTTGTATCGTTCTCAATCTTTTTTGATGACACCTCGAATCTTATCAAAATGATTTTGAACCGATATCCTTCGAGAAGGGGCGGTCTCTGGCGAGAAAAGAGACCATGTCTACGACCATCTCTACCTGCGGTTCATTTCAGCTTATCCCATTTTATGGTCGCTTTTTGTACTTCCTGTCGATTGCTGATTAGATATGAATAAGCTATATTTTCTACTATCCGTTGCACTTACAATTGTTTATGGATGCATGAGAACAGTTCCTTCGGATACGGTTACAACCCCAGCCACAGTCCCAACCACAGTCACAGTCCCGAGCACTTCCACAGTCACAAGCAAAGCCACAAGTAGTGTGAGTTTTTGTTAATTTAATCTTCGTTCAATTTATTTTTGTCAAAATCACGTTGAAACGGTTTGGAAATACACTACAAATCGGATCTCAATCAGTTCCCGACACACCGATGAAAGTAATTCAATTTAGGCCGAGAAGTAGGGAAATGAAAAAAAAAAAACTATCGAGATATCAAAAAAATTATTTTTTCGCCTCGCAGTTTTTTTGAATTTTGTAAACCACACAGATAAATTTTTTTGGTCAATAATCATCCGAACTGATCCGCTCCGAAGGGATTTTTCCGCTCCTGATCATTCTAACTCATCATTTATCAACCGAACCGAATCGTTTTCCATATTTGTCCAGTAGTCATTCGATATAAACATTATACCGGCTAAAAATTATATCTAAGGGCCGCAAGGCCACACCCCTTCGCTGACCAAAAAACGTCGTACATTTCGTTGCATTTTTGACATTTCATCTTTGTTTATGCAGTTTCCCTGAACCGTTTTGGGAAAAATTCAGATAACATACAATCAGCTATGCTCTACAATCCTCCATAGGAGAAACAACTGTAAACAAGAAAAGAATTGGTGAAAATGAAGTTTTTTCCCGACGCCTTTGTGCGAAAAAGTGAAAAAACGTTAAAACATTCAATACCGCTTGTGGACAAATTATTTTTTTCTTATTTTTAAGCATGTAAAAAAATATAAGTGAAAAATAAAAAGATTCCTATGTGTGTTTTTCGAATAAAGAAGCGTCGGAAAATCGCAACTTTCGAAATTTGTGAACTTTGGCATTTTTCCGCGAATCATCGTAAAAGTTTTTTTGAACTGTTCTCTACAAATTTTAAAACATTTTCAAAAAAACCTGGCATGTTCCCAAAGAAGAATATCTGAAAAATAAGTTGAACTGGCAGATGGCTGAAACCACAACTACTTCAATGGAAATTACATCCACTACTACAATGACAACGACGACGACTAGTGGTGAGAGATTTGAGCTCTAAAAAAGACCGTTTTAACGAACGATCAAATTTGCAACTGGTCACTAAATAACTTTTAACGGTTAGCTCAGTGCTGGAGGATTGGGAAGGCAGCCCTTGGCTTGGCGGCCAAGCCAAGCCATTCAGCCAAACGATAGAGATGAGTCATTAATTTACGTGGTCTTTGGCAAATAGGTCAAGTACGGGGCGATGACACCCTGAACTAATTATTATCAATTGTGGTAATTTTGATTTGTCTTAGGCCCCTCTTTTTTTTCTCCTTTGAATAATCGAGGTGGTATGAAAAACCACCGAATTTTCAAACGGCGACTTTTCCGATTTGTTCAAATCGCTAGAGAACTTTCCGAGTTTTTTTTCTTATATTTTTCGGATTATAAAGCATCTGTTAAATTTTTTTTGTGTTTTAATCATGAATTAACTACCTACTTCATATAGCTTGTATACCACGACTTGGAATTTCACCGGACGACATTCCGCTGTTCCGCTGCACGCCTTTGCGAACCTTGGTCGCGCTTTTTTTATTTAATTTTTTTCTTTTTATTAAGGTACTCTACTTTCATGTACTCCCACAGCAATATAAATGAACTGAAAGTGTGACCTAGATTTAAAAGATGCTTCGCGAACGCACGCAGCGGAATGTCGCTCGGTGAAATTTCAAGTCGTGGCATATAGATATATAAAAAGAATCAAAACAAAGAGTTTATCTATTAGGTCGGTAACTAAGTTTCCGATATTTTTGAGGTGTGTTTTTGCTTAGCTCCCGCGTTTTACTGAATGGACTAATTGTTCTGCCACTAGGAATGCTAGAATGAGGAAAGCCCTCTGTACGTGAACAACTGGTAGATTCAGTCTCCTCATTGTTCCCCTATGAGGATGCCCCATAGATTCAACCCCGACCGAACGAACTTTTGAGACATACTTTTGTTGCTGTTCCTTTCTGGCAGCAATTCACCTGTTATCGAACTTCATATCAAGGACGTATATAAAGAGCATGCCCCCTCTCAAAGCACCGCAGCGTTTGGTTCAATAAGTTCTCATAAGGGGATTTTTCCATGTCTGAAGTGTAGAGGTCGAGTCGGCCGTCCGAGTTGGATCTGGACCTGCTGCGCATCCAAATTGAAGCCGATCCTCATGTAACCACCAGGAAATCGGAAGCCACACTGGGGGTGAGACATATCGCTATCCTAAAAGGAAGGGAAAAAATCGTAAAGGTCCAAAAGATGGGCCGATGGGTACCCACCGATTGACCGACTACGATTTTCAACATGACAATGTCCCCCATGATAATGCTGAGAGCCGTCCTCAGTGAGACACCAACACCTACACTATCCAGCTGCGAAAGCTGAAACTCGGCGTCGAAAACAGACGAAGGAATCAAGCCGTCATCTATTTTCAACATGACAACGTTCGAACACACATAGCCCGATTGACAAAGGCTGAGCTGACGACGTACGGATGGCATGTTCTACCTCATCCACTGTATTCCCCTGACCTTGCCCCTTCTATTTATCACCTCTTCTCCCACCTTCAACGAGCCCTCAGGGGCAAAAATTTGACGGCGAGAAGCAAGTCAGACACTAGTTGACTATCTGGTTGAAGGCACAGTCAGCCACGTTCTGGAGGCAGGGCATTCATGCTCTGCCCAGGCGATGGTCACAGACCATAGATGCCCATAGAGAATATTTCTAAAGTTTATCCCCCTGCTAAACATAATGAAGTTTGTTTACACCAAAAATATCGGAAACTTAGTTACCAACCTAATAGAAAAAAAAAAGTCGGAAAAGGATTAGTCGAAAACTTTTCCGTCGTAAAGGTCCCACAAAATAAAAAATCGTCATTTTCGAAATTTTTTTAACAATTAAATATTCTGCTTCCTTTGTGTACACACGTTTCATACATTACTCGAAACAAGCGCTTCTAGATGTTAGGGCGATTTCGCCTTACAAATGACCGTCGCACCACGCTGATTTTTGAAAAAGTCATATCTGCCTTTTGGGCGTTTATGGCTTGGCAGGCAGGGCGGCCAGTGGGCAGCCATTCTCCACCTCTGGGTTAGCTGAACCAAAAATCCAACCGTAATTTAAAAAAATTTGAAAGAAAAATAAAAAAACACTGTTCACGTCGAAAGTCCATCGGTCAATTGAAATTAAATGGCCGTTCATTGAGTGCCGTTCAACTGGTCACCGGTCACTGGTCGGTCATTTATATACACAATGAAAGAAAAAAAGGGAAAAAGAATTTGGAAATGTCGTGTTTAGAAATCCAAAGTGTGTTATTTTTCAATTCTCTGCATCTTCTTCTTTTTTTTTCGTTCGACTAAAAGTTAGAGTATCACCGAACTTTTATTTTTTCCGAATCTGACCACTAACGTAAACTAGCGGTCGCTTTGAAAAAAAGATCTCGATCTAACGTAATTACCGAACGCTCATTTCAAAAGCGTTCAAACTCAAATCGGATAACGATCGTTCATTCAAATGAACGGTCGTTATCCGATTTTCCAACCTTCGACCGTCATTGCTTATGCGTTACTTTCATAGTTTTTGACCTGGCATGAGCGGTCAGAATATTCAACACGTCAAAAGCGATCACCGCAAATACTGATGAGAAATACTTCACTGAATTAGTACAAGAGCAGTGCCTATGCCAGTAATCTGCAATAAAACTTCGCTTTTTGCAAACCAACGTTATGCATCATACTGCGCAAAATGCATAGAAGTTCTGCTTTTTGCACGAACTCAGTAAAGGAAAGCCTATCGCATATTTATAGTAAAATTCTCGACTTGATAGGCGGTGGAGGCGGGGCAGGGCGCGGGACGCGGGACGCGTAGCGTGTGCGTATGCAGTTTTTGGCATGAATTCAATTCAAGCGCTACCGACTATTCAAAAAGCTCGGTCACCGATCTTTTTTCATGTGTTCTACTAATTCTTAATGCACAATCTAAAATAATCACTGATTAATTAGAAAATAAATGAAAAGAGCGATAGACGAGCTCACCAAAAAGTTGCTGGCGGTTGAATTGAACTCATACCAAGAAGTGCGTGCGCGTTCCCTGCCTCGCCTACCTCGCCTTTCAAGTCGCGAAAAAATTGACTATATTGGAAGTTTCCAAAAAAAAGAGTAACTTGTTAAGGATGTCCCTGCAACTCGGATACGTTGAAAATCGATCCACAGGGTCCTGATGATTATCGGCCTGTCATAAGGTTATTTAATACTGATTTTTTTTAAAACTCGGGTTTTGATTGTATTTTAGAACACATGAAAAGAAGGATCTCTGACAAAATAATGGTCCAACGGTGATAAAATCAAAACCTTTACAAAGCCTCAATAACTAAAAGTTTGATCATGATTGCACCCATTTTCCAAATTTGAAAAGTTCTTTTTTACGTTGGATACAAAACATTTTTTTTTCCAACCACTGTTTTGCGATTTCAGTGGAAACTCATGTTCATCAACATTTACATGTACCTCTCCTACTGCAAGCTGCACCGCGCTATTGGTGAGTTTTTGTTATAGAGCGCAGAGCGGCGCGCACTTACCCTCAATAAAGTCATTTTTGCTGCAAAAAATTTTTAACCGTAATTTCGACAGTGAACCATGAAAAAAAAAGAAAGTTCATTAACAAGCATATGTGATCAAAATCGCTTAGCAACTTTTGAGAGTTTTGTTGTTTTTTAGGAGATTTTTAGGAGAGAGGAGAGAGAAATTCAAGAAAGAATGCTTAATTGAAATATTAACAAAGACCGCTTCTAAGTTTCAAAAAGAAATGAAAAAGAAAATTCGAACTGCAGATTTATGACAACGCTGATCCTACGAGAGGTGCGACGTTCAATGATGCTCCTCTAGTTGCAACACTCACCGTTATGTGCAACACCGAAGGTCTTTGGTCTTTCAATGCTGGACCCGCAGTAGTCTCCGAGTAAGTAATCGCCAATAACTTATTGGAGACTTTTTTTATTAGATTTCCCGATTAGAATTGAGGGGTATAGTTACAGTTTGTTTCATTATACAAAGTATGATAGAAATATATAGCTCCAAAAGGTATTCTGAAATTGCAAGTATCATCTCTCACCATCGACTTTGCGGAAAATGAACTTTTTTCCCGAACTCTAAATTAGGAATGAAATATGGATCGATAAACCCCGTGTTAAGTTATAGACGGCCCCATCTAATAATGTGCATGTATCTCTACAACTCAGCAAGGATGGCGCACGGTGCATTCTGCTTTTTTGAACTCTGGTGCGTAATTGGGGTCTGCACCAGGGATTCACGAGACACGATCTCGTCTCGAGATTTTTCGAGATATTCCGAGACGAAATCTCGTCTCGATCTCGTCTCGTCTCGAGATAATTTTTTTCGTTTCGATCTCGTCTCGAGATGAAAAAACCACGTCTCGTGCATCCTTGGTCTTGATATGCAAAAACAAATCCCACCTCGTCGCGAGACAGTTCGAGATGTAAAGAAAGACTTTTTTACGATAAAAGGTAAAAATAAGGTGTCATATATGACCTTCCGGATGTCACATACCGAAAGCGATCAAAACCACAGCGCAGTTTTAGATTTTGCGTAATGTTTCTCAATAAGGACAATTTTTTGCAAATCTTGGAGTTGTGGTCGTTTTCAAGTGTTAATTTGAAACAAAAATGCAGATTTTTTTTTTCATTTCGAATTATCTCGAACTCGTCTCGAGACGTCTCGATCTCGACTTGAGTTTTTTTTTCCGAAAATTTCTTCGTCTCGAGATAATTTTTTTTGTCTCGTTCTCGTCTCGAGATGAAAAAAACCTCGCCTCGTGCATCCCTAGTCTGCATTGTGCGATTTCGGTGATTTTTTGGTGCAAAGGTGTCAAATCAATGCGTTCAGCGTGCCGCACCAGTGCGACACTAAAAAAAAACCGAAACTGCACGGTGCAGACTCCAGTTTCGCACCAGAGGGCAATTAAGCAGATTGCCACGTGCGCCATCCTTGCCGAGAAGGAACGTGAACGGTGCAAGCACTGCTTTTGCACCTTTTTTTTGCTGCACGGTGCATGTTTTCGTCTTGCTTCTCGCAATTCATTTCTTTTTGGGTTCAATTTTGTACAGACGTAAAAAGTGCAAAATGAACTTTTGTGCAAAATTCAAAGCACTGAATTGCAAAAAGCTTTTTTGGAGTACGCTGACATAGGCACTGCTCTTTGCACGATTTAAGTAGAGTAATCACCTCAAATCAGGCCTTTTTTCACACTCCCATAAGTTTTTTTTTCTATTCCCTATTGTAATTTTTTTTTTTTGTTGAAAAACTCAGGGAAGGAAAGCGTGAAGGCCTAAATTAAGCAGCGATTGCGTATCTGATTCGCAGTATCAACACCGTGCGGTGTTGCAGCACAGCCGCACAAAAACCCAAAAATTCGAGGTGCAAAAAGACAACATGCAGCGTGCAGCAAAAATGTGCAAAATCAGAACCGCACCGTTTCTTGTAGAATTCTCTTGAAGTGAGTTAACTTTCAAATACAAACAGTAAGACAAAAAAAATTTCAAAATTTCAGTTTTCAATCCCTCTCCTGCGCTGATAAAACTCAAGGTTGCTGATTAATTTTTTCTCAAATATTGTTGAAGTTATGATCAATAAATTCTTTCCATTCACACTGTTTTGTCCAGCACATTCCTATCCCTGTCTTATTGTTAACTGACAAAGTTATTACGAAAAGGGTAGACGCTGTAATTGGAAACGCTTGAAAGAAAATATATTACTAGCGTTTGGTGAAAATATATTACTAGCGTCTCCCCTGAATATCAAGTTGAGAATTGAGACTGTGTGGGTAGGACAGGGTAAGAGGTAAGAGCTCTTGGAATCAAAAATAAAATTTTGCTAAATCTAACAGGCAACTTTCGGCTGGCGGCGTGGTGTAGTGGTTGTGGTCTTGTGTACTGTCAATATTAGGACCAGAACTCGAATCCTTTCGGCGGATATCATTTTTGGCCTACGTATAATTTCATCATCTTCTTTTTGTGAAAAATTGTTTAGTGTTTACATCAAAAAAATTTATGAAATGGCTATGAAAACAAAAATATTCAAGAAAGACTCGTACTCAAAAATTTTTTTATAAGTGTACATAGACTAATGACAAACATCTGATCAAAAAAAATTCGTAATATTTCAAGTTTCACCGCTTTCCAGAGTTACGTCTTCCCGTCAGGTAGGATGATTCTTGTGAATGCACCCCAGACGTAATTTAACATATTTCCGAAACTTTTTTTAAAAGATTCCTGATGAGAAAAAAAGAATTTTAGAAACCGAGATAGTGTAACAGCCGTTGAATGCTCATTTATTTATAATATTAAAACGTCAAAGGCTCTAACAACGAACTTTCTATTGAAATACGTTTCAAATAACTTGGAAAAAAATTTTTAATGCTGCTAATAGAAATGTTGAAGGTTGAAAAATCAGATGTATAAGCTCACTAAAAACAGTTTCAAGTTTTTTTAGAATTTTCTTTTTATAGAACTTATTTCAAAACGTTGGAACATAGCTTTTAGTCAACATATAGAAGCACATATTCCCAAAAAGAAACTAATTAAAAGTTATATTTTGCAGTTTTAATTCTTGAACAATTTTGGATTGCAATAACTTTGGAACTAGAATGTTACATCTCTTTTTATAAACACGCACACTAAGATCTGGTTCATGGGAAAGTCGGTCTCCATACACAAAAACTCGCACTGAATTTTAAAACCGAAAAAAAACTTCAAGAAAATCAGCGGAAGCGTTCAAGAAAATCAGCGGAAGCGATCAAAATGATAAAGAAACTTTGATTAAAAAATGCAGCAAAAGCGCTCCAAAGCAAGCTTCAAAAACTTTACATTCCACTCAACATAATTGCCTATATTGCAGCGGACCGCAGGCGATACCTCCGACACGGCACCGCCTAAAGGCGCCCGCAACTGGCCGTTTCGCCTAAAGGCGCCCCGAACTCGGTAGAGTCGGAGGACCTCCGAAATTGAGGCGACGAGATTGAAAATGCGCCAGCGCGAACGATGGTATTGTCTGTTCAGATTTTGAATGTCAACCCACTAACTCCGCCCCTGCTGAGACGGTACCTTTTCGCGTCGATGTTTTATCGCGCGGGACTAATTTTGATCTTTTTTGATCTAAAAGATAGAAAAAGAAGTCAAAAATGCAGCCTTATTAAAGGCTCATCGTCATCTGGATATATAGTCTGTTCAGATTTTAAATGTCAAGCAGCTAACTCCACCCCCAAGGCTACAATATCCTTCGCGTCAATGTTTTATATCCAGATGACGATGAGCCTTTAATAAGGCTGCATTTTTGACTTCCTTTTCTATCTTTTAGATCAAAAAAGATCAAAATTAGTCCCGCGCGATAAAACATCGACGCGAAAAGGTACCGTCTCAGCAGGGGCGGAGTTAGTGGGTTGACATTCAAAATCTGAACAGACTATAAAACATTGACGCGAAGGATATTGTAGCCTTGGGGGTGGAGTTAGCTGCTTGACATTTAAAATCTGAACAGACTATACGACAAAATCTCAAGTCCGCAAATCTCGAGGACCGTAATCTTGTGTACGCAGATCTAAAGTCCCATAATCTTGGAAACCAAAATCTTGGAGACCAAAATCTTGGAAAGCAAAAATCAACGCTTTTGCGAACAGATTTTTTCAGAAATTGTATTCGGTGATCCAAACAAGAGAATATAAGTAGATAAAGTGCAATAAAGAAGACTAAAAAGGAAGATTTTTGCTTTCCAAGATTGTGGTTTTCCAAGGTTTTGGTCTCCAAGATTTTGGTTTCCAAGATTATGGGACTTTAGATCTTCGTACAAAAGATTACGGTCCTCGAGATTTACGGACTTGAGATTTTGTCGTACCATCGCGCGAACATGTTCCTTACAGTTTATATTTCAAAAGTTTTTGGGATTTCTTTTCTTCTTTTATTTATTTCTTTTTCACTGTCGGAATCGTTGAAGGTTTTCACTTTTTTTTTTATTTTGCTGAAAAAAATTCAAATAAATTTTTTTCCTATTTCTACCGCATTGCAAAAACTTTTTTTCCACTTATTTCCAGGTTTTGTTCCGCCAAACTTGATTTGAAGACTGATAGCTTCAACCATTATTTATTCAGTTATCCTAAATATGAGGTAAGTTTACCTTTTTCGTTGAATAATCTCATTTCTGTTGAGGTCACTTGTCGAATCAATGATTGACTAATTCTGAGGTTTCTATTTCTACGATGATCAGCGTTTGTGGGCTTGAAAATGGAATCGATGTTAAAACTGTGAGTTCACACGCTATGACTTCACTAAGAATAACTGACGAGATAAACGCGAGGTTGGTGGCGGTACATTGACGAACTCGCAAACATCTCGCTTTTTTCTAGGCGCGATCTCGCATTTTTCTCGGCGCCATCTCGCATTTGTCTCGCATTTTGGAAACTTTCGAATTGCAAGAGAAACGCGAGCTCGCGCCTAGAAAAGTTCGTGCTCGCGCCCAGAAAAATGCGAGACCGGCGCGAGAAAAAAAGCGAGATGTTTGCGAGCTCGTCAATGTACCGCCAGCGTCTCGCGTTTATCTCGGCAGTTATTCTTAGTGGAGAAAACAAGCTTGCTTGAAAAGCTCGCCATTGCTTTTCAAAGTAGCTGGTTTCGAGAATGTCTAATGACGAACTTCTATCGACCAGATGATTTCCAGCATTCAAACACTGAAAAATTTGCTTTAGATCCTTCTTGTCTCAAAATTTTCACAGAATGTATAAATGGAGGAGGGAGTGAAAACTGTGTTATTTATAAAAAAGTATGTGATGTAAATTATGAAATTAAATTAAAAATTTCGTGATTAAGACGATTTTGGGCCGATTTGGTTTTTACTTTCAGCCCAGCGCACATCTCTGGAAATCTTTGACAGGGTCGCGAAAAAAAGTGGGCGTTACAATAGTGCGGCACAGCCTCAAACACCAGGCATTTCGTGTGATAAATCGTTTGGCTAAAAATATTTCCTTCATATTTCCTTTTAAATAGGTTCATTGTGCGTTGGAATATATTTAAGCAATTCTGAAAGTTCAAGGAGGCCTTGGAAAACACTATTTAAAGCTATGTTTTCATCCAGTAAATGCACAAAAATCGGCTCTCACTGTCGCGCCACTATTGCGATAAGCCGCGCCCCCATTGCATGCAGCCACGCTTAATGACCACATCTGCCGCCTGATTGGGAGCACTGTGCGGTCTTTTTGCTCTGAAAACACCGCGAATTCAAAAATTTTTCGTATCTGCACAAATTCGTCAAGGCAAAAAAATACATTACTCCGATTTTATTGCTCTAATAAATCAAATTTTGAAAGCATAAGCAATTTTTTCATTTTCAAAAAAATGTCGTGTTTAAACTGAACACAAAAAAATCAATATGCCTACAGCATTTACTGTTTACTGTTTATTGCATCTTCAATGTAAGAGTACATGTGCAATCGACTTTCATTGATTTCAACTGTGTTTGAACGGCGGCAGGAGCTGTGGCTTAGGCAGAGAAGTTGTGAATTTCGCTCGTAGAACATCAGGTACAAGAGAGGTCGTAGGAAGAAGTACGGTGCCGGCTTTCCAAAGGCCGATGGCAGAGATTGAGCCTTTTCGCTGCATGCAGCTCCCAATTTTATCTACCCCGGAGGGATGAAAGGCTTGGTCGACCTCGGGGGGACTCGAACCTACGACCTTGCGGACGTTAGAAATGAGTTATGCCAGCTGAGCTATGCCGCCCCCTGCCAGCATGCTGTGAAAATATTAAATTTTTTTTCTCTTGTTCTCACAAAGGCGTCGTGTAGAAAGGCCCTTTTCACCAATTTTTTCTCTGTTTCCTGTTGTTTTCTATGTAGAGTTTTAGAGGATAACTAATTGTATGTTTTCGATTTTTTCCAGAAAAAGTTCAAGGAAACCGATTAAGTAGAAATTTCAATTTTTTTTAATGTCAAAAATGCAACGAAATATACGGTTTTTCGATCACCGAGGTGGTGCCCTTGCGGTCCCTAGGTATACTTTGAACGAAGTCCCTGTATCCAGTTTTGCAAAATATTGTTTCAACTTATGAACGCAGAAATTTTCGTCTGATTTTGCTTGAGAAAAATTTTTTTTTTTGAAAGAAGGATATTTACTTGTCTGTTGTATTCGTACGGATTTTGTGTTTACCGTGAATCCGGAAAAAAAAAAATCATTCACAACATAGGAAAACTACTGTAGCAAAGTATCTTCTACAGAGATCTCCCATGAACTAAGAAAAGAAAACCAAAAACTCGTTTTCGTATGCTGCTTAGTTACTGTAGGAGTGGCTTCAATAGCGTAACTACAGTGGGCGGGACCTAAAAAATGTGGTTCATAGAAATTGAGCAACGGTAAGCTCCGCCTGCATTCTGGCTTTAAAACCCGTCGTTTTCATGTACAAATCTCCATTCTCACTACATCTTAATTTTTGCCAAAGGTCTGGTATTTTTCGAAAATCCGCCTGCTTCTCTGACAGCTTTAGAGTAGCTCTTCTTTCGAATATATATATATATAGTGGAACCTCTTTTCTTTCTTTTCATTTTTCTTTTATGAAATTTTTTCATCAAAAAGTGTTTCTTTGTTTTTCATTTTCCAAAAAAGTTCTACGACGACTTCGTGCACGCCCGAATCTGTTCAGGGATAATTGACAATGCGTTTGGTTGTTGCGTCAATCGTTCATCTTCTTTTACTAGCAACTCATTTCAACGCAGCAGAAGATCAAATCCGTAAGTTGTTTCGAGAATTGATTGAGTTGAGACAATTTCCAAGAAAAACAAAATCGATACCACATTATGAGCTAAAACAACACGATCTGAAGTTTCATTTTTGCCTGTTTAGGACCTGGAGTTTTTTTTTTCAATGTCTTAATATATTTCAATCATGAAAATGAAACGGGTTCAAAGAAATAAAAAAAGTTTCAAAGTATATAAATAACAAAAAAAAACCGTTGAATGTGTCTTTTTTTAAATTTTTTTTCCGGCAGCTTTCTATTTAATCCAAACTCAGCCGAGCCTAATTTCTCGAGTTTTGACTTGCAAAAAAATAAAAAAAGTTGCTCAATTATATGTTTCACTTTGTCCAATCGTTGTCAGTCAAGGTTTGAAACAGAACTGGACTTTCAAAAAGCGCGTTTTTGGGTGTCATTTTCATTGTTTTTACTCTAACGTTCACGAGTATCGATAAAGTTTATTTTTTTCTTATTCTATTTTTGATGAACTTCAATTAATTTTTTTGAACCTAGTATATCTTTTTAATATGAGCAACTGGAGAACTGCCGACCGTCCAAACATATTTAACATCATATATCCTTAAGGAGGCCTTCATTATCACCTTTTTTTGAATTTTTTTGCTTTTTAAAGTTTCAATATGCAATATTTGCAACAAATTAAAAAACCTATGTGTGTCACTGGAAAAAGTTGCTTTTTTAATAAACTTGCTTCAATGAAATTTTCACGCGTTTTAAATATGAACTTCAGATTCTACGTGTAAAATAAGATAATGGGCAACCCTATCTCACGCAATTAAAGGCATAGGGACAGTAAAAAATGGGGTTTCAGGTGAAAGCAGTATCTTATATAGTTTTTCTTTCCGAATCGAATGGTGTACTCAAAAAAATTAAATATGTGACCACTTTAGAAGAAAAACGCGATTTTACTTTCCCGCCTTTATTTTTGAAAAAGCTTTGGATCGGTATGCAGACAAATGTTTACAGTAGCCGTGCACGCGATGTTGCGGACGTCTCATTAGACTCGCATTTTGTGAGAAATAACCGGGTATCTGCTTCAAGTTAAGGGTTTCTTCTCTGAAAAAACATTTAGTCAAACAAAAAACACACACCGATAATGAAGAAAACACAAAATAATGCTATCCCAATCGAAACCTGTGTGAAATTATCATTTTTCACCAAAGAAGCGTTTTTGCGATCAAAGTTTGCAAATTATTCATGAATAGAAAGCTTTTGTGACGAAAAGAACTTTGGTGACAACAGAAAAAATGGAAATTTGAAAGAAACGAAGAAAAAAGCGAAAATCCGGAAGATGGCGAAGTCTGTTGTCCATAGAGCAACTTTACTGCAAAGCGCCCTTTTCGCGGGAACTCAAACTTTCCTTTCTCCGACTTTGAATTATTTTTTCTCCAAAACTAGGAACTTCTCTAAGTTTCCAAGTTCACCGTTCGATTCGCAATGAAAAGCTCTACAAATAACTGCTTTGAACTAAAACACCGTTTTATACTGCCCCTATGCCTTTAAGATTACTTTGCGCGCCCAATTGGAATAGCAAAAAAAAGGAAGTACTGAGCAAAAAATGAGCGACCGCGATGTGTGCGGACCTTGGCGGTCTGTACTAATGTATTTCTCGCTTTCGAAAGAAGATAATTAAGTGACGTCACGCAGTAATGGTTTGCGATATAACGAAATCACAAGTCATTTTATTTAACTTCATTAAAACTTTCTGTAAATCCATAAATTTAAAATTTTTTGGCGAGTTTAATTTTCTAACCATAACCCTGAATCTTTTGGATGTTTTTTTTTGAAAACTAGAAATATTTGGAGCGAACGCAGAGTTACAACCACATACAATCTGACTCCAAAGCAAACTTTTGAGATTATGTTATGCGGTCCTGCGAAGCATCATTCAAGTTTTGAAAATTATCCTCTCCAAAACTAGAATTTTGTCCAGGTAACGAGGATGTTTTTTTATTATTACGAACCCTAAAAAGTATTTCAGAACACTTGTATAAAATTATAAAATTCCAACTGCAAAGAAAAGTTAGCTATCTCTTAAAGGCATAAGGGCAGGTAAAAACGGGGTTTCAGGTGAAAACAGCATATTTAATTTTTACTTTCTCGTCTTTAATTTTGAAATATGCTTTCGATCGGTGTACGAACAAATGTTTACAGTAGCCGTGCACGCCATGTTGTGGAAGCCTCATTAGACTCGCATTTTGTGAGAAATAACCGGAAAACTTCTTCAAACCAAGGGTTTCTTTTCTGACAAATCATTTAGGTGGACAAAAAGAACACCGATATCAAAGGAAACAAAAAATCGATGTCTCAACCGGAAGCTGTATGAAATCATGATAATCATCTTTTTCACAAAAGAAACATTTCACGATTGAAGTTTGCAAATTATACATCAGTAGAAAATTTTTGTCGCAAAAAGCTTCGGTGAAAACAGAAAAGAAATTGAAAACTGAAAGAAGCGGAAAAAAAAGGCGAAAATCCGAAAAATGGCAATACGTGTTTTCCATAAATTAACTTTACTGCAAAACGCCCTTTTGGCGGGAACTCAAAATTTCCTCTCTCCGACTTTGAATTTTTTTTTCTCCAAAACTATAAAGCTCGGTATGTTTCCAAGTTCACCGTTCGATTTGCAATAAAAAAATCCAGTACTGCTCTGAACTGTGAAACCGTTTTTTACCTTTAAAGACAATTTGAGAGTTGTTTTCAGCCTATTTGTGCTTGAAGTTCAATATCAGCTGTCCGACAACGTGAGTTTTTTTTAACCGCTTTTTGTTTGCAAAAATTTTTTTATTTATTATGTCTGTTTACTCAATTCAGAATGCTTTTTAGCATCTCCATATTAACTTTTTTTGCTGCCTTAATTAAAAATTGGAATAAATCAAAAACGGTTTTTTTTTAAAATTATCACCAGCATCTTTTGTTTTGATAATGAAAAATAAACCGAAACCGCAGTATTTATAGAAAAAGTTCAAAACTCCTGGTTTACAGAACATCTCCAAAGCCGAAATTTTCAACCTTCATTGTCAATCTGACAAGCCCGACTTCGGCTGCTCCTACAATTTCGACAACATACACCACAATTCCGACTATGACCACCTCGTCATCAAAAATATCTCCGACTATTTCAACGGTAACATCAACTCGGGCCACGACCACGGCGATCCCAACTACGGAAAAGACGACCTCTCTAAGCCCGACATCTTCCACATCTACCTTGACAAAAACTACCCCAACTTTGAGCACGACGATGATCTTACCGTCCACTTTCCCGCCGAACATTATTTCTGAATCGAGTATACCTCCCACCTCGTCTACAACGATTACATCAACTCCAAGCCCGACTCAAAAGATCATCACTACTTCGATGTCGACCAGCCTTATACCTTCTTCTGAGAAAACAACCAAAGCGTTTGGTACTTCTGCTCCTTCCACAAACACAAAGACTTTTGCGTCGACTTCCGCATCATCTTCTACTATTCAAACTACGGAGGCAGCTGATTCTTCTTCTACTTCCACATCCACTAAGGCTTCTACGTCGACTGCCGCTTCGTCCTCTTCCGTCAAAACTACGGAAAAAACTAATACTTCTTCTCCTTTTACAACCACAAATATTTCTACGTCGAGTACCGCTTTGTCTTCTTCTTTTAAAACTAACGAGTTAAATGAAACTTCCGCTCATTCCAAAACCACAAAAACTTCGAAAACATCTACAACTCCTGTCACGGTTTCAATATCGACGCGCACATCTTCATCTACTAAAAGATCTTCAACCTCCTCAAAACCTTCTTCCACCACTACGACGTCCACGACATTGTCTGAAACGACTACAACAACGAAGACAGCTCTTCCGACGTCGACCTCAGCAAAGTTTGTTGAAGTTTCGAAATTCTCAAATAATTTTAATTTTCATGAAAAAAGAAGAGGCGCCCACAGAAGCTGGCCCGACCATCGATACCAAAGGAACGACGTCACAGATGATCAAGGCCTCCACCAGCACAAGTTCATCAAGCAGTGCCTCAACTTCTTCGCCGACTAAAACTTTCTCCACGGAAAAGCCCACCTCTCCAAAGAAGAGCACGGTCACGCCTTCAACTAAATTTTCGACGACCTCTCTATCTGTTGAGACGTCTATTCCCACGACTGAAACTTCCGCACATTCTGTCACATCTTCTTCAACGGCAAAAATCACAGAAGTCTCAATTGAAAGTACCGCGGAAAAGCCGACTACAAATGTCAAAACTTCGACAAATTTTCAAAAAAGCTCCACGCCAACCACATTGAAAAAAGTTGAAATGACCGACACGGAAAAAATGGCGACTCTTACGTTTTCAACAGCCTCAGAGAAGGTTCAACCAACGTCCACCATAGAAGCCACGATTGACACGTCTTCTAAGGCTTCAAAGAACTTCGGAATGACGTCACCAGCAGAATCCACACAACCCACATATTTAGAAACATCAGAAATTGGAAAGGAGTCCTCATCCGTCTCGACGGAGGAAATCACGGTTTCAACGACATCTGAAAACGTTGAAACGACGTCCTCGACAGAAGCCACGAAGCCCACTCCTTCAACGTCATCGGAGAAGATGGAAACGACGTCCTTAACTGAAGCCACGATGGCCACGCTTTCAACGGAATCAATAGAAGATGAAACTAAGACCTCATCAGAAACCTCGACAAGAAACAAGAGCACAAAGAAGACTGCAACGACACCAAAAAAAGTTACGCAAACGGAGAAGAGCACGAACAATGCTTCATCTTCAACAACTCAAAAAAAGTCTGAAACAACGATCAAAAAGCCAGCAACGCCTCCTATCAAAAAAATCTCAACGAGGAGCACGATTTCTGAAAATGAGACCACGACCGCCACGAAGACTACCACGCCCTCCACAACTCCAGAAAAAGTCGCAACGACTTCAGAGAAGAAAATCTCGACCACGCCAAAAAAGAGCTCTATGCCTTCAAAGACCTCGAAGAATATTGTAACGACTACAGAGAAGAAGATTTCAACATCAACGAAGAACAGATCTGAACCTTCCACGGCCTCGAAAGAAGCTGTAACGACTTCTGAAAAGAAGATTTCAACCACGACAAAGAAGAGCTCCAAACCTTCCACGACCTCGAAGAAAGTTGTAACGACCGCCACTTCTCGAAGCACCGCGTCTTCCGCTACCTCCATGAAAGTCCCGCTTTCTGAAAAACCGACGACGTCTCCTACGAAGCCAGTGACTTCCACGTCCGCGACGTCGACCAGAACCGTGAGCACCACCGCCAAGACGACCAAGTAGTGATTGGATTTGATAATTTAATAATGAAGGTTTTCAGGACCACAGCGGACGATGTGAAAGCCTCGTCGACGATCGCTTCAAGCACGACCACAGAAAAAACCACTACGAGGCAACTCGGTTAGACATCTTATCAAACCTAGTCAGATTCCAATATACAATGTTACAGAATCCACGAGATCCTGGGCGACGGCATGCCCCGAAGGAGCAACTGAGGGACCGCTTTTTTGCTATATGACTGTACCGGATGGTCGCAGGCTAGTTTTCAACTAATAATTTTTACTTCTAGCCGTTCCTTTTTTTGAATTTTAGTTCTCTTTTCTAGTTTTCAATAATCAATACAAAAATTTTTCGGAAGATCTTCAAACTCTAATAAGAATATACAAGTTTAGCTGCATCAAGCCATTCTACGTGCGACCACGATCCAAATTAAAATAAATAAAACGTACAGCTTTTCCAGCAACAGCAGCTACCTGAAGGTCAAGTCGGCCTGCAACAGGATTTTCGGCTCGGATTCTTCGATCATCAGCTTGTATGAGCTCATGGACCCGGTCACTCTCAAGCTCTTCAAGAACATGACGTTGGTTTTTTTTGAATCCTCTCAAAAAAGGTCTCGAAATCAATAACGACGCGTCAAAAAAACGCTCTGCTTAATAAAACATTGAATCGAAAATAAAAAAGTGAAATTCATAGTTCTGCTAAATCATAGAATTTACGCAAGGAAAAGAGAAAAAGAAGCCAAGAAAGCTAATTAAAAATTAAATTGATAAAAAGTACGATAGTAGACTTGAAGAATATCGCGTTTTTGGGCCGGTTAGGGCTCAGAAAACGGCCAGGGAACCAAAAAGTACATCGTCAGTTTGCATGAAAAAAAAACGAAATTAAACGAGAAAATAGTACAAGAAATCAACCGTAAAGCGACGTCGGGTAGAAAGAAACATTTTGCAGCGGGAGTTCAAAATTTTCAATCTTTGCACAACATATATTTTTTTATGGTTAAGTAAAAGCGTTTTAGTTAGTTCAAGAAGGTCGTTCAGAATCTTCGTCAAGACTCAATGATGACAATCAATCCAAATAAAATCGGGAACAATTTCAGCGGCGAAAAGAACACTACCGTATTTTGGGCGGAGGGAGCGGGATCGAGGACCCAGTGGAACCGGCTGGCGCTCAGAATCAACTCTGACGCGGCGCCGGAGTTTTTCCAAGGCGAAGGAATCGACAAAGTCCCAATCTACAACGAGGATAACACCGTTGGCGGAATTTGCAAAGTGCCGAGTAAGTTGCATTTTTCTTCTGTCTTCAAGGGCTCTAATTGTTTGTCCATTGTTGATTTCATCCTTTGACACTTTCCCGTCTTTGCGGGATTTGGTGTGATATATATATCACTGTTTAATTTTGAAAAAAAGTTAAATAATGAAGCTTCTTTTTTTGAAAAAAATTTATGGTTTTTTTCATTCGTTGAGGACGAAATTGAATAAAATTTTGCGAAATTGTTTTTTTTAAACTCTGAGCTTTTTATTTCTGATGCTTTTTCCTTCAGAATATGGAGCAGCGATGGAATGCGCCACGGATACTTTCCATGAAGCTTTGTACCTCAGGGGAAAGTTCAATCTTCCGCAGGCCGGAAAATTCGTCGCCGTCGGCAATCGCATAACGTTAGTTCACCGTTCGAATTACTTATTTTTGTGGAATAAGCGCGAATCATTTGATGAAAATTGACCTTTCGATCGCCAAAATATGACATGATGTTTTAGTCTCGGTGTCTTTAAAAATATGGTCTCTTGTATTTCTCTTTTCTAAAAAACTCTATAAAAAAAAACCACTTGGGTTTGCTTTACATGATTTTAGAAAACGGCAAGCTTCTAAATAAAGTGTTTCATCGTTCTTTTTCTAATATTCGAGTGAATTTTTGACGTTTTGAGGAGCAACTGCAGTCTGCCGAACTGCTACGAGCCAAACTGGACCTTTTTGTGCAATCCTAAAGGCGTTTGGAGCCCGCACCCCGATGCCGTCAATTGCACTCAACGCCGTTAGTTTAATTTTGATTGAGAACAAGAATTATTGTTTTAAAGGATCTTTTAATGATAAAAGAGATCAGAGACACCAGACTTCTTTGACGTCTCTTCAAGCCTCTGCTCTCTTTTTCTCTCTTCTTCCTTTCTTAAACAGTTTTACAGCTGCGACAAGGACGTTGCCAGTTTCGAAAAAAATGCAGGGTTCAAAAGAAAATGAAAAATAGTTCTAGTTTTAGACATGAATTTCAAAAATTAAAAAGTATTTGTTTTAGATCTGATCATTATAAACTGGGATTTTAAAAATCTTAACTCGAAAACTAGAATCTTGTACAGTAGCCGCTTTGAAGAGCTTTAATCTGGACTTCTGCAGATAATTTGAGCAAATTCAAAGAAAATACCAGACCTCATATAGTCTGTGTGCCAAGACTTGGAATTTCACCGAACGACATTCCGGTGTTCCGCTGGATAGAAGATGAAAGAAAAATAATTTCTCGAAGCGTCTTTGCGAGCCTCGGTCTCGCTTTGAATAGGTTCTCATTTCTAATAGATGGACTGTTTCACTAGGAACACGTGTTAGTCGAGCTCTTATGTAAAGTTGAAAATTAAAAAGCGGCCGAGCACGCAGCGGAACAGCGGAATGTCGTTCAATGAAATTCCAAGTCGTGGTACACAGACTATAGTAACCTCTCTCCCATTTAATCTTTGTTCGCTGAAGGCGGAACCCTGTGGGTCGACACGGCGCGGCCCTTCTACGGACGAGAGCAGGAGAAGTGCCAGAACTGCGTGATTTTCTTGATTTTGATTTTAAAATGATTTTCTTCTCGAAAAAACTTGAAAACAGAGAAAATCAGAATTTATTCTAATGGAAGATGAGATTATCTCAAGACTTCATGGGTAAATGGAAGTTTTGAACTAAGTTCTTGAAAAACCGAAGGATTCTGTTTCGAAGCTGAGTTGAAGACTCGGAAACAGAGAAACAGTAAAGTCAATCACTAACTTCAGTTCTGCCTTTTTGGACCGTTCTTCGTCGGATTCCTCTGGGCGGGGACCGTCGTCTTCGTCGTCGCCGGATCGTTGGGCCAGGTATAATTTTACGAGAACTTGTAGGCATTTCTATTAAAAGCAACGAAGTTAGTCATTCAAAGATCCATGTGAATTTTTCAAACAAGATAGGTTTTTACAATGTCTTTCTTTTTACTAACAGCTTCCTGTAGATTTGAATGATGATTACTGATAGTAAAACCTCAGCAAAAGGGACGTTTCTCGAAGAAAGTGGCTAGAAACTTGCAAAGAGAGCTTCTCTTTTCAGTAATCTTTTCTGTAAGTTGAGCTTATCAGTATTTCAATTTATCGCAAAAAGCTGGCTTGAATTGGGTAGATTTTTCCATCAAAAATGGAGAATTGTTTCAGGCAGCCAGCACATGGAGCTGCATTGGGTATAACACGGACACGATCGTGCCCAACTTGTACCTCCTGCCGTTGTTCGTCTTCCCGGCCTTCGGCTACCGCAAATGGGCTGAAGGATCTACGTCAGTTATTTTATTAGTTCGTTTGAGTGCATTTTCTTCGTTATTTTCAAACTAGTCTTAAAATATTTTCAAAAGTTTTTGGAGTGTTCTTTAAAATACTGTGAAACTGCGATAGGAAAAGTTTTAATTTTTTTCACAGTGGAAGTGCAGTTCTTGAGTTACACTAAACAGGCCCGCAACGGAAATATTGTTAGAAAGTTCTAACAAATGAAGATTTTTTGGGTGAAGTTGTGATGAACATAGACAACTCAATTGCTAAACGATGAAAAAAGACACGATCTTTCCGATAATACAAACTGTTTCACGGATTTTAGAAACACAAAAAACAACGAAAACGACGCGCATTTCTCAATAGCCACTCTAATAATTTTGTACCTTATAAAAAAATATATCGTAGGAAAATAGAAAAATCATGAACTTAAAGGCATAGGGGCAGTATAAAACGGTGTTTTAGTTCAAAGCAGTTATTTGTAGAGCTTTTCATTGCGAATCGAACGGTGAACTTGGAAAAGTACCAAACTTCCTAGTTTTAGAGAAAAAGTAATTCAAAGTCGGAGAGACTCAGGCACTGACGGCGCGTGTTTGTTGCCAAAAGTGCGCATGCGCGCCGCCTGCTGCGCGCACGCGCGGGGTGTCTCTTTTGTTTTTTATCTTTTTAAATAATTGAAAAGCTATAAATTTAATATTTTTCATGTCTGTTCATCTTTTAACATTGCTCTGCACCAGTTTATAACAATTAGATTGCACAAAAGTTTGAAATATCAATGTTTCACTTGGCAATTTTTTTCATAAATTTGTTCGAAAGTGCTCGGAACAACTTCAAAACGTGAGCAGGGGCACTCGGTAGTATCACAAAAATATAAAAAATATATTTCGAAACTGTATTTCAATGGAAAAGACGAAAAAAGAATCAGTACCCCCGCGCGTGCGCGCACCAGTGCCTGAGGAGGAAAGTTTGAGTTCCCGCAAAAAGAGCACTTTGCAGTAAAGTTGCTCTATGGACAACAGGCTTCGCCGTCTTCCGGACTTTCGCTTTTTTCTTCGTTTCTTTCAATTTTCCATTTTTTCTGTTGTCACCAAAGTTCTTTTCGTCACAAAAGCTTTCTATTCATGAATAATTTGCAAACTTTGATCGCAAAAACGCTTCTTTGGTGAAAAATGATGATTTCACACAGGTTTCGATTGGGATAGCATTATTTTGTGTTTTCTTCATTATCGGTGTGTGTTTTTTGTTTGACTAAATGTTTTTTCAGAGAAGAAACCCTTAACTTGAAGCAGATACCCGGTTATTTCTGACAAAATGCGAGTCTAATGAGACGTCCGCAACATCGCGTGCACGGCTACTGTAAACATTTGTCTGCATACCGTTCCAAAGCTTTTTTCAAATTAAAGGCGGGAAAGTAAAATCGCGTTTTTCTTCTAAAGTGGTCAGATATTTAATTTTTTTGAGTACACCACTCGATTCGGAAAGAAAAACTATATAAGATACTGCTTTCACCTGAAACCCCATTTTTTACTGCCCCTATGCCTTTAAAGATGCACAATGAAAGGTTTTTCAAAATAGTAGAAACTTCAAAAGGTTTCTTTTCCAGGGCGGTACGCTACGAGTACCGGAGACGGCTGCGGGCGTGGTTCACGGTCTTCTCGCCGCGGAACGTCGACTTCTACAGTCGCGTAAGTTTGACAGGTTCTATAAGAAATCGAACTGAAAATCTAGAAGGTTCAATCGATGTTCTGAAAGTAGAATACTTGGGTTTGACTTTTTTTGATTCATTTTTAATCTTTTGAAAACTGAAAAAAATGAAAAAGCTATTCAATTATGAAAATGTAGATTTTTTATTTTATATGAGAGTGGAATTTTTTTGATTTTAATTTTGAAATAAAAAAATTATTCTGTTTGAGGATTGTTATAGACTTTTTGAAAAAAAATAACTAAGCTTTCACCCGATAACCGTCTAGGAAAACTAGCGAACAATTTTAAATTTCAATATCGTTTGTTTCCTGGTACTCTCGAAGGCCCAAAGGAAATGTTCAGGTGCTGAGGAACGGGCCGATGCTGGATTTGCTGCCGTTCGCCTACGCCCTCCAGTACATCGCCATGGTGTACCACGTCGCCGAGCCGGAGAACGACCAGTACAGGACGTGAGTATGAAGAAAAAATGGTAAATGAATTAACAAATGGAATAATCAAATACTTTTTTGATTTTTACGGTCTAGCCTGTTTGTGCCCATTTCTCAGCTTTCTCCCAATAACTTTTGAACTGAAGTATTTTCAAAGCAAGTGGAATAAAAAATTTTCAAAAAAACCACTCTTCTGCTAGTTATCGACACGGGAAACACAAGAAATTTTACTTCATCGAAAAATTCGAAAAAAATTACTTTTTGAGAGGTCCTGCACCTTTTCTACTGCTTTTTTTCAGGCTTTCGGCGGTGGCGATCGCCATCAACACCGTCCTCCACTGGATCCAGTTCGCCGTCACCGCGCCTCCGGTAAGGAAGGGAAATTTCCATTGAAAACTTGATCAAATATAGTTTTCATTTGAAGATTCAATAGAGAATAATTGTTTGCAGCTGTGGAACTTCGTCTGCAACAAGATGATGGTGAACCTGCCGTCCCACGTGGCGCCCAAGTTCAACACCGTGATGCGTTGGACGCGCGACGAGGTAACCTTCATGTCCACAATATATGAAATAACCTGTTTGGCCCACCGTAGCGCAACAGGTTGTGTGCCTGTCTAATGTACAAAGGGTCACAAGTTCGATCGCCACCCCGACTCAACCGAAGGGTTTTTCATTTCCCAATTTTCAATGTGAATATGCTGTTCCTTTTCAACGAATTTATATCTATAAAATTGAAGATTTCTTTAGAAGAATTAACTCAAAATGGGATGAAAGTATTTATTAGAGCGCAAAAGCTTAAACTATGTTGTGAATTAAATTTTTTTGAATTATGATTTAAAGCTTCTCCGTTGAGAAATAACCGTATTTAGAAGCTTCAAATAAGAGAAGGTCCTACATAAATTGGTCTGAAAATTATGGTTTATTTGTGAGAAACATTCATTCACTTTTGTCCAGGTCCTCTGCTGGAAAGCTCCGCTGAAATACGCGACGGAGTTTGAGGAGAAGCTGGAGCTGGAAAAACGAGCGCCGGAAAAATGGAAGTCGAGAGAGCGATCCAAAAAGCGCAACAAGATGCTGGAAAGAGTAAGAAACGGCTTTTTACACTTTTATTATGAAGTATCGATTTCTTAGTGCCCGACGATCGATCTCCGACTACTCCCTGCGGTACCGGTGTTCTTGGAGGCAGAAGCTCCGGCGGAGGTAATTATTTTTGAAAATATAGTTTATTCAATGTTGACTGGAAATTTCCAAGGATGCTGGGCAAGTATGGCGTCTTTGTAGAGTTTCTTTGAACCTAAAGTTAATCATAGATTCGGCTTAGGATTGGTATCGCCCTATAGGCAGCGTCTAATCAGAGAATCAATCAATTTTTGAAGGATTTCATCTGAAATTAAATTAGAAAGGTTAACTTCATTCAGCACTTGGCGAAACTCACCCCGAACGGCATCGAAGGTCCGGAAGACTACCTGTCGGACTTCTCGCTGGAGGTGATCCGGACACGCTTCTTCGTCAACTACATCAAAGAGCGTCTGGACAGCCGATGCGAAAGGACACATTGTGCTTTCGTGCGTCCGAATAGAGGCCTTCTCCGATGGAAAAAGCCGTTTGCAGAGGGTGGTGGCGAGGGAGTGGGTCCAAGTCGGGTACGACCAGAGCCAGATCGCCTACCACCAGCTCATCCGACTCTTCAAGCAGTGCTGCGACATCGTCAGGGACAACGACCATCTCCTGTTCGAGGGCGAAAAACCGGGGATGGACCCCCTCAAAGTAGGTTCTTGACGTGTTCCCTAAAGGTAGAGAAAATAGTAACGCATTTCTTTTCTAATAAAACAAAGACGAATGTCTTCTTTTCAAACACTGTCTCGAATGAACCGAATATTTTTTCTCCAAGATGAACCGGCCACTCGCCAAGTGCTTCGAGATCACGCAGCGGTTCCGGCGACGGAAAAATGCTCCGCCGGCGAACACAACGGAGGCCGTGGTAAGAGTCTTTCATCAAAGAACGTCCTTTGAAGTAGGAATGTCATTCTGTAGGGTTCTTCAGAAGTTGTTAGTATGATGGTCAAAAATCTGTATTTTTTTTTTGAGAACCGAGGAAACCAAGAAAAAAAAACGGTGTACACAAAGATGCTTACCGTGATCTAATAAATAAGATGACTAAAATCGGTGGCTGAAAATTTTCAGAATTCCAATCTAAACAGAAGTTTTGATGATATATGTATGAGTTAAAAAATGCAACAAAAAACTGAGCATATTTATTTTCAATTCAAAGCTGAAAATGTTGCAGAAGAAGTACGAGCGGATGCTGGAATCGATCGGCTACCGATACCCGGTCGACGATTTCAAGTCCGTCTTCTACTCGGACGTGGTCCTTTAACATAATCGAAAGAATCAACTAAATCTTCCTTTTCCAGGCCGAGGACTACGAGACCTTTATTGCCGGAACGCACTTCGTCAGCAGAATGCCCTATATCCACACCATCAAGGAGGTTTGGAGATAACGTGGTATTTGAAGTTCTCCAACTGTTTGGAGTTTTGGTAGGAGATAAGCTCTATATCAATTTTCTTAAGCTGGAAAAGCGGCTGGAGATTTTCGCGGAGCAGGCCAAGGAAGAGAACGCCATCTGGGACCACATCTACGACGACGACGATTGGTTTCTCAACATTTTTTTTTACAATATTAAGAGTCACTCGAAAATTATTTTTAAATTGATTCTCCAGAAATCGATAGATTCGAAAAACAACCTTTCTGAGACTTTAGAAACCGTTTCCCCGTTGGGAATTTCCATAGTGAATGATCAAATTTTCAGGTTCGTGGAGCGAAGCGAGGAGGAGAAAGAGGCACTGAGAAAGGAATATGTGAGAATTTTCTACTAATTGCTCGTAGTTTCATCAAAAAATTATCATTTCTTGACACTTTCTCAATTTCATAGCTAATTTCAAACGAACTAGGACGGTTTTCCCCGTCCAAAAATGACAAAAAAATGAGAGTATAAAATTTTCTAGAAATATCTGAAGTTTGCTCCATGGTAACATTTCACGACCTTCTGAAATCTTGCAGAAGATCGTGGATTCCCAACAATTTCCGAATCCGAGAAAAATGAAGCTGAAGCACCTGCACGACCGGTACTTTGACCAAATCAGGCCCGGGTAATTTCAAACCAAGTTATCGACTTACACGAAATGGATACTTCCAGCTTCATCGGTCCAAAGACGCCGAACGCCTCGATCTACCCAGACTTTGGAGGTCTCTTCTCCAGCGACAAGTTCTGGCTGGAGGTTTGAGAAAAAAATTACTTTTGGAGCTGGGAATTTTGAAAAAATGATGCCGTGTTCAAAGTGATTCCGCGAAATTCAAAATAGCCGTCAGAGAAAGAGAAAGATAACTAAATTTTGGAGGGTCAGAGACCATTTTGCATTTCGCGGAAATTACTTTGAACACGGCATGAGCTTTGAGAAAAGTTTCCAAACACCTGCCATTTGAGATTTCTTAGGCGAGAATGCAGGAAACCTGGGAAAATCAGGATAAACATCAAGTTTCAGGAAATTTTAAAAACTCTGAGAAAGAAAACCCCAGAACATTTTTCAAAGCAAAATCGAGGCCTTAGAAAGATCGAATAAAGTTCAAAGCTATCCAGTGGAAAAAATCAATCATTTCTAGATGAAACATGATTATAAAATTATGCAAAACAAAGCTGCTTCTGAAAAGAACAATCAAAACCAGGAGACTAAGTCCCATTTTTCAGAATTCTTCGAAAAGAGAAGTTGATAATTTTCGAAATTTCTCGTAGTAAATTTGAAAAATACTATTATTCTAACTGAAGGTTGATTGCATTTCCAATTTCAGATAGGTTTTTACTCCTAAAGTGACCACTGGAATCTTTTTATAAATGGAGATATCTAAATGGTATTCAATTATTGTTTCTAGGAAGCGGACGAGAAAGCGTTCTACAGCTTCATCGAGATGAAGGAGTGGAGGAAGTCGGACAAGGAGCTCTACGAAAAGTACAGAAAAGACCTGCTGAAGCCGGTGAGAAACCATGGTCATCTCAAAGCTGAATCAGAAAGATGTTTCAGAAGGAAAAGAAGCACAAGCCGCCGTTGAGAGACGTCGGCGAGGAGACAGGACTGCGGCAGCGGTTCAAAAATCATCTCCGAGAGTAACTAATAACTGTTAATGTTTAAAAAAAAGAAAAAAGAAATAAAAATGGGAAAAAGACTGTAACTTGTTCCTTCAATGAAATGAAAATAAGGTCTGGTGGAGGTTTGGAAGTGGTAGAATGGAGTTTTGAAATCAAAAGTTATTGGAGGATTTCATTAACTTCCGGTTTTCTGCCTTAAAAAACGACGCTGCCAAAAGGATTTCAATGCACAATTCCGAACTGAAAGGCTATCAAATCCAGTTTTTTGTAAACCTTGAAGGACTCGACTTTTGGAAGCTATGAATAAATTTACCAACTTAGATAACTTTTTCTTCGTCTTCATTGTTTTTTAATGAGTTTGTAGCTATTCTAATTACTAATGGATGATTCTGGATGTTTCAACTTTGATTCAACGAGAAAAGACAAACCCTTGGAAAGCCAATAAAATAAGCTACTCGAAAAGGTCTCATTTAGATAGCAAAAGTAAATTATTAAGTTAAGATTTTCCAGGATCTCAAACCAAGAAGTGATTTGGAAAGTTTCACAAGGTGAAGCTATAGTCCTTTTTTAAAAGAACGGAACTTCTCTGTGCCCTCCTCGTCTCTCGACGCCTCTCTCATGTTTACGTGCTGTTTCCATGGTTCTCTGACCTCGCCGGTGAGGGAACAGAGAGACGCAGACACGCGAAAAACTGTCAACTCGCGGCGGATTGACTACATTGGAATCGAGTGAGACCCAACGATTCACGAAAGTAATCGTAAAGACTCACCGAAAACAAACTATTCAAGTCCCCGTCTTTCGAAAATCTTCATTCATAGGTTATAAAACCACCCGGGAGAGGTCACAGTTATTTTTACTTCTGAACGCGCTCGAGCGTAATCAAAACGAATATGTTTTCTTCTTTCCTTGACAACACTTATTTTATCTTAGCGACTAAAAACCTTTTTTTCGCTTTCCTACAGGTTCAAAACAGATATATGAAAAAAAAATTGAATAAGTTGTTTCAAAGCTTTGAGAAAACTTAGAGAAACGGTGTTTTGCTGAGTTTTCTGAACAAAAAATTTTATTCAAATCTTCAAAACCTCAACCTCTTTCTCACAGTGGAAGCGAGCCAAGGCTACAAAAAATGGGAAATAACTTTTGCTGGAAATTTCCCACACAAAGGTTGGCTCCAAAACAGCAAAAACCAAAGGAAATGTCCATTTCTTGGATATTTTTTGATCTCAGTCCTTCAATAATGTTCGAAATTGGTTCCCATTAGGTCCCTAGTCAGATTTTTTTGATGTTTAAAAAAAATTTTTAATTAATCAACTTCAAAAAAACAAAATCTTTCTTGCAAAAAAACTTCGATCGTCTCGGTCGGATGCGCATTGCTGCAAAAAAATAATAAGACGCCCTCATGTCATGTCTCTGACGCAAAAAAGATTTCTATGGTTAACGAATTTTCATATTTTTAGAAATAGAAGTGAGAAAGCTTTCGTAATATTTTTAGTCGATTCTCCCCGCTTTCGAACCTTTTTTTGCGAACCAATTTTTGCTTAATTTCCGTTGTTTTTTTTTGGGGGGTTTTCAGGCCTTCATTGTATTCCTGGTGTAAAAAAAGCCAGAAAACAGGAAAAAAATATTATCGCTGACAACTTTGCGTCCCTAAGCGTACAAGGGCACAACTATTGTGAAAAGCAATATAAACATTCTTGTTTTTTAGTTTTCTAATACTACTCTTCTTTAGAAAAAATGTAAAAAGCCAAAAACTTATAAGAAATGAAAACCGTTGTCAGTTTTCGTAAACGGAAAGGCTTAAAAGCCGCGCCGGACTCGAAACGACTTACGCGAACCTCCTTAATTTTATTCTCACTTCAAGCCATTCTACGTGCGACCATATAACTTCCGAAAAGAAATTTTCAGGACAGCGTTTTGATGAGCGCTGAAGAAATATTCACAAACGAACGACCAAGAATGTATATTTTCTCAGCCTACATCATTATTTTCCTAACTATTGGGATCACATTTTTCTCAATTTACTTGGTTTATTATAAACTCTCACAGACGAACTACAGATATCATCTTCTTTCTTATATGGTCAGTTCAAATTTGTATTTTTGTTAAAGTGATGAATTCTTGAAAATTCGTGCCTTTTTTCGACACGCAATTGAAAAGTCAAAATCCTTTTTTCAGTTCTATTTTTCAGATCAACTCCTTGATAATTGTTGTTTGGGGTGGTGTTTTTTTGATTCCGAAACCATTGTTCCCTATTTTCGCCACCAAAGTTTGGGCTATTTTTAGCGATAACTCAATTATAAGCAAGTATAAAATTTGGGTGAGTTCATTTTGGAAATCGATCTGAAGTTAGAGATTCAGGAAGTTTGGACGGTTTTATTCGGATTCACACTTCCAGCGATAGGAACATGCTTCTTTTATCGACACGAAGCCGCAGCGAAAATGGTTAAGGTTGGTATTTTATTGACCCTTTTTCTACAAAAGTGTGGGAAAGATAAATCTTTCTCTCGGAAAAAAAACAGATGAAAAAAATTACTCACTTTTCAAATAAAAAAATAGACCTTTCAAGAAAAAAATGGCAAAAAAAGGCGAATGGGTTGGAGCAAGAGTCGAACTTTCGATGTTAATTTGATAATGGAGTACACTTGCCCTGCCCCATGGTAACGATTTCTTACCTGAAACACATTCGGAACATCTTTTTCGAAATTGAAGCAAACTACTACATTTTTCCATTCAAATTTCGACACATGATTTTCAGAAAAGAACGATTGGAATTTTTTTATGGGTTTCATATGTTATAACTACTTCTACTCTTTCAATTTGTGTGGGTATTTGGTTCCACTTTTCGGAACTGACGCCTTCAGAACAACTTTTTGCTATCACGGTACCCATTTTCTACTCTCTCAACCTAGAAAATTAAGTTCCACGGGGGAGGGTTGTTGTTTTCTTAATGCGCATCCGACTTGAAACGGCTTGTGCTAGGTAGCGTTTTGAGCTTTCATCGCGGCCGATTTCAAATCGACTGTTAGCCCTTATTCTAAACGCCTCCTTGGGTCATTCCAGTGCGACTCTAGAGTTAAAGATATAAAATATAAAAATTTTTTCAGTACTATCCTCTAGCCGTCAACCTGACGATGACTAATGTGATAATTTATGAATATTATATCAACGCCACAGTTCTTCCAACTATTCTTTTCACTTACACTTGGGTCAATGTAACGGTGCTTTGCTTATTGTTTATTGTCATCCGAACGTTTCTTTTGCTCAAAAATGTGCCTGGAGTCATTTCGCAACGAACTGTGAACATGCAGAAAAGTACCAACTACAGTTTGATTGCACAGGTTTGAGGTTTCGTCTCATCTCATAAGAAACCTTTTAAAAATCTAGGACCTCTTCTAGGTTTTGTTTTCATTCTTGTACTTTTTCTTTTAAGACGGCCACTCCGACGATATTATTAGTCGTTCCTATGCTCGTTTTCGGGGCGACTGTTGTGTTCACCATCTACTGGAATGGTATCATTTTCTTTCGCGAAAATCCTTCGGCATAACTCCAAATCGTCTGGCTTATCTGTGCTCTCTTTTCTCTGAAAACTCTAACAAATAGAGCGCAGACTTCTCAGATCTTTTACACGAGCAAGGTGTATTTTTCAGAAGTGATATTAGTTTGCTTGTTCTTTATCTCGGTTCACTCGATCGCCTCCAACGTGGCGTTGATCATAACGACACCTCGATTTCGGAATATTATTCTTCAATTCTTGAACGTCAAACCTCCGCCACGAATCACAACTGTTCACTTCCGGCAGAGCGATTCCGTCAGATTCTAGATGTATTGTTGGTTCACCACTACTTTTTAATGAAGTATAAAACTACTTTATGTCTAACTCGCGACTATTGGGATCCTTTCGACCTGCCTCGTTTCTCCTTTCCCTCACTAGCGAGTTCCGAGAATGATTGAAATAAGTTGAGGATGGAAAAGAGGGCGCAAAGAAGTCATGCTGTTTTATGATACGGCTATCAAAATTGTAAATGAAATTTGTGTACTTTTTACGATTGGTTTCTTGATTTTTTTTTTTCTGACAGAAAGTCATCATTGAATGCTCACCTGTACGACAATATGTGTTGAATCTGGAACTGTCTCATTTTATCAATTGCCATCAATAATCTCATCTACCTCTTGAAAATTGAAAATAAATGTTTTTTTTGGTACAAGTTTCCTTGTGAAGACTTCACTCGAAGGGGTCGCTCTCATTCTGAGGCTTCCCCCGTCTAAGCGCAACTGGATGGACTACGCGTCGAAGAACGAGGCGAAGGGCCGTAAACCATTCTGTCAATTGATCAACTACATCTTTGGACTTCTAGTTCGCCAAAGACGGCTGTTCGTTTTAGAAGCTTGTTCATTGCCTAGTCAATTACATATATGGCTGAAAGAAATAATTGATTGATTGAAAACACTGAAAATTGGAAGATGATTTTATTTTCTTTCGAAACCAAATGAAAGTTCCGTGTTTACGGAAGAAACATGACAAAGCTTCCCATGAAAATGAACTTTAGCTCATATTCAACAAACATAAACTATTTGTAGAGTCTTCAGCAAAGGTTAAAGAACCAGGTGAGCATAAATAAGAAGACCCGTTAATTATTTTTTCTAAAGGTCTTCATGTGTAAACAAATGTTCCCTTCTTCTCTCTACCTTCATTTTATCTTGTTTTTTTTTGATTACTCACCTCTTTTTAGGATCTTTTTTTGATCAAACGAGTTTCCAAAGCGTTCATAAAAATAATCAACCATTTATTTTTAGCTCAACTCACGTTTCCCTAGTGAAAAAAACAAAAAGCTAGAAAAAAATTGAGAAGTAACCAAATAAGTGGAAAGTTTCGGGTGCTTCCATATAACAAATCGTTTCGAATTTTAATATTTTTTCTAAGAAAAATAATTCTAAACTGTTTTAGGTGAGACATCTTTTCCGCGTTGCGATGAGCGCCGAAGAGATTTTCTCAAATGAAAAACCAACTACTTATATTATGACGAGCAATATTATCACCTTCTTAACTGTTCTGAGCAGCTTCTTTTCAATGTACTTGGTTTATTGTAAGCTTCTTCAAACACCCTACAGATATCATCTCCTTTTTTACATGGTCAGTTGGATGATTTTTCAAAATTAACTTTTTTTTCAGACAAATTCCTTATTGACAGTAGTTTGGGGAGGCGTTTTCGTGACACCGAAACCTTTGTTTCCTTTGTTCGGGACTAGGGTTTGGTCCAAGTTCAGAAATAACAAAATTATTGGCAATTATGAGATGTGGGTAAGGTCACGATTTCTTTTTGCGATCCAATTTTTGAATCGAGGAAATCTTCTGTGAAAAAAAAAATATTGGTGGGGCTTTTTCGTTGGAATCACCACGTTTCTCTCAATTTTTGTTAGCTGGATGCTTCATTTATCGCATTTGACATTGTCGGAGCAAGTGGAATCGATCAGAGTATGTCGAATTTTTCAAGCGTGTAGAGAGCAGGAATATACAGAAAATATCAAACTAAAAACCTTTTTTTTTGAGTGAAGAGCTGGGCTGATAAGTGCAAGCGTGGGACAAATCTGAATTTTTCTGACGCGTTGCGATTTCGGTTCGAAAAATGTTCATGCTACGTGTTGCCAGATCGCGCAAGTAGATTTACGTCGGGCGCGGTAAAACAGTTGGAGACATCATAGACTCACGTCGCAAATATTAGAAACGAACTTTTAGGCCGTCTAGTTTGAGGGACGGATCGATGGTGATATTTAAAGTAAAAACTGCAAAAGGCTGTTTTTCCCTTTAAAAAAATTTTGCATAGTCAATCCTAGCCGACTCGGGGTTGATTTGCAGTTGTGGCGCGGTGCGTGTGCGGCGCGGTTTTTGGCGGGGGACTCGAGGTCAAACACGAGCTTACCTTTTGTTCTCTTTTTTACATTTTTTCAAATTTGTTTTTTTAATGTTTTTAAAAAAAATCAGTTAAACGAACAAAATATAAAAAAAATGAAAAAACCTCGAATTCCCCGCCAAAATACGCGTCGCACACGCAACGCTTCAACTCTGCCAATCTACCCATTCCGTCTTCCAATTCAGGTAAATTTGACCATATAAGACGTATAAAACGCACGACTCAAAACCTCTTAGATCATCAAATCGGGCATTTTTGATGCTCCTGACTGTACCTCGAGCTTCCATTAACTTTAGCGTTTCAGTACTACCCCTTGGCAGTGAACATGACCATAGAAAACGTTGTAAACTACAGCTGTTATCTCAACTTCACAATAATCCCCGCCTCCATTTTCGTCTACATTTTCATCACCTCTTCAGCGTTTTTTTGTTGCGCTATCGCTGTCAGAACCCTTATTTTACTTCACACCGTGCCGCTAGTTTATTCCAAACGAACTGTGCGCCTCCAGAAGGACGCTACCTACAGTTTGGTCGCGCAGGTTTGTAAATGCATATTTTGCAGTGTCTGGCATGTCTGCGCTCTCCTTTCTCTAGTTGACGAGGTCATGAATAAATGAGAAGAAACGAGAGTCTTAGTGGGAAAAGGAAGCGCAGATTAATCAGACTTTCACAAATTTTTTTGAGTGACGTGTTTTGCTTTTTCAGACACTCACTCCGGTTATTTTGTTGGCGATTCCGTTGTATGTATTTGCAGTGATTGTCAGCTTGAGCCTGTACGACTTGAATGGTACATTTTTTGTTCTCAAGCTTTCACGTTTTGAGCCGCTTGTAAGGGCTCAATGCGTCGCGGTCGCGCTGCGTTTCGGAGAAAATTCAATTTTTCCTACAGGTGTTCCCGACCTGAAATTCTCTTAAACTTTAGGAGGCTGCCACAGGCAAAGCAGTTAGTTGTCAGTTAAGACAAGAAACGACCGTTTTGCGACCGCAACGCTTTGACCCACTCCAAAACAATTCATGTTTTAAAAAAATAGTTCAGGATTGATTTATCTGTGCTTGTTCATGGTTTCTATACATTCGATCGTCTCTAACTTGGCCTTCATCATAACGACTCCGCGGTTCCGAAGCATCGTCTGCAGGAGTCTGAAAATCAAAGCGCATACGGAAGCCCGCCGTGTTACATTTCTGAGTCCCGAATCTGCTCTTTGAGAATAATGGGAACACCTGTGTGAGGATAAATGGCTCATACTATTTTTTTATTTTTTATTATCAAATTATTTATTTTTTTCTTGATCCGCATATTTCCATTCATGTCTATCTTATTTTGTTTGTAATTTTGAATACATATTCTGTTTCAGAGGTTCGTTGATAGAAGAAGCCCAGTATTTTTTCCGCAGTGTCACATATTTTCTCTAGTTTCATTGAAGCATGCGCAAAACATCCATTTTTCATCATTTGCATGTCTTTTCTCATTACCCCAGCCGTATTATTCCTTAGAACGAATCTGTGAGTCACTCTTGCGGCTAAAAAAAAGACGTTTTAAAACTTTCCAAGCGCCGAAATTGCTCAAAATGAGCGTCGACGACATGTTTTCTAATGAAAAACCTGTCGTTTTCATTTCGGCCATGTATTTCGTGGCATTGATATCTGTGGTTATGGCTTTTTTCTCCATTTATTTGATTTTGTACAAACTGAGCCCGACCCCATACAGATATCATCTGGTTTCCTATGTGGTAAGTTGGAATAATTTATTAAATTGGAGGAAAGCTCAGATTCTATTGAGAATAAAGACCTCTGAGAAGTTTTTAGAGAAAATATCCAAGAATTCAGATCAGTTCACTATTAACCGAGCTTTGGGTCATTATTTTCTGGATGCCCAAACCGATATTTCCTCTTCTTGGAGCTAATTGTTGGAGCGTTTTCATAATTGATTTCGGATTCGATTCATACATCGCAGCGGTTAGCGTTTTGTGAATATTCTCTGAAAAAATAGAAAAAAGTTATCTTAGAAAAAAGTTTTTCCTGGAAGAAGCTATTTTTTTGAATCAAGAAGGAACTTCAAAAACGGAAAAATATAAAAAAATAAATATGAAAGTTTTTTTCTGAAAAATTGCTTTTGAATGGATTTTTTTGTATTGATGTGGTGGCAATCAGAACGAATCAATATATAGCCGGCTTGAAATTAACGACTAGCTTTAGTTTTTTTTTTGCTGTCTTTGAGCGCAAGTCGTTTCTGGTCGGGTGCGAGCCAGAGAAACCGTTACGCGTCAAGCCATTCCAAATATGACCACAATAGAAAAAAGATGTGACTAGACTTAACAATCAACCTTTCTAAAAAAATCAATTTTATTATTATTTTTTTGAATCAACACATAAAAAGCTTCCTGCAGGCTATTTTCTACACGTTTGTACTCTTGATATTCCCAACGATGGGCTCCTGTTTCATATATCGCTACGATATGGCCGCCGCGTTGATCAGGGTTCCACTTCCCAAAACTTCATCAGAAATCAAAAATGATTATTAAGCGAGAAAGATGGGGAAAATGGAAAACTATCTTCACGATTGGTCTTTCTATTTTTTGTTCTATTATCATTGGTTTCATGGCTTATTCAGCCAGATTATCGAAAGAAGAGCAGTTCGCGGCTCGAGATGTGAGTTTCATAATCCGTTTACCATTCGAATTTTTGTGGGATGCTTTTTTGGCGCCAATATCGTCGTAGTACAATCTTTTGTAGGAGTTATATTTATTTATTCGGAGTGAATACCTTCGTTTAGTCATTTTTTACGTATCTGTATCAGCTTTCTTATGTAGAAAGCGTTAACAGTTGTAAGGTTGAGACAGGTTTTTTTTATAAATGAAGTGAGTTTCTATAGCTTGTGCACCACGACTTGGAATTTCACCGAACGACATTCCGCTGTTCCGCTGCGCGCCTTTGCGAACATTGGCCGTGCTTTTTTTTAAGGTACTCTACTTTCATGCGATCCCACAGCAACAACAATCCATTGAAAGCGTGACCTAGATTCGAAAGACGATTCGCGAACGCACGCAGCGGAACAGTGGAATGTCGTTCCGTGAAATTTCAAGTCATGGCACAGACTATATTGACGCTAAAATCGCATCGCAACTGCTTTGCAAACATTTTTCGGGGCCTTGAATGATTAATAATAAAAAGAAATAAAAAATTTTCAGTGTTACCCATTGGCTGCGAACATTTCGTTAGATCATATCTTATTACACGAGATTTCCATCAATTCCATGGCTTTGTACACTGTGGCTGTCGCCTATGGATTCGTGATAACTGCGACCGTTTTCGTCGGAATTTTCCTCATCCGGACATTGGTTGTCCTTCACAAAGTCAAGGGAAAACTTTCGAGACGGACTCATAGCGCCCAAAGGAACGTTCTCTACAGTTTAATCCTTCAGGTCGGGGATTTACTTTTGAAAAAGTGGAAAAAGTTCAGAAACCAATGAAATTGAGGTGAAATACATTTCAATAAGTCTTCTTTTTCACTTCTTTCGAATCTAGAGGACTCAAAGACATCGTGTATTTATTGCTTCAAAAAACTTGTTTAGAAATTTTTTAACGTCACTTAAATTCATTACGCAGAATTTTACGTTGATCTGTGAAGGGTTCTGGATTCCTTTCTCAATCTGTTATAATTGAAAGTTCTTTCCTAGAGACTAAACCAACCAAAAAACATCTTTTTCCATTTTTTAAGCCCTTTTATCGAAACCAGCACTCTGATAGTTTTCTGGAAATTTTCATATACACGAATCAAAATTTTCACACGGTTGTTACCGAATGGACGAATAACAAAAAAGAAATAGCAAGGAAAACTTATTGATCGATACGTGGAGTATTTTTCCCCTTCAAAGACAACGGTGAAGAGCCTTTAAATTTCAAAATTAAACTAACAAAGAAGATGATTATTAACAACTTTTTAAGATGTTGAAAAAATTAAGGCCCTGGCTCCGCTAGTTCTACTTTTCGTGCCTTTCGTCATTTTTGCCGTCGTCGCGATTCACCAGCTTTACGATTGGAATCGTGAGATTTCCTCCAAGAAATACATATTTCCAATTGAACACATCAGACATTATCGTAGCCTGCGTCTTTCTGATCCTTCTACACGGGGTCGCCTCTAACCTGGCGATGATCGCGACAACGCCTCGTTTCCGCGATATCGTCTTCAGTTTTCAGAAATCCAGTGTCAAGAAAGTTTCGAGAGCATGACCTGATTTTGATGAGAAATTAAAAATTATTTGGAAAGAAGGCTGGTTTACAAGAAATAGCAATAAAGTTGAATTTAAGCGAAGCTGAAATCAACCAAAGTTTCATTGTCCCTTATTTTCAATTGAAATTAAAATCGAGGGGTCAGTATGAAATAGGAAAAAAATATAATAGAAAAAAATACAGGGTTCTGTGGAAAAACTACTCATTAGGTGAAGTGAAAAAAAGCCAAAAATTCAAATTGTTTCCGACATTCGAAAAATCTGAATTGCAGCTAGCTTTCCCTTTCCCTCAAATTACCGCGTCAATAAAATTTCGAGAAAAAGATCCTACAGCGATGATTATTACAGTAACCTTTAAAAAAAGCAGCAACAAATATGAAAAAGGAGAAAATGTTTCTGAGGATTATGTCCATTTCACGTTGAATTTTTTTGAAAATATTGAGAGAGATACATTTATTCTTTCAAAAAAAATTTTTTAAACAAATTGAGGAAGAGGATATTTGAGAATGCACCAAAATAATACGAGTCCGAAGTTTCCGACTAATCAATTGGCGTTTCTAATGATCAGTGGATATTCAGGAGACGGGACTTCGCGGCGGGCTGAAAAAAATGGGTCCAAAAAAACTATTATTTTGTGAAATTTTTTTGAATGAATTTTTTTATTGAAGGCTGTCTTTTTTGACCTGTCAATTGTTTCAAATAAATTATCGATGTACTGTTTGAGCATTGAAAATGGAAAATCCTTTTTCCTAAAACAGGGGACCGGGTCTCTCCTTGATGTACTAAAAGAATATTCTGAAAATCTCAGAGAACCTTTAAGTTTTCGAGAAAAAAGGGCCGAAAGTCCAAATTGTCTATCTAAACGGGCTTTGGGGTGACCTTTTGAAAATTTGGAAAATTGTGCAGTTTGAGATTTTCAGGATATTTTTCTGACACATCAAGGAGGGATATGCCTAAAGACAACTATTAAGAAATTCTCAATCAAAAAGAGAATGACCTTCTTTGTCTGATAAAGCCCAAAAAAAAAGAGTTCTGAAACTCCAAATTCACCTTCACGCCATTCCGAAAATCTCATACATAACATGGCGATGAGATAGCCTCCGAGAACTGGAAAAATCTCAAGTTTTTGGTTGAAAAAAAAATGGATTACCGAAAATAGGGAAAAAAAAATTGATGGACGTGCAGCTCTGAAGCCAGCTTTGCTCGTTTTCGGTGTCAATGGTGGAGTTATTCGGATCTTCAAAAAATATTATTATTATCTTTTTTTAGCTTCAGAACGGTGAAAAAGAAAAAAACGTGAAAGTTATTATTTTTTTGGTCACGGAAATTTAAAAATTCAAGTTTGAGAGATTCTCAAAAAAATCAAAGCATTTATCTTCGTAAAAACGAACCATGAATATATTTTGAAACTTTAGATTAGGTATTAAAAAAATCGCGAGGCAGAAATCCGTTTTTTTAACCTACTGAAAGTTGGATATGAAAAATTGTTCAAAGGGACTGAGGATTACTTTTTTTCAAGATTTTAATAACTATTTCATTTTGATAAATTTTAAATAACAGACTTGGATCACAGCTCTTTCCGTGATGAGCCGGGAGACAACGCAAAGTTCCATTTTTGTCGCATTCCATTCGATCCGCCAATTCTTTGGCAACAAAGCAATAACGATCACATTGAGGTCCGGAATAATTTCTGCAAAAGATTCCAAATTCTGAAACATATAAGAAAAGAAATTAACTAGAGGGTTTCGAATTTCGAAATGTTTTATGACTAAATTCTTCCAAATTACTTTTCTCATCTCCTTTCCTGATTTTTAATATTACTTTTAATACCGGAAAAAATAAGTTCGTTTAAAATATCCAAACTGGATTGAAAAATCGAGAGCAAAAAAATTTCGAGTTTTTTTGAGCCATAACATCAAGTGTGCCCCAGCGAACTTTTCATCTTTCTGAACGCATTTTTCTTTGATTATTTTTTTTATTTTTTTAATAATTCCGTATTATAGGGTTTATTTAAATATAAATTTTTTTCACTCAACTAGTGAATAATAAATAAAAAAATATATGATGTCCTTGTAAAAAGTTAGTCTTAAACTTGTCAGCTCGCAAAAAAAAACTTGCACCCAACATTTTTCCTCGTGTTTTCAACATTTTTTTTCGTACCTTTCGCAAATAACCATCGACCTAGAAGTGAAATATTCCGTTTCCAGAGCTTTTATCCATTCGGCAGTGGCGTTTGCATCGAAGTGGGCGACATTCTGCCAGAGAGCCAATCGGGGGACTAAAAACGGTTTTTTAAACGAATGAACTTCCAAGAATATTCAATGAAGTTTTAGTAGGATGAAACGCTTCTCAAAAAATGTGCGAAAAACTTACGATCGTCGTTCTTGAACGTGGTAACGTCGAAAAGAAGGGAGATTTGCGACTGCAAGGAAGATTTGTTAGTTTCGCTTCTATTTTTCAACTTTCTCAAGAATGTCCATGAACTGATTGCCGTCAGATTGTCACGAAAAAGTAGTTCAGAAATAATATAACTTTTGATATTAGTAGGGGACGCAAAAAATGAATAATTAAAAATAGAGTAAAAAAGTTTTGACAACCGTTTAGAAAAAAAACTTCAAGTGGTGATGCTGCGGATGTGTTTACGGTATACTGGGCTACAGTAATCCCTACACCGCGAAAAATGTCTAAACTGCTTTCTTTTCTTTATCAGATTCATTCTTACAATCAATAGTTGATTTAATGATAAATTTACCCCTGTTCTTTGTTTTTTTTTCCTGTATTTCATCTGAAACCCTTTAGACTTTCATTACATTTCCCCTCACTCTCATCAATCTTTTTGGAAAGTTATTGTAGAGCAAATTTCAATTTCACCTCATCCGACGACTTGAACTCGACGAGAAAAACCTCGCCCGAGTTCATTTTTTTCTCGACTTTATCTTTCCCATACATGGCTGTGAAGTCGATTTTTTTCTTTGCAGTGACTTCCAGCTTGAATATTTTTTTGGCGCGAGTCTGAAAGATTTCCGATCTGCTCTGAAAAAATGATTGTAAAGTTACCGCAGCGAGAATGACCACCAGCATAAACCCAAGAGCAAGTAGAGCTTTCATCTGAATTCTTATCCCATTATTTTTAAAATTCTTTGATAGCATTTGGAAAGGCTCAATCCACGATATGGTTAGCGTAAATACGTTAAAATTTCAATCCAAATGCGCAACACTCTGTGTCAAAATGGCAAAAAGTTCAGCATCCCTCGAAGGGATTGAACTTACCTCACGTGTTTTCAAAACCAGTCTTTTATCCACTCTATCATCGGGCTGGAAGTAAGATCCCAAGAGTTTACGATAGATAAGCTGCTTTTTTCAGATTACCTCTCAAAAACTTGCTAAGACAAATTTCGAAGACCTAATCTCATAAGAAATGAAAAAAGAGACGGAGAAACCTTCGCCAAGACATTTACTCAGCCTAATCAAGCGTGCAAATGTAAGATCGTTCTAGAAATTGGAAGTGAAAAAAAATGCTTTTGGAAAGCTCGCGACATTTTCTGAAATGTCAATCGATCTCAGGATTATTCACCTTCCCAAATTATCTAAGAAGCTATGATTCTTGAGCGTTAATGGTATCTGAGTCATCTATGTATATTTTATTCTCTTTGGAAACTATGGTCGCATGCAGAATGGTTCGAAGCTGCGCGGTCGCGATTGGGTTAGAGTTTCAAAACCGGCCGAGCATGCGTCAAACTCAAGACTTTGCGCAAGTCGGATTAGGTCGGATGCATTTCGAATAAGAAAACTGCTACACAGCCGTTGAATGCTGTCCTAGTCTATTCGCAACCAAATTTTATTAAAAATTATTCACGCTATAAGCTCAAAATGAGAACTCGCTTGGGCAGACTTTCGGGAACTGTCGGTGGTCCTTCAGTTTTCTATGGCCCAAAGAATAAGAGCATAAAGTATACCAAGTGTTAGTGATATGACTCACTTATGCCGCTCTAGAAACATCAAACAATAATCAGAGAGAAAGCTTCAGAGCTCTTTAGAAATGCTTTTTTAATTGAGAAATAGTTTTTGGAATTACTTGAAAATTTAGTCAACTTTCAACACTTGGCACGAGGAATAGATCTATCCTCCGACCTCAAAACGGCTTTTGCTTGTCGACACAAGGATTATAACACACTGAACCGCAACGCGACCGCGACCGCGACGCGATATTTCGAAACCAAATAGATTTTTTCAATAGAGCTGAATTGCTGCAAAAGATACGGCTTTAAGCTTTTGAAGAGCTTTCCCTTGAAAGTTGAAAAAGGCTTTCGAAATGAACGTTACGGAACTGATTTTAGTTTTGCGAAAAGGTCTCGAAGCACTTTAAAAGTCTCGTTATATCCAGGGATTTGTACAGAGAAATCAGTAATATTCAAGAGTTATGGAGCGTCTCACAAGGGAGGTCATTCAACTTTGTAGTCGAGCATTTCCTAAATAATTGGTCAGAACATCCCTTGAAGTACCAAAAAATGATTCTGAAAGTTTCAACCTGCAAATTTCCTAATTTTGGAGCAAGGATCCATCAAAATCAGAGTAAACCTTCAAAATCAGTCAAAAAGGCCATTTTTGGGGCTTTAAGCCCTTATTTGTTAAAAACGGGAGTTGTGCAGATTGAGTCTTCCAGACTCTTCTTTTAGTACGTCAAGAAGTTCTCTGACCAGTTTTCAGGAAATTTCCAACCTCAAAATGAAATGAGCTCCCTTGTCAAATCTAAAACGTCAAAGAAAGAAAGTTTCTTGGCTCCCATAACTTCGGGAGAATCTTACAAGCAAATCACCAGTCCGAAAAGAGAAAAAATCAAAAGAAATAACTGGTGACCACAAAAAAAGGAGGCGTACGGAGACGACCGTCTGCGGAGCTCTCGAAAAAGTCGAATGAAAAAGAATGATCCGAAAAAGGCGAGAGGAAGGAAAACCATGTGCCTTATGTGCCGCCCACCGCCCACAGGAGCCTCGGCATGACTCCAACTTGATTTTATGAACATTTCCTAAGTGAATGGATTGATTTGATCGAATGTTCGCTTGTGCTGAGAAAAATCCGAAAAAAAACCGATTAGTCATCGATGGAATTTTCTCTAAAAATGTATCTTTCGACGAAATCTAGATCATTGATCTTGGCTCCGGTGACAAAACAATTTTTTTTAGAAAGTTCATAAAATCAATTATGATTTCAAAAATATGTTCATAGAAACAGTTCCACGTCACGGAATTGATTCCGGCCCAAATATGAATTTGAGCTGATTCTTAAAGATGTAAAAATTGACGCGAAAAATCTTCAAAAAGTTTCAGAAATTCTTAAAGACCTTTATGGTCACGAAATCCCAAAGCAATTACTCAAATAAAAAAATTTTTGAAAATTTTCTGAATCTTTTTTTCCAGAAATAGAATTGTTATGAAATTTTTTTAAATTAAAGTTAAAGTCCCTGAATAGTCCTTTTTTTATTGAAATTTTTTTCTGGTTTTGAAAAAAACGTTGGAAATTCACCTGTTAACATAAATATGTTCAGTTTCAAAGAAAAGAGGATATTGAAAAAAAATTTTTCCAAACTTTCTTTCTGATGCTCCAATGTTTTTTTTCGTCAATTTATATATATTTTTTTTTGTAGCTTGGCCAGTTTTGAAAAAAGGTGCATTAACTTGTTTTTTTGTCTGTCGGTACCGTTATCTCTTTTCACAGAAAAAATGGTCCATTTTTTTGAAAATTTCGAGGAAAAAAAGAACTTTTTATTAGACAACAAAGAAATCACAATAAATTGAATTTAAAAATTAACTAATGGAGAATTGAAATCAAAGATTCCTTACAACACGAGTAACTGGAGCCACCTTGTTTCTTTTGTGTTCGTGGAAAAAGTCGATTATGACGATCGACATCAGAAGTATCGATAGGGCCAGGTAGTAGTCTGAATTTAAAGATTATTAGGTTTTGTCGATTTCAGGCGGTTTTTCTTTAAATTTATGGTCAAAATTCTAATGGCCGGATTTTTCACGCTGACTTTGAAATTTTCACTCAAAATCTGACATGGTTAGACCAAATTTATTATTCAAAAATCTGTTTTTATAGATCCGGTCTGTGCGAAAAAAAAGAAGCGGTTATGCTGTCTTTTAAAAAAATATTTTTGAGCCATAATCTGTTTCAAAGTTCCTTCCAATTTACCGTTATTTCAGTTGAGACCTAGCTTTAACCTTTGCTTTAAAGTCGAAATTTTTATTTTTTTAGAACCCTAATGTAATATTTTTCGAGCTTCAATGTTTTTACTGGACTTAAAACTTAGGATAAAGCCTTAGTAATTCTATCAAGTTGTTCATGAAACATTCACAATAATTTTCAACTTTTCCAAGCTCACAGAAGTCAGGCGAACGTTTGGAGCTTGCAGAAATAAAAAAAAATTGGATTTTTCAAATTGACTTCCTGGTGCAACACTATTCAAGCCTTTAAAAATTCGAAAAAAAAGAAATTCTCAAACTCACAATCGAAGTACTTGAAGAAACCTTGATAGGATTCCTCCTCGTCGTAGACCTGAAAATTTTCAATACTGGAAAAAATTGATCACGCAAAGTTTACCTCTGGATCCATAAAATGCCTAGCCACAATCGCGCAAACGCACATGATCATCAGCTGAAATTTTTATTTTACTCGTTTTTATTTTCTTGAAACTGCGGGAGTATGGAATTTACAAGCAAAACAGTTGCAATGTGGCTTTGGCGGCAATTTTTCAAGCTTCAGTGTTTTTACTGGACTTAAAACTTAGGATAAAGCCCTGAAGAATTCTATTAGTTCACAAAATTTTTCTAACAATCTTTAAATTCCTAGAACAATCTTGGCAAAAGTCAGAAAAAATTTTAACCTTGCAGTAATAAAAAAATTTGTCAATTGTTCAAATTGAAAATCATAGTGGTAATCATTTTGATATCATTAATTAAAAACAGCAGAATTTTGAAAGGTATATGATTCAAATTGATAAGTTGTATTGACAGCGAAGACGTGTAGAAAATCGGAAAATGTTACGAAATGGAATTGGCGCCAAAAACGCGTCGTGACCTTTTTCAGACACACTGAAATCAGTGCGAAACCGTGGAAAATGGCTCATAGAAGAAGAAAAAACTCACGCAAAATAAGAAACTCATAAAGACAATGTGTTTCAGCATGTCGTTCAATTGTTGAAAACCGGGGGAAGGTGGCTAGAAATAGTGCAAAAGACGTGATGAGAACGAGCGAAGGATCGCTCTTTTGAGTTTTGTAGCAAAAAGAAAGGGGGGAGACGACGCGCGGAAATCTTTTTTTTCCTCCTCGATTTTGGTTTCGCTTGTTTGAAATTTGGTTGCAGGTGTTCCAGTGCAAAGTTTAAACAAGGAGTTGACCATTTTGAGATTCATTTCGGCTTTTTTTCTTCCTTCAGAATGTTTTAGTAATGACAAGTCGTGAAATGTTTTTTTGAAGAAATAAATATAAATATTCCTTACCCTATTTTTCAAGTATCAAGCTTTTCGCAAAACGTGTAACTCTTCAAATAATTTTTCGCTTTTTGAAAAAAAATTTTTTTTCAATCATTGGTCTTCCACGCAGAAACCGACCGGTTTGGCGATTTTTCAAGATAATTTTGAAATTCTTCCTTTTTGGAGTTATCGATCCAGCCTTTAGTATGGATTACGACGACTATTTGAGTTTGAAAAAACTTCAATAGGGGCTATTTTTATTAATTTTTTTCTTGAACCTTCTGAAAACTTCGCCAAATGTCAGAAAAATTCCCGAGAAAGCCGGAAAGGCGGAGTCATCCGAACTTTTTTTTTACTCATTTTTCTCTAACTCGAGGTTCGAGATCCATTAATATTGCTTTTGACTGATAGAGCAGTGGTTAGAGACTTTGACTTCTAATTTGAAGGCCTTGGCTCGATCCCCATCGCGATTTTTGCAATTTAGTGACGATCTGATTCGTTTTTTCTGCTATCAGAAGCCTCAATAATAGTTATTTTTTGATCACTGGGAAAATTTCTAGTGGACACTAATTTTCAACCCCTTAAGTGGTCACTAATTTGACTACTATAGTGGACACTAAAACGCCAAAAGCCTATAGTAGCCACTAAAAATTTTCCCAGAAGTTCGATCGGTCAACTTTCAAGTTATTCCGTTTTCAAAAAAGTATGAATCTCTTGACAGTTTTTTTTCCAAGGTTTGAGTGAAACGATCCCTCGACCCAGGGGGTCAAGACTCTCAAAACAACGCAAAACGTTTCCGCTTTTTCTCATCACCCATCGTGTTTTACGACCATTTTATGGTTTTTAATGGGGTTTTTGTTGTGGAATCGACGGCCGCAGGTGTTACCATCTTCTTCGTCTTTCTTCTTGCTTTTTTGTTTGAGCCGTTGCGGACGGTGGGAAAAACCGTCATTTCTCCCAGGCGCACGACCGAATCCAATTTGTGTCCGAGAATCGCCTGGAAACATAATAAATTTTGATTTGATGGTCGTTTTTGTTTGAGATTCGAGAGGGGACAAAAAAGAAAAAAAAAATTAAAAAAGATGATTTTTTGAGATTGTCAGTTTGGCTCTGAAAGAAGCTTTTCTCCAAGGACCAAGACGATTTTTTTAGAGGCCGATTTCATAAAGGTCTCACGACGAAGAAGTCATAAAAGTTTACCTGCATCAAAAAACATAGGATTCTTAAAGGCATAGGGGCAGTAAAAAATGGGGTTTCAGGTGAAAGCAGTATCTTATATAGTTTTTCTTTGCGAATCGAATGGTGTACTCAAAAAAATTACAGATGTGACAACTTTAGAAGAAAAACGCGATTTTACTTTCCCGCCTTTAATTTTGAAAAAAGCTTTGGATCGGTATACAGACAAATGTTTACAGTAGCCGTGCACGCGATGTTGCGGACGTCTCATTAGACTCGCATTTTGTGAGAAATAACCGGATATCTGCTTCAAATCAAGGGTTTCTACTCTGAAAAATCGATTAAGAAAACAGAAAACACACATTGATAATAAAGAAAACACAAATAATCGCTATCACAATCGAAACCTGTGTAAAATCATCATTTTTCACGAAAAACGCTTTTTTGCGATAAAAGTTTGCAAACTATACATGAATAGAAAGCTTTTGTAACGAAAAGAACTTTGGTGACAACAGAAAAAATTGAAAATTGAAAGAAACGAAGAAAAAAGCGAAAATCCGGAAGATGGCGAAGCCTGTTGTCCATAGAGCAACTTTACTGCAAAGCGCCCTTTTCGCGGGAACTCAAACTTTCTTCTCTCCGACTTTGAATTATTTTTTCTCCAAAACTAGGAACTTCTGTACGTTTCCAAGTTTACCGTTCGATTCGCAATGAAAAGCTCTACAAAGTACTGCTTTGAACTGAGACACCGTTTTTTACTGCCCCTATGCCTTTAAGCACGCCTAAAATTTCGAAAAGGACTTTTCATTTTGAAAATTCCCTGTGATTTTTTAACAGTAACTTTGATAGAAAGAGCTCTAATAGAATTTTTGGAACCTTCTCAAAAATATCAAATTGTGAACTTTCAGACGGAAAATGTACAAAGTTTGAGGTTATTTCCGGATCTTCTTGAGTTTTTTTAACCATTTTATGATCCGTAAATGAATGCTAATGCATACGGTATCCTGTATCAAATCTCTAAAAAATAATTTCTCTTGAAAAATCGGAACTCATATTTTTCTTCCTGCGCCTTTGTACCGCTTGAGCGGCGTCGTTGCCCCAAGTCGATTAGCCGAGGTCCTATCCTGATGATCAGTGGACTGGCTCAAGTGACATTTCCGTCCTTGTGTGTGACGACTGGAGATTTTCGAAGTCGTGGTTTCCCACTTTCTTAAATCCCTTTGTTGGCGGGGATTGAACTTGTGACCCTGTGGGCCGTAGACAGGCACACAACCTGTTGCGCTACGGCCGCCCCTAAACTCGGAACTCATGGGAACTTTAAAAGTTTGTCGAATGTTTCAACGTCTTGTGATTGCGCTGAGGTCTAAGCTCAAAGTTGAAAGTACATTTTTGAACTATCTGATCAAAATTAACAGTGCGCAAATCGATCTATGGTCGGGGCAGACTTGGGTATATACCGCCTCGCAGCCGTAACGCATCGAGTCATTCCTCGTGCGGCCATCCATATTTTGGCTTTTTGAACTAGATATGTTGTTTACTTCATTTCCAATTTGAAGGAATTTAAAGGCGGAAATTATTGGTTCACAAGTCAGACTCTCAGGCATAGGCAAAGTTGGAAGGATCCGGTATGGATCAATAGGTTCCCATTAATTGTTCCTAAACGGGTGGTGACGGTTTTTTTTTACTGCTTTTTCCCGTTCTTTCATCAACCTTTATTCTATTTCCTTTTATCAACCTTTATTCACCCCTTTGAAAAAAAAAAATTTTTAATTGAGAATAATCTTCACCGGTGACTGTGTATGAACTAAAATGTGCTACGGTAAAATCGGAAATCATCAATGGCCGAGACTTTCAGCACTCTTTCTTCACCCTTCTGTCGACCTTTCCCTTTTTTCACCCTTATTTGAAGCTTTTTAGCCTATCAAGAAAGAAAGGCTCAATAAAGGCCATAAAACAGAACCCTTTTAGCAGCCACTTTGCACCCGTTTTCCACACTTTGGTAGTGAGATTGGTTTCCAAGAAGCGGTCAATATAATAAAGTCAAAATATCCAACTTTGAATGCAATCTCGATAATAAAAATTCCTAGGCGCTGATAATATTCTAGATCCTTGGCGCTGTGGTTCGACGCCTTGACTGCCATTCTGAGGACCGTGGTTCAATCCCCACTGTTCTTTTTTCTTCTTCAAACCGATAATAATCTTCTTCTATCATCATTTCTTTGCTCGAATTCCCTTTCAATTTTATTGCACAAAAAAACAACAATGTTACAATAAATATTATCGAGGGAAATGTCCTGAGCGTTTTCGGGAGAGTTCAAAAGGGTCACCGGGTCGAGGCATGTCACATCGAAAAATGGAAATGAATTTTTTTGGGTTTTTTTGTTTTTTTTTTTTCGTTTGAGGAAGACAATATCCTGAAATTTTTGGGGTAAATCAAAAGGTTCACAATCGCCAATGAGTACAATCAAAGTATAAGAATCGGGCGAGAAAATGAGGGGGAAAAACTGGATTTTTTTGGTTTTTTTATTTATTTTTTTATTAAAAAAACTTTTCAAAAATTAATTGCACAATCAACAATAAACATTAAAAAAAGGGAGATATCCTGGAAAAAAATTTTTGGGGAGAGATCAAAAAGGTTCGAATGGCCAAGTGGTAATGAGGACATGGGCCGAAACAATCAAACTGGATTTTTTTGGGTTTTTTGATTTTTTTTTATATTTGAAGATGACAAAATCCTGGAAGTTTTAATGATCATTTGAAAGGTGCTCACCAATGCATATCGCTTGAAACAGTTGAATTTGAGCCCCCATTTCCATTGGGAGAAAAAAAGAAAAAGTTATATTTTTTTCAATGATAATACTAGACCTTAGAAGTTTTTAAGTTATTTTGATAGTCTCTATTTATATCATTTTTTTAAAAAATCAAGTCGCTGAAATTTGAAGATAACATTTAGAGATAACAATGAGCCGAATTCACAAGGAAAAGCTCTATTTTTCTCTTTTTTTTAAATCGCAATAACCTGGATAGTCCAAAAGTGTCACAGAGAAGCAGATTTAGTGAGAAAAGACTTGGAGGAAAAGAAAATAAAAACTCATGCCGTGTTCAAAGTAATTTCCGCGAAATGCAAAATATCCGTTAGAGAAAGGAAAAGATCACTAAATTTTGGAGAGTCAGAGATCATTTTGCATTTCGCGGAAATTACTTTGAACACGGCATCAAAATCCATTTTGACATCCATAGAGAAATATATTGTCATCAAAGTATAATCAACGTTGAAAAAGTACAATTATGAATTGAACATGAAAAAAAAAGAAAAAGAAAAAAATTAAAAAAGAAATTTTCCAAACGTTCTGGAAATAAACCTTTTGATCGTATTCAATTCCAGAAAACGTTTGGCTTTACATTATGGATAATCCGTCTTTGCGCGTAGTACAAAAAAAAATGTGAAATTTGACAAAATTAAAAAAATAAGCTCGATGAATACTTCTTGGATCGAGAATTAAAGATGACTTCGACAAAAAAAATTAGAGATTTAATGATTTTTTTTTTAGAAAAAAAGGTTTCATCCAGCTGATTTTGCTTACAGATTTAAAAAAAAAGGCCAAACAAACTCTGGGAAACAACCTTATTATCGAATTATTTTCCGAAGTGAGTTCAGATTCATGCGATATTGAATCAAAAAATCAGTCATTGGTGAATTTTTCCTGAATTGAAAGACGAAAGAGTGACTTGGTGTGGTTTTTGGCGCGAAAACTAATTTCAAACGCGAGCGGCCTCTTTTTATTTTCGACAGTTTTTCGATCGTTATAAATCTTTTTCAAAGCTGTTATTTTATCTATCTCATCATTCTTGCGTTCGAATTTAAATTTCGCGCCAAATTCCGCTCTGCAAAAAGTTAGTCAAAAAATGTATGCGTCCTTCACTTTTTCAAGAAAAATTCCGCAGATTCTGAAGAAAAGACCTTTTTATCGTATCTCTCTTCAAAAATCGTGTTTAACCATACAAAATGAAAGGAAATGAGGCAGAAAGGTCAAAATGAATTCCATGAATCTAAAAAAATTAAGTTTCTTGAGTCGCTTTTTTTGACATCTTTGAATTTTTTTTAATAATAATAATAATATATTCAGAGATGATTGTGAACCACAACGAGATAATTGAAAAAAATATTCTTCATGGAACTCTTTTTGATAACAAAATAGACGGAAAAAGGTCCCAAACAGATCTTGGAAATTAATCTTTTTATCGTATCACTTTCCAGGATTCAGTTCAGCTGTGCACAGAAGTGATTTAATAATACAGCAAGACAAAAAAAATGAAACAAAAACCAAAAGAAACAGAAAATAATGTACCCTATGGATAAAATGAACTCTAAAGACTCATTTAAAAATGCTTTGACATCATTAACTTAGAACTATTCCTCGACGTTTCTGAGTCATTATAGTGATCACTTAAGTGCGCTAACGCCGCTAGATAGATCACTAAATGTCTCAGAAATTGAAAAAAAATAGGTCTCTACTGAATAAAAATTATCCATAGGGCGGAAAAGTTTTCTAAAAAGATCCTGAAAATCGAACTTTTTATCGATCCAATTTTCACATCTTTCTAGCTGTACATTTCTGAAGAATCCCCTTTACGTAGAAAAAGCGAAAATGAGACAAAAAGTGCAAATTGTTAGATTTGAAATACAAAATTGATGAGAAAAAAGGAAATTAATAAGATGAGTTCTATGAAGATTTGTCGAATTTTCAATTTTGAAATCTTCAGAAAAAATATTCAAATTTTTTCAAAGAAATCATTTTATTAATAGAATTAATCAATGGAAAAATTGACTTTTTTTCATATTACTTTTTTTGGAAAGTATAAACGACAAGCAAAAAAAGAAAAAAAGTGCGCCCTATGAAAACAATACCAAAAAAAATCATTAAATTTTCTTAATTATTATTAGAAACTATCGAAAAAAATGATAATAAATTACTAAATCTTCATAGGGCGTAAGTGAAAAAACAAATGAAAAAATTTTCAGGCGAAACCCGGAAAATAACCTTTTTATCGAATTATCTACCGCATTATGCCTGACTATACAATTTACTTGAAGCTTGGAGTTTGGATAACAACAAAATGCATTAAATTGATTCACTTTGAAAAATATTTAAAAGCATTTGGTTAACAAGGAAAAAGAAAAGAACAATAATAATAATGAAACACAAAAATTAAAAGACAAGGACAAAACTAGCTTCACGAACAGTGTAAAATTCAAAAAATAGGCTACTTTCCTTTTGATCAATCTTAAGCCTGGAAAAAAAACCCTTTTTCGTGAAGCTCCTTTTGTGGACGAAATTGGGAGAAATGTTCTAAAAAGACTCTGGAAAATAACCTTTTTATCGTATTATTCTACAGAGTCTTCCTAGCTTGACATTTGGGCAACTTCGCACAAAACTCGACAAACAATGCCCAAAATGCGCTACATTAATGTAGAAAAATAGTTTCGAAAGGTTTCTAAATTAAAAAAATAATTAAAATCTATGTAGCGCACTTGGTTTACAAAAAAATGTGGCAATAAAAAAAGACACAAAAAACAGAGAACGAACAAAGTGAGCTCCCAGAAAAAGAAAAATCAATAACTATTTCTCAAATTATCTGAAACTTTGGAATAGGTCATTTTCGCGGAGCTCACTTTGTTGACAGATTATACGAAAAGGTCCTCGAAAAACCATGAGAAGTAACCTTTTTATCGAATCACTTCTCACAGTCTTTCAAGCTTTACAAATTTAAGACGATTTACGGCAAAGAGGGGTCGCAGAGGCAACAATAAATTGGCTAACAAAAATATGGCAACAGATAAAATGAAAAGAAAAACTCAACGAATATTTTCCCCCTTTGAAATTCAATCAAATTTAATGTACTTCAAATAATTCTAAAGCTTGAAAAAATATTCGTGGAGTTCACCTTTTCGACAGAAAAAGGTTTTGAAAAGGCCATGAAATTCAACCTTTTTATCGTATTGATTTTCAAAGCCTTCTCAGCTCGTGGGCAATCAAGTCAATATTGGCGAAAAATAAAAAAAAGTACGCTCCATAGATCAAAAAAATCAACGTTCTCCAACTTTCAATCAATTTTAGAAAGTTCAAAAGAAATAAAAAGATCTATGGAGCGCATACAAATGACGAAATGAATCGAAATTTTCCGAATTCGTCTGAGTTTACGGAAAGGCAACGCATCCTTAACAAAGATGACAAAAAAAAATGTGGCCCATAGAGAAAGAAGCATCAAAAATTCTCTTTAAAATCACTTAAAACCTCTAAAAATTCTTTTTTTTAAAATAGCTCAATATCCATGGGGCACATGTGATGAGAAAAAAAGGTAAACAAATTCTGAAGGAAAAACCTTTTTGATCGTATTATCTTCGAGAATTTGTTAGCCTAAACATTTCAATTCAAGGACAAATTTGAAACAACAACAATTTAAAAAAGGTAATTATAAAAATAATACAAACAAAACGAAGTTTAGATATTCAAAAAAAAAGTTCCATGATCATATTTTGAAAATACCTTTTGACTCAGACTTTTAAAGTTTAAAAAAAAATGCGTGTCATTTTTTTCATGGAACTCTTTTTTTCTTTCAAAGAAAGGATTCAAAAAAGACACTGGAAAGAAACCTTTTTATCGTATCACTTTCCAGAGCTTATTCAACTGTACATTTTGGATTATTCGTTCACGTTGAAAAAAAACACAACAACAACATAGACACGAGGAAAAGAAAACCGAGATCCGCTCCATAGACAATGAGAAAAAACAATCTTAAATTCCACTCTTATGATGATTTCAGAAAAATTGGAAATGTCTAGGGAGCGCATTTGGTTCGCAAAAAATTGATGAATTTAAGAAAACGAGTAAAAAAACAAGAGAGACATATGGAAAAAATTTTTGAGGTTTATGACAGAACAGATAAATAGCCTCACAAAAATAACCATCGACAAAAAAGCCATTCGAGAAAGATACAAAATAGTCTGGAAAGAAGAGCCGCAAGATGCGCTCGAGCTCGGGGAAAGTGTGCTCCATGGTTAATTTGATTGTTTTTTTATTTCATTATGAGAAAAACATCATTTTATCTCTGAAGCAGCGAGAGAATATTTGATAATTCGAGAGTATATAATTTAACTGTAGAATTAGCCGTGCAGCATACTTTCCCCGAACTCAAGAGCCTGTGGCGGCTCTCCTGTATAAGCCGTTTTCCGGCTCTTTTTTGTTTTTGTGATGGTCCTATGGCTTTTTATCAACGGCTGTTTTGTCACATACCCCAAAATTGCAAACCAATTCTTGAAAATAACCTTTTTATCGAGTTATTTCCAAAAACAGGTTCGCCTTTACATAGAATCAAATTAACGCTCACAAAAAAAACGAAACATTAAGAAAAAAAAACATACAAATCGAAATAGAATGGCAAATTTCTGAGCAAATCCTGAAAGTAACCTTTTTATCGCGTCACTTTTCGGAATCCGCTCAAACTTTACAATTGGTTAGGGATCAAATCACAAGAAACACAACAGAAAATATATATTGACGAGAATGCGCTTCATAAACAACTGATATTTATCTTCTCTCTACACCTAAATTTAACATCTCACTTAAAAAATTACGTATTCTTGAAAAATGTTAATTTTAATTTATGAAACGCATCTCTTGACAAAAAAAAGAGACAAAATGTTCTGAACGGACTCTGAAAAAAGACCTTTCTATCGAATCGCTTCTCAGAATCGCGTTCAAACTATACAATATAGCAATATGCAAAGGTCCGAGCCTCAAAAAAAAAAGTACAAAGCAAGAAAAATGAATGAGCGAAAAAATGCGATCCATAGATAAAATGATAATCTTATGAAGTTCTACTAATAAATTTTCAAAGCTAATGCCGTGTTTAAAATTAATTCCGTGAAATTAAAAACTATCTCTGACTTTCCAAAATTAAGTTAATTTTTTCCTTATCTGATATAGACTTTGAATTTTATATCGCAAAAATCGGACGCGGCATAACCGGAAGCTAAAAATCGTGGAAAATTTTTTTATCTTTGGATCGCATTTAGTCAACAAAGAAAAAAGAAAAATTTTTCAAACGGAGTGAAAATCGACCTTTTTATCGTATCCATTTTCAGAATCACGTTCGAGCTGTACAGTTACTAGTGTCGTAGGCGTGGATAAAAAGAAAATACAAAGCAAAAAGAGAAAAAAAATTACCATAAAAAGGAGGAAAATATAGATCTTGGTAGTGAAAAAGGGAGTTTATCAGAGATATGAAAATCTTGATTAAAGGAAATAGGAAGACACGAAGAAAAGAAGTCCTGATGAAATTCGGGATTCGTCGAAATGAGTTGATGGATGAGGGTGAGAAAAGAGAACTGTGGAAAGTTTTTTTTTTGGATTTTTGATTTTTTTTTTCTAGAAAGAAAAACAGACAACACAAGATAAAAAAGAATATGAAAGAAAAGAAAGAAATTACGGATTTTTTGAGTTTCTTACTTTTTTCTCCCAGTCTCCGTTGGAAATTTACATACACTACTAGCTTCTCAAATGCTCTCTACTAAACTGCTTCCCAGGAACTTTCAAGAATTTTCACAAAATTACATCTAAAAAGATTTTTGTAGATAAGATGAGTTTAATGTTGAAATATTTAAAAAATCAGGTGATAACTTGATTTTCAATGAAAGGTCTCAAGATTGTCTTTTCTCTCGAAGTTTATCCCTAGGAGGAGATATACGAAACCATTTTTCAAGTTTCGAAGTTTTCAAGCGATATGCATGGTGTTGAACTCTAATTGTAATTCGAGCAACTTTCGAAATTTAGAGAGCGTTCAAAAATGAGGGCTGTCTAGCTGTTGAAGATGTGGATGATGTAGATTCTGAGGTTGGAAGGGTTGAAAAAAGGCTTGGATTTTGTTTCCTTCAAATTAGAAGTGGGAGAAGAGTCATTCAAATATGATGACAACGACCATTGAAAGCGTTAAACGCCACCTCATCGCCCTCGTCGTCGTCGTTGCACCAGAAGTTGGCGAATCTTCTGACGGAGCATCTGAACAGGGCAGCGAAGTAGGCCAAGACGATGATGACTGAAAAAAAGCTCAGAATTACATCACTTTCTTTTGAAAAATTTTCATCTCAAACTTTACTTTTCACTGAATTAGATTTTCTGAGAAATAAGCAACTCTCACCAGCGAAACAGATGCGCCCAAGGAACTTTTCAAAGTGTTCGAAGCACGAATGACGTTCCTCCGTCCAAGCTTGGATCTGAAAATATTTTCTGAAGAACAATAAATTCTCTCGAAGATAAAACTTTATTATAGCCCGATAGAAAAGTTCTTAAAGGAGCATAGACTAAATTTACAAAGGGTTTCAAGGCAAAAACCCAGTTTCAGTGTTTTTTTTTGGTTTTGTAAGTGTTTTACTTTTCACAGAAACGTACTAGATTTTGCCGGTGAAAACTTGTCATTTTTAGTGCGCCCGACGATTCGTGACTTGCGCAATGCTAAATTGTCTGGAACCATTTTACCTACTGATTTCTCTAGCTCCTAGCAAAATCTAAAAGCCGAGCGTCGCAAAAAATAAAGTTTTGAGTTTGAAATGACCGAGACGTTTTGAGCCGACTATTCCAGGTTCAATAAAATTACCTCAATGATGGGCTCTGAGAGCTTCTTGGAGTCTTCGAGGTGTTTAGGAGGAGGAGTCCATTCAGGAGGACAGTCACAATCTTCGGCTTCTTCCTTCTCAGCAATGCGTCGACCTTGAAAAGGAATTTTTGATATTCTTCATTGGCCACACATTTGGAAAATCTGACTTGTCTGTTTTCTCACGTTATCAATTACTCTCTTATGCTTAATTTTTCTATTATAGTCAATGTTTCCCGACTTGAAAGGCGAGGGAGGCGGAGCAGGGGGCGGAACGCGTAGCGTGTGCGTACGCGGTTCTTGGCACGAGCTCAATTTAACCGCCATCGAATATTTGGAAATCCTGTTTTTCGCTCTTTTCATTCCTTTTTCAATTATTTATTGATTATGTTCATGAGTTCATCAAAAAATAGTAGAAAACATTGAAAAAGAGCGGTTACCGAGCTTTTTAAATAGTCGGCGACAATTGAATTGAACTCGTGCCAAGAACCGCGAACGCACACGCTACGCGTCCCGCCCCTTGCCCCGCCTCCTTCGCCTTTCAAGTCGGGAAACATTGACTATAACTTCGATGAGAGAAAGAGAGAGCGCAGACAGTTAGAACTTGACGACACCTTTTTTATTTCTCCGCTCTAAAGCAAAACTGTCTAGCTGTCCGCAATCTCTTTTATTCACGTACCCTCTTTCATGCTGCATTTCCTACGATTTTGGAAAGAAAAGAGAGCGCAGACAAGACAGAGTGTCTTAAATCATGAATGATAAATATATAAGCATAACTCAAAGTAAGCCTAATAGAAGAAATGAATACGCACCGCCCTTGCAAACTTTGTCGTTGCATTTGAACTCGCAGTGCTCTCCGTAATAACCATAGTCGCACAGGCAGGTCACTTTTTCACAGGGACCGTGGCCCAGACGGCAACTGTCTTCGGCGCCCGTTTCGATGCTCCCATCAACCGGCAGGACGATACGGTTGCTGATACCGACACCGGTCGCGCCGCAACGGTCCCACACTGAAATTTCGAGAAAACTTTAATTTTTCTGTTGAAGGAGGTCAATTTATTGTCGAATTTGGGATTTCGACTAAAGTTGCCAAAACATGTTGACGTTTCACGAAGTAAGAACTCTCACTTTTTGACTTTTGTTATTAACTTTAACGAAATCAAGAGCATGGTTAACGCTCACCAGAATCTTGAGGCCGAATGAAGTCTTTTATTTCATTTTGAACGAAAAAGACGACTTTCATTCAGCCCAGCAATGGTTTTTGTTAGCAACAGATGGTTGCTTGAAAATCCCTTGAGACAGAATCGTGCCAAAAGACAAGAAAGGAGGCAACTTTGGCGCGCCGAATTTGTTTGGATAGGTCGAACATGTGGGACGGAAGAAAAGCGGCAGAAAGTTGGCGCCGAAAAGGACTCGGATCTGTTTAGCCGAATGGACGGTCAAGGGAAGAAGAATACCGGGCACAGATGTCTTTCCGAATTGTTTATACCGAAAATGTTTTCGATGCGCTTTTTCTGCTCCTTTGTTGTCTGCGAGTTGATTTAGAACCTTTGAGATACTCTTAGCTGATCAAAAAAGCTTTCTGCGGGTTTTGAAGAAGTAGATGCACAATTTATGAAGGTCTCGAAGCGAAGAGCGATTCTGGTTCTTTTTGTCCTTTCAAATTTTCCCGTACAAGAGGCTCTCAATGTAGGTATTGTTCTAGAACCCCATCCGGTGTATGCACAATTTCAACCTATAGTTCCCGCTAAATCGAAGTGGAATCTCAGAAACTACTAACACTGTTTGCAATCCTGGCCCATCCGGTCATTTCTGCAGCGAACATTTCCTTTCAGGTCGCATTTGAAGAGACGTCGGTACTCTTCTTTCACCTCGCACTTCCTATCGCACTTGTCTCCGAACTTGTTGCTGAAAGTTACTTCTTGAAAAACTTTTTTTGAAAAGCTTCAACTCACTAATCGACACAGCCGATCGAGTAAGTGACGAAGACGGGTCCGTTGTCGTCGCCCAGGGCGATTTGGGTTTCAGGACGGAAATCGGTCAGTTGGAACGTTTCGATGGCTTTTCGGCTCATGGTGCCCGGTTCGCAAACTTCGAGAGTCAAGTTCGCTTTCTGGGAAGGAAAGTAATTGAAGAATGGATCGAAACGGAAAAAGAGTAGAGTTTTTTCTTAAAAGTAGGTTTCCTTCTGAGAATTTCGATCCTTTCGAACTTCTTCCCCTTACTCACAAATGTCTAACTGTCTGTGATCTCTTTAAACCACGTGCTATTTACCTATGTCATGATTCCGGAGAGAAGAGGAGAGAACAGGTGGTCAGACAGTTTCACGTATTGGAAAGCAGCATGCAATTGATTTTATTCAACTAGAACTTTTTTATACATCGCTTCTTGGAACCGCATAGCTGTCTGCGCTCTCTTACTCTCTCACTCTCTTCCTGATTTACACCCCTCCAATGAGAGAAAGGGCAGACAAAGAGACAGTTGAAAGTATATACTTTTTATAAAAATCATGATTGGTACCTTGGCATCAACGCTGACGCGGAATTCGACCCAACCAGTGCTGTAGCTACGCATCGAATACCCAATACGCGTCATCTGCTTCTTACCTGAAAAAAACGAAATCTTCCAAAGTCTATCTAGTGATTTGAAATCCGAAAGATGGCTCATACTTTTTTTCAGAACAAAAACTGACCGTCTTGGGCAAAATCCGCGACGAGCATCACTCCTTCGGCGCTTTTGAAGTCAAACCTGATCCTTTTAAGCTGTTTGTTGTCCGACTGAAATATTTAATAATTAGGCTTGATATTCATTTTTATCGATTCACCATCACAAGAGAGCTCATCGTGAGCAGAATGATCCCAAGTTTTAGACGCATTTTTTGGAGATAGTCTCTGAAATTACAGTGGTTCGTTGAGAAGGAAGGTTGTTTGCTGTGCGTCTCGAAAAAATGACCAGAATAATCTCTGAAGTACCAGTTAAAAGGCCGGCAAGTTTTAGCCTTCACACCTTCCTATTTTGAGAAAAGGTACGTCGAAACCTACAAGTTTTGTTCCAGAAGGGCTGTTTAAAACTTTGAGCTCTCGTTTCGCGTAAACTACGAGGCTGTGAAGGTTAAAAGTTTCAGCATTTTCATTCGGCATATCAAGAAATACTCTGGTCAATTCTTAGAAAATGACCACCCCCCCCGCACTGCTAAGAAAGTCAGTGTAAAGAGGCTTTTTGAAGGCTTCGGGAAACTTCATTTTTTGGAAATGTGAACCAATAGTCGCCCAAGGACACAGAGGCCTACGGTGGGTCCGAGCAATTGTTAGAGTCAGAGAGTGAGTGAGAGAAGTCAGGAGAGCACGAGAAGAAGCGGGCGAATTTGAATTTGAGCGGTAAACAAGTCGAGCGACTTTCGAAAATTGTTTTTGTGCGTCTCAATTTTTTGCTTTTGATTAAAAATTCGCGCTTTTTGGTCCTAATTGGAGAGATATTGATGTGAAACTTCTCGAATGATGTCTATTTTGAAGTGACTTCTTGAGTGATGTCCTTTCGTGAATCAAAGTGAGTGTATCGAAAATCGTTCACCAAAATTTTAAAGTCGTCTGATGGCTTATGAAAGATGACTTATTTGGCTTTTTGCCATATACACCGCGTTCCCAAACGGGGTGGGGAGACGTCAAAAAAATTTTGGCGTGAAATTTGTAATCTCAAGTACGCAGCCAAATGTATTCTTCATACCGTTGAATACTCAGCTTAATTTACAACGATAGGTAGCTGTGACGTCACAGTCCTTTTCTCCGAAGCACGCAATTACTTTTTTTTCGGTAAATCCAGAAACTTTGACGCCTTGCTCACCTTCCCTCACCCCATTATGAATGCCGTGGTATATAAAAAACGGATACGTTCCGAAAATTCCTTTTTCGCCGAGATTTTTGCTGAAACTTTTTCTAGAGAGGAAAAAAACTTTCTTCAACTGATGTTAATATAAACTTCTGGAAAAATTCAAAAGAATTATAGCTATCTCTACACATAAAACAGCAGCTATATTATCACTAAAGCCAAGCAGCAAGCAATTTTCGAGAAAGTTCTCCAGAAGAAAAAAGGAAATCGCAAGGAAACAAGAGGAGACGACCGACCGGAGCGGGAGCCAAAACAGAAATGACAAAACTTAGGCGACCGGCCGAGCCGCCCACGGCGTCTGCACAGTCCGAGGAGACGAGGGAGTGCAGAGATCTGGGAGGGTGCAGAAGAGCAGAAAAGGGGTGGGGCTTCTTGGCTCTTAGTTTCGAAACGAAAATGAGGAGGACTGGTATAGAATGGAAAGCCTTCGTATCATATCGATTTGGGGAATTGTGTCTGAGAAAAAAAGGAAGGGAGGAGATGGCGAACAATCAATAAAGGAATTTTTAATACCCTTTAGGAATAGTTATAAATACCCCTAAAGTATAAAGAAATCGGGTGAAGGAAAAAAGAGACTGAGAGAAAAGAATAATTGGGATATTGATCTTTGACGTAAGTCAACTTTCTAAGAAACGATTTTCATCTTCAACGTGCTCTTATTCAGTGAATGAAATTCATTTAGTAGTTCAAAAAGTTTTTAAGGACTCCAGTTTTCCACAAAGCTTTATTGAAAATGCTTTTGTAGGACGTCAAGTTCACCGTCACTGTTAAAGCTTCGTGATATTTGAATTTAATTCATTCAAGAGAGTATATTTGATCAAACTTTGAAAAAAATTCCTGACGAAACAGATACTTTTATCGTTCGAAAAAAATCGAAAAATTTCTCTTGAAATCACGGTAGTTGGACATTCATTTTAAAGAACGTGGTGAACACTCACCAGAATCTTAAGACCGAATGCTTTCTTTTATTTTATTTTGAACGAAAGGCGACTTTTTAAGCAACCCAGCGAAGACTTTTGTTAGCAACAGGTGGTTGCTTGAAAATCCCTTGAATCAGAATCGCGCCAAAAGACAAAAAAGAAGGCAACTTTGGCGCGCCGAATTTGTTTGGATAGGTCGAACATGTGGGACGGAAGAAAAGCGGCAGAAAGTTGGCGCCGAAAAGGACTCGGATATGTTTAGCCGAACGGACGGTCAAGGGAAGAAGAATACCGGGCACAGATGTCTTTCCGAATTGTTTATACCGAAAATGTTTTCGATGCGCTTTTTCTGCTCCTTTGTTGTCTGCGAGTTGATTTAGAACCGTTGAGATACTCTTAGCTGATCAAAAAAGCTTTCTGCGGGTTTTGAAGAAGTAGATGCATAATTTACGAAGGTCTCGAAGCGTAAAACCACGCTAAAAATTGTCACCTTAGGTCATATAAATACTACTTCTTTGGTTAACCTATACTAGAGCGGTATTGAATGGCTCCCATCCCGGTAAATCCCTTGTTAGGGCGTTTTTTTATATCGGGTTCCCCTTCACTCAAATTCTTCCTTTTTAAATACTCTGTATTTTCGTGTTTGAATGAAACAAATAAATAAATAATGGACTATAATTGCTCAATTTAAAAATTTCCATATTGCCTGGTTCACTAGTTCAAAAAAGTGGTCATTTGAGAAGCTTTTCATCATAATAAAACCTTTCGTCGCAATCAAGATAAAGATTTTGAGTCAGTAAAAGTTAAACTAAAAAAAGCTTTTTATTGTACAGACCCCTACATTTTTTTTGAACTTTATTACAAACCGACTGGCTCTCCTTGGCACCTGTTTTGGTAGAAGCAGAAGTGGCCATCTGCAGGCTGAGCTTTTTTTTGCTGTTTGTGCAACTTTACGGTTTGAGAAAATAGCACGCGGTTTACAGATGTGTGAAAGGTGCGTGAGAAAAATCAGAGGCACTCTTGACTTTTTCATCCATTCGTGTTGATTCATATTAAAGAGGATGAAGGGCTTTTAATGGTTTTGAAAGTTGACGCCTACACAGAATATAGAAGCAAGAGAGAGGTGGAAATTGTGAAACTATAAGAATTAAGTCTATTGAAGACTTTTGAATAAAGGTTCCGACTTTCAAGGGGTGCATAAAAATCATTTTTGGAGATCATAGTTGAAAAAACCACACCTAGAAAACCTGGCTTCATTCAAGAGCCACACTGCTACTGGACCCCTTTCACTGACCCAAAATCAAAATAAAAGCGGTTTTCTACCCGTTTCACAGTCGGAAAGGATTGAAAAGGGTTCATAGAAATGTTCCTTTTTTTTGCCTTTTTTGCCACTTCATCGGCTCTTTTGCACCAACTTTTCTGCCTCTCTCTTTCTCCACCATTTCTCGAACCTTCAAAATCCCAGAAAAAAATGAAAGGCTCCATAAAGAAACTCTTTTCGCTGCCTTTCTGCGGCCTTTTTTGAACCGTTTTCCTTTAGCGGTTACTATCCTCCAAACCGACCGTCCTGTCATCCTATTTTCAAAAAAAAGTTCTCACGAAAACCTCGGATAATGTGTTCTCCATCGGAGCCCATAAAAAGGTTACTCATATCCAGGCTTTTTTTCTTCATGCCGACACGGTTTGAATAGACGCGGCGAGAATAAAGATGGGAGAAACGACTTCTTTTTTTTGCCGCTGCGATATTCGGTGTTGCGTTGAGTCAGGCAATCACGAGGAAATGACCTTTTTGATTTATTTTTTTCGCGACTTTTTGAATCGAAAATGAACTTTTTTTCGAAAAAAATATATATTTTTTTCAATCACAGCAGACTGGAAAAATGAACAAATTATAAATACTTTTGAGTAAACTGCCGAAATTACTAATTGCTTGTACTCTCGAAGGATTCTTTGATCAACTTATCATCGATGACGTTTTCACTGAAATAGAAATGACACTTTTCCAAAAAATTAACAAAGTTTACTTTTTCGGAGTAACTTTTAGGGGCTGAAAAACGAAACTTTTCATTGCGATACACGATCGGTTCTTTTGTTAAACACTCAATCAATGTTTGAACCATTATTTTCAATCATCTAGACTACAACGACCCATTTAAACGTGACCACCTTCCCGACGTAGAGAAGGGAAGCACAGCGTCTTGCTCGCGCAGGCGTAGAGCGCACTCCGTGGGCCGCGTGGCCTAATGGATAAGGCACCAGACTTCGGATCTGGGGATTGTAGGTTCGAGTCCTGCCGTGGTCGAAACTTTTTTGCCACTTTTTATTTTCTTTTTTTGCGTCTTTTGAATGTATTTTAGTTGATTTTTTGAGAAAAATTTACCAAACAGAACAAGTATTGACAGGGTTCATGGGTGTTCCAGGGGCACAATTGAAAGCGCTGGCGAACTCGGGCTGATTCGATAAAACGACGTTGACACGGTATTTTCCAGGCGAATGAACGTCGCTTTGTAAGTCCGTCATAATTTGCTGGGGTCGTGCCGCGTTGCACCAAACCTGAAAAGATCAAATTTGTTTTTTATTGGTTAAAAAGATAATATTCAGTTTGAAAATTGTGAAAAATATTTCGTAGTGTAAAATTAAACTTTTTTATTCAACCTTTTAAGCTTTTATATTTTCCCAAGTAAAATTCCACCTCGTTTAAAATAAGCAGAAGGTTCATTCCGATCAAAACTCACATATCCATAAGAAAGGAAAAACATTTGCATCTGAGAAAGTGATTCCAATCCCGAGATGACGTCATTCCTCTGGCTGGACAATTTCTTGGCCGCCTAAACTCTGTTCATTTTCCGCTGTCTCTGTTCCTTCTCACATTTATCGTTATATGAAGTCCACCGTTGTCGGCTATGTTCTCATCGACCGTTAGTCTGCCGTTGATCTGTCAAAAAGCCCTAAATTTTTGGGGAATAGAGCTCTACCGTAGAATTGGTTCCCGTCACGGTAACATTGCCATATTGATCTTTGAAACAAGTCGTTTTATTTTCAAATTGAGCCAAAGTTTGGGAATCCCACCAATTCACACGATTGCCCTCACCGTCGTAGGTGGCACCTTCAAATTTGAATTAGTCGAATCGTCAAAGATCGAATGGTTTGAAGGAGCGTGGTCCCTACAAATGTGCTCCCGACCACAAAACGGTTTTCGCGCATAGCTTCAAAGTAAACTGGCGTTTAAGAGGGTATAATGTTTTTGATTCAGACAGCAACGCATTACAGCACTCCAAATGCGACCGTTTTAGCTCATGCTTCATTTTTTCGGACTCTTGGCCAAGCATTCGAAAACAAAATGCTACATTGCTTTATGTCACATAGCGCAAGTCGTTTTTGGTCGGGTGAGCTTTGAGAACAACCGTTTTATCGAGTTTGAAAATAATCTAGATCGGTTAAATTAAGCGGAACGATTTTTAAAAAACTTTGAAAAGTTTCACCAGAACTATCGAATCCATGAGTCAATTCATGTCCAATGATCGCTCCAATCGCTCCAGTGTTTATTATTCTGAACAATTTTTCGGAGTTATTTCTCGAAAAATCTCACGGGGGCAGTTCCGGATCAAAAAAACGGCGGTTGTAGAATGCCAGCAAGAATCGCTTAATTTTTAATATTATGTTAACTGTTTTTTGCACAAGAGAAATTTGAAAAGTATTTCCACTGCGCCCGACCGACAAAGAAATATTTGCGCGTGGCGGTGTCCTTTGGCATAAAAAGAAGACCGCTAAAGGTCGCTGCTTTGAAGTTAGAATCAAAGTTAGAATTTTTTTTTGAAAAACCCCCACGAACCAATGGAATTAGTCGTCGGCTCATAATAAGCGTTGACATCCGCTCCAGCGAAATCCAACGATCTGTTATTTTTCACACCAAACAGAGCGATATTCTGATTGTTCCGAAGCTTCAGAAGGCCCATAGAAGCGGAGAGATACGAGTCGGATTTCGTGAAATTCAGCTGGAATACTGCTCCATTTTTATAAGTGAAAAATGTCGAAACTCTACTTTTTTATATTTTTCCGTCATTGACGTCTGATCGAAAATTTTGTCGTTGTAGCCAATGTACGGAGTGATTTCAGAGAGCTGCAATAATTTTTTTAAAAATAAAAAAATATTATTGATACAAGTTTTTTTTCTCATTCTAACATTTTTCCCAGCGATATGACTCAATACAGATTTCTTCGAAATGTTCGCAGAAAAAAACTATCGAAAAAAATTGTTTACCAAACGAAAAAGTCCACGAGAACCACATAATAGTATTAGAGCATTGAACAATTCGTTTTTTCCTTCTCCGTTTTTATCATGTTTACGACTTAAAGTTGACTTTTTGTGTTCATGATCAACAACGAGAAGCTCAAAAAACGTGAAAAAAGTGCATAAAAAAAGCCACGGAGGACTGTGATATCTGCGCTCCACGGCTAACTTTTGAAATTGAGTTCAAGAAAAAGAGTTGAAACTGTTTATAAACTTCAAACTTAAGCGACAATTTTTTTTTTTCAAGCTTCTGCCTAAAAATTGATTTGACAGTTTCACTATAGTCTCACTTTTTATAATAATTTTTTTGAAGTATTTCTGAATATAAAGTGAAAAACCTTGGTCAAGGCCTTCTGCTTGGTTTGCTCGTCCATCCACTTGCTTTCATTAATCGACTGGCGGAACGATTCTCGAATATTCTCGATCATATCCCTTATTTGGGGTCCTAGAGCTTTCTTTTACAATTGTGAATTCTTCAATCTTCGAGACTTGTAGTGTTTGGAAAGTTTTTCTCGATGTACATCTGATCGAGAACGTCACCAAAGGCGTCGGAAGCGGCCGAAACGCATTTTACCCCAATATCGGTCGTTGTGCCGCCAGTCGTTTCGATTTCGTATTGCTACAAAGACGCTTAATATTCTAGGAAAAAAATCCACGATTTTCCGTGAAAACGAGATAAAAAATTTCAGAATTTTTGAAAAAAAGTTTCAAGAAGAATCTTAACACATTCTAGACCTGAAAAAAGCGAACAAAAAGTAAAAAAATATATATAATCAATATTTTGAGCTTATAAATTTTCCCTTAGGCACAATTTTATATTTTATGGATCCATCGAGTTATATAGCACTTTAAAACTTCTAAAAAAAAATGAAAAAAAGAAAAAAATGACACATGAAGGTGATAAGACATCTTCCAAGTCTACGTCAATTTTCTGCGAAAATCCAGTTTTTTTTAATCAGAATTTCGGGCCGTTTCTCCATAAATGACGACCAATCGAAAAACGTTGTCGAATCGCAATAAGAAACTTGAAAAATAACCCATTTATTCGTTGGTCATTTTCCTCTAAATCTTCAAAAAAAGAACCTGAGAAGCGTTCTGGAATCGGCTATCCAAGTAGTCTCCATAGGCGAAAATGACGTAGAAATCGAGGTACATTTCCAGAGTTTCATCGTCCAAAGTCATCAGAAACGTCTCCAAATTGGCCATTCCTTGTGAATCCAAAATTTGCACTTCGCCGTCGCCCAGTTCTTGCCAGGTGCTTTGCGGGAAAGTCCTCTGGGCATAGGCTACCCAGTCAACCTGAGCAATAAATAATTATTAAGACAATTCATGTAGGCTTCATCAGTCACGAACTGACCACAGTATGACTTGCCTGCGCTCTCTTTTTTTCATTCTTATATATTTTTTTAGCCCCCAGCGAAATGTCAAACTGTTTTCAGTCGCGGCAGATGATGTAAAAAAATGAAGATTTACTGAAGTTTACTTTTTGAAAACTGCTGATTGAGTTGGTAGAATGGAATGTGACTAGTGGATTTGTTATAGGCTGACGGGTGAAGAGCCTGAAAATTTTTTATGAAGTTATGACGACCAGCGTAAACCTAAAGACGTTGAGAACAAAAAACGCACCATGGCGCAGTGAATAGAAGTTGTTTTTGAAATTTTTATGACCAAAGGTCGATTCTCCTCGGCGCCATTTTTCCTACCATCTCGTCTTGTATATTGCTTTTTTTACAAGTGACAAAATCCCCAGTTTCGAAGATTATAGTTAATTTTTTCTAACTTGAAAGATACTGGCCGCACATGGAATGGCTCTAAGTGGCAGCATCAAAGATTTTCAAAACAGCAGCCGACCTAAAACAACTTACGCACGAATGCATCAAGAAACTTTTGATCAAAAAAAAAAATTCAATAAATCGTTAAAAAGATCCTCATCACCAGCAGTCTTTCATCAAAATAAATTGAGGAAAGTCAAGTTGTTCTCAATTTTAAAAAAAATTTTTACGATTTTTTTACTACTTCACCAACCTCGGCGATACCCCTGTCAACTCGGAAAAACGCGTTGACCCTGTTGACATAGTCCATGGCGTTCCCCTTGAAAACTTCCCGATCTTCGTCTTCGACCTCGGCAATGTCCAGCATCGAACAGAGGAACTTTCTCATCGCTGTGTATTCGTAGACGTAGGAATTGTCGGTGTAGGCTTCGTAGCTGAGAAGAGAAGCTCTTGGGGAGACCTGGAGAGAAGGGTTATTTTGAAACATGATGGAATGAGGATATAGTCCACAGTAAGCCGGGAAAATGTTTTGAGCTTGTTTTTAGCCGCATCTATTCTCCGCCCCCCTCTTTTTTTATTTTATTCTTCGGAAGTTTACATTATATTTTTAAAAAAACACTTTTATGTAGATGATTCAATTTTCTCCGCTTCGAGACTTTCGTTAACTCCATTTGTGCTCCTTTAAAAGCCACATAAAACTTTTTTGGATGGACTCAGACTAGCCCAACACTTCTTAATCAAGTCAGGGAGATCAAAGGAGCAGAAAAACAGCTTCCAAAAACATTATCGGCCCTTCATAATTTTCTTGTACTTTAACAATTTCCACCTTCTGTCTCCTATTATCTGTGTAGGCGTAAACTTTCAAAACCATTAAGAGCCCTCCATCCTCTTTAATATGAATCAACACGAATGGATGAAAAAGTCAAGAGCGCCTCTGATTTTTCTCACGCACCTTTCACGCATCTGTAAACCGCGTGCTATTTTCTCAAACCGTAAAGTTGCACAAACAGCAAAAAAAAGCTCAGCTTGCAGATGGCCACTTCTGCTTCTACCAAAACAGGTGCCAAGGAGAGCCAGTCGGTTTGTAATAAAGTTCAAAAAAAATGTAGGGGTCTGTACAATAAAAAGCTTCTTTTAGTTGAACTTTTACTGACTCAAAATCTTATTTTTGACTGCGAAGAAAGGTTTTAAATTGATGAAAGCTCCTCAAATTATCACTTTTTCAATCTAGCGAACCTGGCAATATGGGAACTTTGAAGTTGTAAAAATATAGTCCATTCAATACAGCTCTAGTATAGGTTATCCAAAGAAGCAGGAAATGTAAACGACCTAAGGTAACAATTAAATATGGCTCGTCTTTGGCTTCGAGACTTTCATAAATTATGCCTCTGCTCCTTCAAAAGCCGCAGCAAGTTTTTTGATCAGCTCCGAGTATCTCAACGCTTCTAGATCAACTCGCAGACAACAAAGGAGCAGAAAAAGCGCATCCAAAACATTTTTGGTATAAACAATTCGGAAAGACATCTGTGCCCGGTATTCTTCTTCCCTTGACCGTCCATTCGGCTAAACAGATCCGAGTCCTTTTCGGCGCCAACTTTCTGCCGCTTTTCTTCCATCCCACATGTTCGACCTATCCAAACAAATTCGGCGCGCCAAAGTTGCCTTCTTTTTTGTCTTTTGGCGGGGATTGAGAACCAGTGGACTTCACGCAACTGATATACTTTTTAGGACATTGAAAAGGCCGAAAATGGTTTCTAGACCACGAGGTCATCGTGAAAATGTCATGTAAGATAAAGGTCATTTTTCTTTCTCTTTCTGACTCACCTGCAATACATTTTTCGTCGCGTCTCTCTCATCAGCGGCAATAACAACTTCGTAAATAAAACTTTGCGGCGAAAAGTTGATCATCCAATTTGTCAGTGGGTTCCATGGCAACTTCCTCGTGGCTCTTAGAAAATTTGTTTGATTCGTGAAATCGTGAAATACTAACGCTAGGCCTGAAACGACCGATAAAAAGGTGGTATTGTCGGGATCCAGGAAATGTTCGACGCAAATATTGTAGAAAGTCTTCGCCAGGCCTTGCTCGCGTGTTGTTGGTGGGTCTTCCGAGGCCAGAAGCGCTGAAAATTCTAGTAAAAATGTTGATGGACGCTCAACATTCGGCTACTACTGTCAGGTGATATGAACTACTCGCCGTTCTTGATCAACGACAGTTTTGTGAATGAAAGAGAAGATTTGATTAATTTTTAACAAGGTGGTCGTCTTTCCTACCGTACACATCAATACTACTTCTAGAAAAACCCAGTATAGATAGATCCATTTTTATGAGTCACTCACAATACTTATCAACGACGACATTCCCAGAAACGAGAGCGAACTGGCTGACGGCCGGGTCGCCTTCTTCCAACGGATGAGTCGCCATCCAGCCGTTGCAGACGTGGGCGTAGAAGTCGTCGCAAGGGTTCACTGAAGGGTCGATGGAGTTGACGAGGCCCTGGTACATGTATTTGTTGTTTCCAACGGATGGCATCATGGAGGTCGTCGTCGACTCGAAAATTGGCAAGTCTGTCAAATTTCGAGGCAGACTGGCCGGCGTCGCTTCTGGAAACGAGACAGTTCCATTTTTTGAAGACCTTCTGGAAAAAACTTGAGAGCAAAACCCATTTAGTTTTCTCGAATTTCTCAAAAGAAGTTTTTTTAGTGAAAGTAATTTTACTTTCAGTCATAATTTCGTGCAGTTCTATTAATTATTTTGCCTTTAATTTCGAGTCGAAGTGGTAGGTAGAGTAAATCAACAGGTAAGTGCTGCTCTCTCGAAGTTGCAACCGACTCAAAACTACTTACGCTTGATATCACAGAGAAACATCCAAGAAGCTTCGAGCCTTGGACTTGCGACCAAGAAGTCGAGTCGGATAAAACAAGTCAAAAAGTTTTTTTTTCTTGAAAAAATCCTCTTGCGATAAAAATTTATTGAGAAAGATTCTAGCTTGCGCTGTTTCGAGTATAACGGCAAATTAATGAAAAAATATATAATATCATCGAAAATCCTAGCCTGAATTCCCTGTTAACAGCGGGCGGACCCCATTGACTAGCAGCTCGTCGAAACTGATGGATCCGTTATGAACGTCGAGATTCTTGAAAGACAAGGTCATGTTGTCGGCGTGCATATCGATGCCATTCAGAATCGTGTTCAGATTCAGCTGAAGCTGCTGTCCGACGACGAGACTGACAAGAAACACTGAAACGACGAGGAGCTGCATCGCCAAAAGGTTAACGAACAACTGAGTTATTGGGTTCGATTTTCATCACGAGAACGGGATAATCTCTCCTGTTTTCTGCCCAATTTTTTCGGTCCCGCCGTCGAACAGAGATCGGATAGGAACGGAATAAAAATGAAGTGCTTTGAGCCTTTTCAAATGAGTCATCAGGTTATTTTGATTTCAATTCATTTATTTATTTATTTTGATTTGCTCTTGAATATACTTTTTCTCAACAACAAGTTCAAACATTTTCAAGAACCGATAAAATGACGAGACTTTTCGTGTCAAAAAAAATTAAACGTAAAAAATCACGATATTCAGAAAAAAGTTTTTTGAACTACATTTGGCTAGAAAATGCCCAGAAAAACAACTTTTTTTCTGAAAAGTTAAAAAAAATTAACCATAAGAGGATAAACACCGGTTTTCATGCCAAAAATGACGTAGAAATCTCTCTCGGTTCCATTTTTCTAGAGCTGGGAAAGTTTTGAGAGAAATAGAAGAAAAATGGAAAACTTCTAGTTTTTCTGTATTACCCATCATGTTTTGAAGATTTATTTTTTTAGAACTTTGCTGAGATTTTTTGAGGAGCTTTTGTTAAACTGCCAAAAATTCATATCACTACTTTCATTCCCAGATTTTCCCAGAACCTTTACAATATCGAAAAAGCGAAGTCTTCAAGCCTCAAAAATTGAATCTTGAAGGACTCTATCAGGTTCCGGTCGTGTTTTTTTCGATGATATCGTAAACCCCCCAAACTTTTCATGTGCACCCTTCTGGAAAAAAGATCTGCCATCTACCAAACGACACATTTATTCTCAGGGTTCATATTCGACCCAACAGGACAACTAAAAGCGGCGGCGAACTCTGGCTGATTGCTCATGGCGACGTTGACGCGATATCGCGGTGGCGCGTGGACGTCCTCTTGGAGGTCCGTCAGAAAAGTCTCTTTATGCTGGCCCCGGCACCAGACGAAAGCGTTCGACATGAAGAACAGTTGCATTGGAGTGTGGTCCTCGAGTCCGACGATCAAGTGACGGAATCGAGATTCGTGACGGTGGAGTGCCTGGAAAGTATGATTAATGATATGATGAAAATAAAATATGAAATTATGGAAATATTTCAGGTATTTTAAAAACGGTAAAATCAGACAAAGCCACGGAGTTCCCAAATAGGGTGGGAAGACGTCAAAAAAGAATTTGGCGCGAAAATTGAAATCTCAAGTACGCAGCCAAAGGCGATCGAACAAACAAGTTATTGAAGTTGAATACTCAGCCTAACTTGTGACGTTAAATGACGTCATTTTATTCGGAGCGCGCACTTACTTTTTTTTGTGAATTCAGAAACTTTGACGCCTCGCTCAGCTTCCCTCACCCCATTAGGAACGCCGTGCTGGGAAAAAAAACCCGCGTCTTCTTCATCTTTTGAATTTTCTGCGAAATCATAAAACACGTGAAAGTAGCAATTCACTATGAGATTGTCGGTTAGAGTAAATACTAAAATATAGGAAGGTAAAAAATTCTTTTCATATAGGTCAGAGAATAAAAAGCAAAGGTAACACTAGCCAATAAGGAATTTGGAAGATTAAAAATCTAAGATTCTATTAAATTTTTTTGATGATCTTCTCACAGTTTTACTGTGAAAAAAATTTTTAAAAAAACCACTTATAGAAAATCTGTAAAAAAAGTAATCCAAGTTTTATTTTTTTAATACGAAGGTTTTTCGAAATTTTTTTCATCAAAATTACCTTTTTATTTGAAGTACATTGATTTTCCATTTACTCTCAAGAAAAACCCCCTGAAAAAAACTCACCCTTATCGCAATCCTCAACGCTCCATTGTCGGCAATATTCTCATTGATCGTCAAAAAAATCCATCCAACTGAAAAAAATATATATTATTCAAAAAAACTATGGAAAAAAATATTACTGTCACATTGCTCCCAGCAACTACAGTGTTACCATACTGCTCAGCGATACATTGGGATTTTTTCAAAAAAGTCTCCGCCGTTTCTTCGTCCCACCAAAGCACTTTGTTGCCTCTCTCGTCGTATTCAGCACCTAAAATAATAGTATTTATCTTCGAATTTCGAGAAAAAAAAAACCTCGATTATCAAACCCATGTGTGATTTCATGACCAATCGCACTGCCAATCGCGCCGTAGTTTATGAAACTGGAAACATAGACAAAATTTAAATATTCATGGGGGGAAAACACCTAGGTAAGGAATCGTTGAAGTAGGGCGTTTGAAGAACACCGGCGAGAATTCCTAAATAAAATATGGAAAAAAAAAGTTAATACTCATAAAGTTGTGAGAAAAAATTGAAAGATAGATTTTCCAATAAAACTTTTTTCTTATTTTGGACTAGTTTACTGTGGCTAAAAATGAAATAGACCGTATGGAACGAAAGCGATCAAATATTGAGCGAAAAACAAAAATTTTCCTACGAAAATATTCAAAGGAACTGCTCCGACAGTAGTAATTATCAAATAGTATAAAAATGAAAAAATTTCAATGGCGTGTTCATCGCAAAAACGTAAATTGCTTCGAAATGCAGAAAAATTGCTCCAAAACAAAAATTAGTACTGTTTTGAAGCAACTTGGGTTTGAAGCAACGATGAACATGATTTTTCTTTTTGAAGCATGTTGCTTTTCTACAATGAACACAAGAGAACAAAATTAAAAGAAATACAAAAACCAAATTTTTTTTTGAGGTTAAAACGCACTGAGTTGCGGAACGACGTAAAACTGCACCCAAACGCGCAAAAAATGATGGTACGACAAAATCTCAAGTCCGCAAATCTCGAGAACCGTAATCTTGTGTACGCAGATCTAAAGTCCCATAATCTTGGAAACCAAAATCTTGGAGGCCAAAATCTTGGAAACCACAATCTTGGAAAGCAAAAAAATCAACGCTTTTTGCGAACAGATTTTTTTCAGAAATTGTATTCTGTGATCCAAACAAGAGAATATAAGTAGATAAAAATGCAATAAAGAAGACTAAAAAGGGAAGATTTTTTTGCTTTCCAAGATTGTGGTTTCCAAGATTTTGGTCTCCAAGATTTTGGTTTCAAGATTATGGGACTTTAGATCTGCGTACACAAGATTACGGTCCTCGAGATTTGCGGACTTGAGATTTTGTCGTACCATCCAAAAAATTTTTACAAATTTTTAATGCCGTGTTCAAAGTAATTTCCGCGAAATGCAAAATGATCTCTGACTTTCCAAAATTTAGTTATTTCCCATTTCTCTAACGGGCATTTTGTATTTCGCGGAATCACTTTGAACAAGGCATAAAGTTTCTTCACAAAAAAAACCAATAGTATTGGCCGAGTGATCGTAGAAGGCATTGACGTCTGTCGCGGGGAAGTCCAAATGGACTTCCTCTCGAGTGGTATTCAACCAAGAAACTTGCAGATTCATCGTCCAGTGGAGCATCTTTTTCATCATTCCAAAATAGCTCTCGTCCGAACTGAATGAGAGCTAAAATTCAAGAAAATCTTTAAACAGTAAAAAAACTTATTCACCTTTTCATACTTCCTTCTGATCGCTGTCTCATTGAAAATATCATCATTGTAGCCAACAAAATGTCGCATTTTGCTCAACTGTAAGTTTCAAAATATTCGAGACGCTCTGTTCTTTTGTTTTAAGTTCTCGAAGTCAAAAAAAAAAGTCTGAAACTACGCCAAAAAGTGAATAGCTCAAGAAAAACCTTCAGACTTGCTTTCTCCTTGGTGACGTCATCCATCCAATCGGACTCACTTAAAATTTCGGTGAAAGCAGATTTGAAAGTCGCGACCATCTCCGTGAGTTTCTGCCCTGAAAACGAGGCGTTGCGGTCGCGTCGCGGTCTCTTACTAGTTTTTTCACTGAAATGCTTATCGACGTACAGTCGATCAACTAATGAAGTGAAGTAGAAGCTCGTTTTCACGACACAATCTTTTTCGGGGCTTGTTTTCGTGGCGCCGGTGGTCTCTTTGTGGTAGATCTGATGAGGTAGAAAATTTATTCTGTTATTTTGTTCAGCTCTCTACGAAATATTTCTCAAAGAAAAAACTCAGGTATAGTCCGTTTTTGCCACTTGAAAGGACGGGACTTCTCGGCGACTCTCATATGTTGATGTATTAGGTCGTTTACTAAGTTTCTTTCTTTTTGCGGTTGAAAGTTTCTCGGTGTATAACTTTTCGAAAAACAGCAAACAATTTTTCCACTCTTATCATCAGCTATCTGGTAACATGACTGTTAATTTTGGAGTTCCTAACTTCAAAACGAGCAATGATATAGTCAAAAAGGGCAACTAACTCGATTTCAACCCCTCTTAGAAAAACTTTTTCTGTTTCTTCTAAAAAAGTTTATGATTCAATGTTTTGTAGTTGATGACAACGAGGGAGGATGGAAGTACAGATAGAGTAGGCAAACTGACTTTTTAAACAAAAAACCAGCCTGAAAATCTTTTATCTTTAAAAGTTTCGGTCAGTGATCAATGACAACGACATGGTCGCTGAACATTTAGACGCTTTTCTCATGAACGGCTTCAAGGATGATTTTGATTTTTTGTGGTTAGTTAGTACAGACATGGTCTGTATCAGTCAATTCTTCTCCAGAAGCTCTAAACGTTGGACGCCGTCACAGAGCCTCCAGAAGTTCATCGAACTGTCATTTCAATTGACTGAGGTTTCTAAAAATTTTTGGCCGGAGAAACTCAGTTGAACCTTTTCTTCTTTGACACACGGCTGCAGTGACCTTCGTTGTACTTGTTTTTTTTTATATTAACTTGAGCGATAGCAAAAGAACAGAAAATTTGAGAGTGGATAGAAACCACTGCCCCCGTGCTATAAACATTTTTTTGATGAAAAAAGGCTGTAAATTTAAATCCTCGAGTTTCACGGTAGCTGCCGGTTGCCAATGTTATGCTTATAATTTTTTTCAAAACCTCAAACCTGATAGATAATTACAAATGTATTATGGGGAAAATCAAACGAAAACAGAACGCGCATTGTTACAACAATGTTGGCCAATCATAAATTTGAATTGTCTGGCTTTTGAAAAATTAACTCATTTCTCAAATTTTTTGGAAGCTAACGAAAACTTTTATGAGAAACTACACGACATCAGTTTACTTTTTATGTAACTCGTTTGAATGATAAGATTGAAAAAGTAAGATAAAAAATAAATTCGCAAAACTTTCCAAAAGTCGATATTATTCGAGTTAGAAGAAAATGCTGTATCTTTCTACTGTTTACTGTTATAGGAATAAAATAAACTTCAACCTGAACTTCAGATTTTGTACTAGTAAACACTATAACAACAGAATTCTAAGATGCGCTTTTTTGGTTGAAAATTTTTTTTTGAAAAAACCATTCGAAAAAGAAAGAAACTTAGTAAACAACCTAATACTATTTTCTTGTTTCTCTGACCTCGTCGGTGAGAGAACAGAGAGACGCAGACACGCGAAAACTGCCAAGCAAAACTTAAATTTAATCTGGATGACAAGGATCTTCTAATTTCAAAAAATAGCCGAGAAAAAAAAAATCTATGGCTGGAAACTGAAAAAAAAAATTGAAAAAGTACTCTGAATGCTTAAAATATGTTGGGGCGTAACGCAGAGAACTTTTTCAGAAAATTATTTTCGAAAAAAAAAATGAAACACTCTGCAAACCTTATAAGAATCCTGATAACGACTGTCCAAAAAGGTGCCGAAATGCAGGACGGTGGTCCAATCCAGGAACATCTCCAGGGTTTTCTTCGGAATCATCCGCAGAGCCTTGTCAATGGCGATCATCCCGAGGAAGTCATGAACTTGAATTTCGCCATTTTTCACGAATTCGGCCATTTCAGGCGATAGAAAACTTGAAATATACAAGTTCCAATCGACCTGAAACAGAAATTAGATGATTTTCAAGTAGGCAAACCTAAGAAAACCATGGAGGCGTATCGGGAAAGCTTCCGGAACTTTATTTTGGCTGTGATTTGTCGGTAGAGAGTCGATTGGAGAGCCTGAAAGAGACGCGTCGCGGGCGCGGTGCGGTCAAATCCTTTAACCTGAGCAATGGCGCCGTCGACGGTCGAGAAAGCGTTGACTCTCTGGATCAGTTCATCTTTGGAACCGTGGAATATTTTGCCATGGATATCGTCGGATTTGAGAAGGTTCACGACTTTTATCAAAAGTTGGCGAGTCGCCAAATATTCGTAAGCATAGTCATTGCTTGTGTAAGCGTTGTAACTGACGATGGAAGGGGCCGGACCGATCTTAAAGGACTTAATTCCGAGAGACACACTCAATTTTCGAATATTCTTGAATGAATATGATCGCACTTAGAATGGATCGACGGCTCAAAAGCGGTTTACGAAAAATCAGCCGACCGAAAACGACTAACGCATGATAGCATCGGAAACGTTATTGAGAGTTCCAGCATTTCAAATTTTTAAATATATATGCTGATCGGCAGGTAGGAATGAAGTCATTCTACATGCGACCAGGGCGATTTTGGGAAAACAAAGTTATCCGAAAAACCCAAAAAAAAAAACTAGCAACCTGTAATATGAATCTGCTCGAATTCCTCTCGTCCACGGTTACCGACGTGTCATAAATAAACTTCAGAGGTAGAAATTCCAACATGTAGTTGGTCAGCAACGTTGAATTTCCCTTTCGAGTCATTCTATAACTTCTTTTCCTCGAAATGAAGTAATAAGCTCACTCAAGTTTCTTCAGCATCGTGTTAAAAGTTGATTTGTCTGGCGAATCGCGGCGGTTTTTGCATTTTACGTAGTAATCCTTCATTAGTTTGTACTCACGGGACGAGTTTTCAGGAAGATTATCGAGAATCGCTGGAAATCGAGACGTTTTCAAGTTTGAATAACAGTTTGAAGTAGGTAGTTATAGTCTTACAATTTTTATTTCGGATTTTTATGAGCGACTTTTTTCATCCCACAGTAGGGCTTCTCAATAGATCCAGGTCCAACGAATTACACGGCGTTTTTGGTTTTTTTTTTGTGTTTTAAAACAAATACCTTGTTGAAAGGGATTCCACGAAATTCGAAAAAGGCACCAGAGAGTGAAAAATATAACTGATGTGCGAGAGCGCCGCGGTGCATGCACACGACACAACACACTTTACGGAAAAAATATGGACGGGGCTTCGCCAGAAAACCTCCATAATAATTAATGAAAAATAATGTTTCCAACTAGTAGCACTCATAACTTTTCGACAACCTTGAGAGTCATATTTTTTTAAACAAAGATTCGAAAACATCAATATAAAAACTGCATTAAAACGGTCTATTTCCTTTTTCTCAAAACTTACCTTTGATTTGCTGTCCAACCTTCTCGGTCAGCTCGTCCATGGGGCTGATTGAAGAAGAATCTTCCGGAATTGGATGCTCAGAAATCCATCGATTGCACACATGTCCATAGAAATCATCACAAGGATCGACATTTCGATCGATTGATTGGACCAAATCCGGGTAAAAGTGATATTTGATGTTTTTCTGTTGGGGTAGGCAGTCTAGAAAATTTGAAATGAGTTCAAAATAAATGAAATGGCTTTCAGCAAGTTTTTCTGTGCACTTTTTTTTTGAGTCATGTCGTTTTTTAGGTTCAAAAAAATCATAACTTAGGCTATAGGTGTCCTAAATTCAAGTCTCAGGTATCAAAATGTTTAGAACTGTTTGCTTGATAACCCTAAAGAACTTTTTTCCTAAAGAAAACCTTGGGGAAAATTTTAAGTTGAGAACAAACATTCAACAACAGAAGCAAGAAAAAACCGGGACTTGATTGAAAAACCAACCTTCGCGCTGACCAGAATCTTCGTTAGCAGCTTTTTCAAAATTCAAATCTGCTGAGTAAATGATTGAGATCCAGTAGAAAATCAACAAGGAACAAGTTACAACCATTAAACCAGAAAGAATAAAAGGAAGAAACGGAGGAAAATGAAACTCGAAACGACAAACGGCATGTGTTCTTTGTAAATGATCTTCTTTGCAGTTGCAAACGACTTTTTCCAAATATTAAAACGATTAAGAACAGTTTTCTTGATAATAATAACGATTTATTTCATTCACAAAAATATCATCGTTCAGTGATCAATAAATCAATAAACTAGGAGCCGGAACAACAAAAACTTTCAAAAAACTTTTTCTAATTGAAAAATAGAAGTTCAAAGCCGCAGCTGTAATATTCAATCTAGATAAACTTATCATTTTTCTTCTGCATAATTCTCCGTCTTCATTTCAGCAATTTTGCAAATATGAAATTTTATCTCCTCTACCGACGCGTTCTGCTGCTGATTTCTTTTATTCGCTCACAAATATTATTTCTGAATTTTTTGTTTTGGAATTTATATTTTATAACAAACAATTTAATTATTCATTTGATGCCTTGTTCAACAACAAGTCTTCATTCTTTAATTAGTAATTTACTACTTAGCGGTTATTCACTGATATTTAACCAAAAATAGCTTTCAAGGTGTCTCTAGAGAAAAAAATCGCGTTACTATTGAAGTTGCAAATTTAATACAACAAAAAAATTTTTTTGAAACTATATTTGAAAAAAATAGAAAAATTTTGAGATAATTCAAGCATTTTTAAACTTATTACAAATTTCAAAAAAACGTTAAGGCAAAAAAAGCAAAAAAAGTTCGGGCTGAGCCGGGGATTGATCCCTGGGACCTCTCGCACCCTAAGCGAGAATCATACCACTAGACCACTCAGCCGTCTGGCGTCAGGCCTCGTTTTCGCGGACAAGTGACCTGTGTACGTTTCTGGAACGAGGAAGGAGTTTAGTTGGAAAGCCGGAATTACTTCTTTTTTCTTTGGTTATTAGTAGAAAGGGGGAAATGAAGTGTTTTAAAATCCGGAGTTAGAAAAAAACACTGAAAATTCATCGCTGACGAGCGCTTTCAAAGAGACGACTATTTTCCCATTTTTTTTTCTTTTTTTTTCAGTATTTTTCGATTTCATTTTTCGGAGAAATTAAACCACAAAGCCCTTCAAAAATAGGATACTCGCGGGAGTCGAAAGAAATGGAACTATACAATTTTTTTGTTGATTTTCATATACTTTGCTGACAAGTCAGGAAACCAAGAAGAGATGAAATTTCCTAGTTTCTGAATAAATTAAAGTTCTTTTTAAAAGCTGTCATGAATTCACAAAATGTTAGGAGGAATATTTACTTCCTTCGAAGTTACCATATAAAAATGTTACAATTTCTTTTTTTTTTTCTTTTTTCCTTTTATTCTTATCGGATCCGACAAACATATTTTCATGTCGCTCTATAATTACATATATCGAGGGTGAATCAACTTTCCAGCGAATATTGGACATGCACTGGCGCCAAGTTCAACATACGTATTAGCCTTATTCACCTGCGGAAAACTCGATCAAAACAGAGCCCGATTTCAAAGTCCCTTGGGCCTTCTGTGGCTGTTGACCTTTTCAAAATTTTCCTAGTATTGGATTTCAAGTTTTTTTCTTCTGAAAGCTCTACTCTTTCCCATTTCCTAGGAAGTTATTAAAACTCGTTTTTCGTCAGTAACGTGTTCGGTTTTCAAATTTTAGTTAGGCTCTGGAAAAAAAATTGCCAGTTATTGAAGCGAAACCCCTTATTTCGAACAGTTACGAAATATTCCACCTTTTTAAACTATCTTCGAATTTTTCGGGTAAGTAACGCCGGCTTCCAACGACATATCCTTGTTAGCTAAGTGATCCCTCAAGTGTAGCTTTTATCGAAAATCGAGACTCTGATTTTTCGGTGGTACAACTGCGCTTGTCGCTCAATAAGTCTGACAGGAAAGGTACTTTTACTCACCGGTTGAGAACTTCCTGAAAATTGGCCAGAACGCTCCTTGATGTACTAGAAGAAGATTCTGAAAGTCTGTAGAAAAAAATTTAAAATTTGTGCAAACTGAGGCTTTCAGAATCTTCTTCTGGGACGTCAGGAGGTGTTCTAGCCAACTTTCAGGAAAATCCCAATCACAATGTGGAATGAACTCCCTTGTTAGAAACTCGCTAGAAATTCTCTTATCAAATTAAAAATCCTTTACTGGAGACAGCTTTCAAAAAGTCGACTTTTTCGAAAGTTTGTCGGAAGTTTTACGTAGATATCGCCTCATAACCTTGAACAACCGTATGATTATCAAGTTTGACATTTAGAGTCACCAATAATTTTTGTCTACGAGATATTAAAAATAAACTTGCCATTTTTCATCTCTGTACTACTGTTACTAGTAAGCAATTATCAACATAGCGCAAAATTGAGTTGTTAAGAGTCTTTTACGAGAAGGAAAGTTTCCAAAAACGCTGATATTTATTGCAAAAGCTCTGCCAAATCAAAGTCTGTGTGCCACCTCTTGAAATTCCACGGAACGACATTCCGCTGTTCCGGTGCGTGCGTTCGCAAAGCGTATTTCGAATCTGGGTCACACTTTCAATTGATTGTTTTTGATGTGAGAACCTTAATAAAAGAAAAAAAAAATCAAAAACCCAACCAAGGCGCGCAGCGGCACAGCGGAATGTCGTTCGGTGAAATTCCAAGACGTGGTACGCAGGCTATGAACGATTAAACGATTTATTTTTTCAATTAATGGGGCTAGATGTTTTTACTTAATGACCCGTGACACATAGGCTACTTCAAAAAAAGGAAGTTTTTCCATAGAATCACACCATCGCTGCAAAAGTAGTTTACTCGGGTAGGTGTCTAATTGAATTCGTTTTATTCTTACGCAAAGCTGTGATACATAGTCAAACCTTTTCTCTATTCAATTATGGACACTCTATTATATAGAACCTCCAATTTTTTGCTTTTATTGAATTCCTCGATAGACATTGGATTAATCATATCTTTCTATGTGTTTGAAGTCCTTGTTAATCTTTTTGAATATTTCGAGAATTCGCGGGCCACAGCTATAGTTTATCAACTGAAACTAGCGTTAATTGCATATCCCAAGCCTGAAGTTTAGGGGACAACGCTTCAACTTGCGATAAATGGAAGCCAATTCTAAGCTGGTGATGTTCGCTGTCAACGAGAACCACCTCGTCGCTTTCCTTATCTTCGTGGTGGGTTTTGGATGAATTAATAAGTATTTATTATTCCAGGTGTCCTTTGTTGGCTTGTTGGCCAACGCTACGGTTGCTTTGTTCAGTTCCACACTTGGGTCTCTTCAGAACTCTTTCGGAAGACTATCAGCCAGCCAAGCTATCGGGGAAGGGATTTTGACGGGCCTTTTTTGTTTCTTCTATGTTCCGACGGTGTTTTTGTGAGTTTTCAAGTAACGCAGAAGCAAATCTTTTGCGTAAGGAGATGAGCAGAAGAATGAGCTTGAAATTTGGTTATTCTGTTAGAGGATAGAAAGTAAATTAGTTCCGGAGTTTCATCACCGACGCTTACAAATATTGAAGAAGGCGGTTGAAAAAGAATTTTAAAGTATTTTCGAAAAGAAAAAAGGCAAAAACTACTTGAAAATAATTACGGTTTTTATGAAGACTAACTTTTAACAAAATTAATATTCCAGTCCTTCTGAAAAAAATGACGTCATTTCTCTTCATTTTCAGCAGTCTGACGTCTTGGCAAGAAGTCTCTACGTATTGTGGCGTTGTCCTTCTTTTCTGCTACGATGTCTGTATCTATTGCCATTTATTTATCTCTCTCAACCGTCTGACCGCCATTTGTTTCCCCATTCGTTATGACCAGATCTTCAGGTAACTTTAAACTCATAAAATTAAAGAGCCTTTGAATAATTAAGTATCCGCACCACGACCGTATACATTGTCATAGCCTACGTCCTTGCTGCTTCTTCCAGCTTTTACGTTCATTATTTAAGTAAGTGCAAATCTGGGTCACACGACTTGAAATTTCACCGAACGACATTCCGCTGTTCCGCTGCGTGCGGTCGCGAAGCGTCTGCGCTTCAAGAATGTCGGTGGCGCTTCCTTCTTTTATTTCATTCCAGTATTTGATTTTCCGTGTTCCCAGTGGAACAGTCTATACACCAGCAATGACAAGGCTCGCAAAGACAAAAAGCGGAACCACGGAATGTCGTTCTATGAAATTTCAACTTGTGGCACACGAACTTTAAACAATGTTAAAATGATGGAAAACTTTCTAGACCACTGCGAATTCGCAATGACCGGCCTTGGATGGATTTTCATGTTCGAAACGAATCCGATTTGTGGGGATTTGAGCTTGAAATTCAACGGTTTCAAGGACATTCTCGTTGTTTCGATCATTGCTGTTGTGGATGTTATTACGCTGTTGGCGATCCATCTTACTAGAAAAGTGAGCCTTGAATTTTAGATTTTCCAAAATTGAGGATTACTTTTAATTTCAACAAGGGAACTTGGATTTTTTCGAAACAAAAAAATTTTTAAATTTTTAAAGCTGAAAATTGAGGATAAAGAAGTCAACAGCGTAATTTGCTCAGAAAATTGTGAGTGAATAAGTTCTAAAGAGCCCAATTTTTTTACCCACTTATGGACTGTAGTTTGTAAAGGTATATTAGATTAGAGCTATAAATTTTTTTATCGATTTTTTTCGAATTTTCATCGATTCGGATTGAAAAAATGTGTCTCTTTGCAACAATTTTTCAAAAATTTTTTTTCTACCGATAATGTTCCTTTTAAACTGTCGGTCTTGAAAAACTAACTCTGGAAGATTGAAAAATTATAAACTTTTTCCTTTTTTTTCAGTCAGTCGCGGGCAATAGCAACAGTCAACGACAGCGTCAGCGTGAAATCGCGTTTGTAAAACAGGTTTTTTCTTTTTACCAGATTTTTCTAATTTTAAATGTCGCTCATAAAATGAAAAACTTTCCAGGCAATCCTACAAGGCGTCGTGTTTGTCACAGAGTTGTTCAGCTACTTTGTTCTACCGAATTACTTCGAAAATCGCTGGCTTCTGTTCTTTTCAACGACTTTCGCGTGGAATATCGTTCATTCTGCCGATCCGTTAGTTTTTCTCGAATTTGGGTTTTCCACTATAAAATTTCTGAGAAAGCCCAATTGACTAATTTGAACTGACTTCAGTCTCTCGAAGTTTCAAAGTTTTCCCCGTCAAATGAAGTTTTCGAGGAGTTTTAAAACAATTTTCAAAGAAGATAAGTTGATTTTTTCAGTCTGATCATCATCCTATTGAACAAAGAGTTCCGGAAACTCATCTCCAAGCCTTTCAGCAAACTTTCGTGCTCTTGCAGTAAGTCTCATATTGTAAATTCGAAATTATATTAATTTTCCAGTTAGTTTCAAGCCAAACTTCGGACGAATCACATCCTACAGCGGCGAAACTCAACCAAGGGCAACCAATACACCAGCCTGAAAACTGAGTCCAAACAGAAACTATTTTTTAATTAATTTTCAATGTCATATTATCATAATGAATCTTTTTTTGAAATACATAACTTTTTAAATGCTCCGTTGTTTTGATATTGAGATATGAACTTTTTTTTCAAATTGAATAACTTTTTTTGAATCGGAATACCTAATTTGAAGGTGTCCGACCTTATAATTTTGAGTAAAAAAATTCTTTTTTTTTTCTTTTTTTCTTGGTTATCATTTTCTCAGAGATCTTATTCTGAAACTTCATTCTAGGAGTGCGCCTTGACTTTTAGTTCTTTCCGAGTTCTCATGCATTATAATAGGAGGGGGAGAACTCTGGTTGATAGCAAGATAGGAAAAACTAATCCACTTTTAAAGCTAGTTGTTGGGTCGAGGCGGGGATCGAACTTGTGACCCTCCGGACCGTAGATAGGAAAAAACACAACCTGTAGCGCTACGGTCTGCTCTTGTTTTTTTCTGAATCCCAATACTTCATTTTGTAATAACCACAAAAAAGGAACTCCTATGATTTGAAAAATAAAAATAGAAGACAAAGCCTACTTATTCCCAGTATTCTAAAAATTCTCCTGAGACGTCTGTATTTTTAATCTCATCTAAATACATAATAGAAAAATGGGTTTAATGAGGCGAAAAAAGATGCACTTCAAAACGACTCGAATAAAAAGGAAAAAGGCGATTCAACTGTAATTAACTAGTTACCTAATGGACTTTCTCCTCCATCAGTAGTTATCCCAATCCCTGCTTCCCAGTGTTGCCTTCAGTTAAACCCTTTCCATCAGTTTGAACTAACAAAAAAAAAATTGATAGTCCAATATTTTGCCCAAAGTTTCACATGTTCTGCAATTGATATCACAACTTTCTTATCAGCTTCACTCCCTGCTTCCCAAAAATATTATCACTTCGGACTACTTCATTGGGAACTTTTTAGCCTGTTGAACTCGACGAAAATGTTCCTCATTCTGATTCCCATCGCTTTTTCTGTTCTTTTCTTCTTCTATTGGAAAGAAGTTCACTCGGCGATTGTTGTGAGTTCATTTTATTCTTGGTTAACGTAAGTTTCAGGGAATTTATAATTAGAAAATTGAAATATAGGGTGGATCGGTGAAAGATATCCATAAAAAAACGAAAAAAAAAAAAACTGTAAACCAAGTTTCGTTCTTGACTTTTTTTGATAAAAATTTTATAAAAAAATAAACCCTTATTATTGTAGATTTTGGACATGAATGAACAGCACTGAAACGAATATAAAATATTCAAAAGTTTGTGAGTGAACTTTTTCAAACGCCTTTTGAAATTAAAAGGTTTCTTTATCATCAAAAATTGAATACCTACAGGGTGACAAATAAATATTGAAACCGTTTTTTGTTTGATCGCTGCTTTTTGCACAACGGACTGGCCTTTGAATTTTTTTGTTTATTTCGTTCATTCATGCTCACTTATCATGTGTTTGAAGTTACAGCTCATACTTTTCAGTTTTCAGGTAATCTCCGTACCCTACCGCAATCATTGATTGTGTCAAAAGCTGAATGACGAATTCAGAGATCGTTAAAAAGCTGAAAGTGTCTCGTGTTCTCGTTTTTCGAACTGCACAACGCTATCGGCGTCTCGGTACTTCAGGTGACATGCAAAGAAGTGGACGTCCAGTCACCGTCACGACTCCAGAAGCAGTCGAAGCCGTTCGAGAGAAAATCAGACGCAATCCGGAAAGAAGCATGAGAAAGATGTCAAAAGAATACGAAATGAGTCGAGAATCGATGAGAACTATTGTCAAGGACAAGCTGAAGATGATTCCCTACCGTATGCAGAAAGGAGCCTTCCTCAATCAAAAAAACAAGACATTGCGGATGGAAAAGGCTCGAAAGCTGCTCGCTGGCACGAAAGATGGCTCGAATCTGACGACGCTATTTACCGACGAGAAAATCTTCACTGTGGAGGCGAACAAGAACGGCCAAAATCATCGGATCATCGCTACTGACTATCAGAGTGCCTGTGAAAAAGGAAAAATTGTGAATAAAACTTCGCATCCGGCTTCCGTGATGGTTTTCGCCGGAATTACCGCTGACGACAAAACTCCGCTGATTTTTGTGGATTCTGGAGTCAAAGTGAACCAAGTATACTACAAGGAGTAGATTTTAAAGTTGAGGGTGTTGCCCTGAGCCACTTCTCACTACGGAAGCCGACCATGGACCTTCCAGCAAGACGGCGCCCCGCTCATCGTGCCAAAGGGACTCAAGAGTGGTGTCGCGCCAATTTTCTTGAGTTCATCTCGGCTGCTGATTGGCCTGTTTCCTCGCCCGACCTCAACCCGATGGACTATGCCGTGTGGATATATCTGACCGAGAAGGTCTCTTCTAAGAGCTACCCAAGTATCAAAGCTCTGAAGACCGCGCTCATCAAGAAATGGGACGAAATCGACGACGACTACCTTCGTGCCGTGATCGATGCGTATCCGAAGAGACTGAAGGCCGTTATCAAAGCTAAAGGAGGACGTTTTGAAAAACTATTCTTGAATTTTTGCTTCTATATTGTATGAATAAAATTTGTTCCAAGTTTGGTGGTGTTTGGTTGACTTTTGAGAAAGTTATAACGTTTCAAACGCGTTTCAATATTTATTTGTCACCCTGTAGATAAGGTAAAACTTCAACATATTAAAAAAACTACTTTTTTTAATTAATTAAACAACAAAAAGTCCAAACTGAGAAATCAAAAACAAACTTTCTGAACGAAAGATGGATTTCACAGCTTCTTCTCGCTCGACCCACTTTTTGGGAAAAACTTTTTTTCGTGGGCTTTTTTTTTCTCAGTCAAAGTGATTGAACTAGAAACAAATCATACGAAACACGGCTCGAAAAAGGAAAATGACAAGAAATTAATTACATTCAAAGTTTTGATCAGTTGAAAAAATGTATTCATACAGAAAAATTTAAGACAATAATAAAAAATAAGAAAGTTTCCGAAGCTTTTTTTAGAAAAAGAAAAAAAAGGCATGAAAAGGGTTGAGAATGTTGAAAAAAATGAAAAATCTTAACGATGCTTCTAGGTCTCAAATGGAAGCAAATTCACAAGAAAGCCTTCGTCTTCAATATGCTCTTGGAAACTTTGTTGTTTGAACAAAAAAAAAGTAAATTGCAAATATTCCGTTTCACTCGCACTTCCAAATGAAGCAAATAATTAAAAAAATATTCTATAGAAACAATTTTTTTACTACGAAGTAAAAGAAAGAGCAAAATACCAAAATTCATTCAAGAGTTTCAACTAATTTCTTGTCTACCTATAACTTCTTGCTCAGGAAAGACAACGAGTCATCAAACTCGTCGACAGCTTGCCTGGACCTTACTCGATTCCGCTTTTGGGCACCACCTGGCAATTCAAATGGAATATGAAAGGTACTTTTATGAAATAAGCCCTCCAAAAGCTTTAACATCTCTGTTTAATTTAGCCTAGTGGAGTCCAGCCAATAATCTGTGTTATAATTTTACCTTATGACTTGATCAATCATCCTTTTTTTTCTTTATCGTGTTTCTAGCCTAGTATAGTTTGATTAAGCCTGAGCAGAAAAAAAAGTCTTATCAATTGTACATAAATGGTCTCTGAGTGTTGACTATTCAGCTTGGAAGTCAGTAAATAATTGGAAAAAGAGGAGAATTTTCAAGATCTCGTTCTTCAAATGCGAAGCTGGGGATTGTTCTACTCAGAAAAAGGACATGGACTCTTGAGATTGTGGATTGGAACGAGGCCAATGGTTATTGCGGTCCGGCCTGAAACTGCCAAGGTTTCTTTTTTCATAAAATTGCGAGAAATGAGAACCCTCAAAGTCGAAGAAAAGTTACAACAAAAAAAAAAATTGAACCGCCTACCGCAGGGGCGGAAAATAAATTGTATTGTACGCAGTGCACGCGATGCATAAAAACCAACGCGCAAAAAGCAAAAATTAATGTTTATTATGACCAAAATCAACTTTTTTAGACGTTATTTATTCAGGAATCACCGAAAAAAAATTCTACAATATTTATATATTCTAATGAAATCGCATAGGCCTATAGGAATCCGTACGGATTGTACTACGCCGTCTCCGCTGACCATACTTAACTATTTTTGATGGTTTTTTTATTTAATAAGATGAAAATGGCTGTTTTCCACAGATAAAAAATTAGAGTAAAAAGTTTTTATTATTTATTACTTTTTTTATTGAAAAAGTAAAAGTAATGTTTTTCAACCGCGTTTTTTTTTTCCAGGTTGAAGCCATTTTTGAATTCAGATAGTTTTGGAAAGCACCGAATTGATCACAAAAGGACCGGAATACGCAATCCTGAAGCCATGGCTTGGTACTGGACTACTCATCGCTTCTGGTTTCAATGAAATTCCTCGATGAAAAAGAAATTTGAGGTTTTCAGGAGACAAATGGAGGCACCGCAGGAAGATGCTGACGCCATCTTTCCATTTCAACGTTTTGAATGGTTTCCAGGCGGTTTTCGACTACCAATCTAAGGTTTTTATCATTATACGTAGTCTTTCAAAGTTTGAAAAATTCCGCCCTGTCTTTTTCACACGCTTTTTACCAGTTTCTTTGATCCTGTTGGTGAAACAGGTCAAATTGTTCCGAATCGTGTTGAACTATTTGATGGTTTTGCCGTGAAGAATTGGTCATGGTCGCGTGTGGAATAGCTCAAAACTTAGGCGGAACTTTGAAGTTTGTCGGACCCAAAAAGACTTGCGCGCATCTTTTTTCATCGTTTTGACTCATTCCAAGGCTTTTCAAGCCCCTGAAAATCAAATAAATCATAAAAAAGGTACAGATTTTAATAAATCTCAGATTCTTCTCGAACAAATCGAGCCCTTTGCAAAATCCGGCCAAATTTTCGACGCTTTTCCTTACATCAAACGTTGTGCTCTTGACATCATTTGCGGTTTGTCTTGAATATTTGAATATTTATTTCACTCTGATACATAAAACAGCATGAACTACAAATAAAGAGACACAGCTTGAGCAAGAATTACATCTGAGTGAAATTAGGACCGGGTTTAATACGCCCTCACGAGCGAATTTACCGGTATAGAGAATAGGACACGTAGCAGGATTTTTGATCACAGTAGACGTAAGGGAATGTTGGAAAAGAGTTCTTCGTTGCTTAGCGAGTCGAGAAACTTTCTGAAACAGGTGGTAGACGTGTTAGGGTTGAATGATCAGAGTCTTTTGTCTTATTTGATCTGAATTATTTCATTAAGTTCTGTTCCAGAAACAGCAATGGGATGTACAGTGAGCGCCCAGACCAACCATTCCCATCCCTACGTCGTTGCTGTACGGGAAATGAACATTCTCGCTTTCAAACACGAACGGATGCCCTGGCTTCAGATTCCTTTAATCGCGTTAGTTTTCAAGTGATTTTCCAAAAACAAGGAATTTTTCAGCTATATCACTGGCTTCAAATCGGAGTACAACAGAAATCTGGAAGTTGTCACTCAGTTCACGAAAAAGGTTCTATCAATCAAATCATTTATTTTGTTGTTTTAGTCTGATGTAATCGACTAGGCGGTGAACAAGAACTTTAAAAGCTATAACGAACAACCGCCTTTGGCGAGCTAGAAGTCCAAACGTGTAGTCGAAAGAGTTGAAAGCATGGTCTTACGGTCCTTCGCCTCGTCCTTCTGCGCGTAGTCCATCCAGTTGCGCCTTGACGAGCTCAGAATGTAGTGAGTGGTGTAGCTGGAGCCCGGAGACCGTGCTCCAGGTGGAAGCCTCAGAATTAGAGCGACCACTTCGAGTGAAGATTTTACACGGAATATCCCAAAATAAAACTCGAAAAATATTTTTTTTTAGGTTATCGAAGATCGGATGGCCGAATTTGAGCAATATGGATGGGTGACGGAAGGAAAAAAGGCGTTTTTGGACATGCTTATTGAGGTTTTCGAAATCATCTTCTCAACGTTGATCCCAGTTATTTCTGAGCCTCATTAGAAACTATTGATATCTGTTCTATTCTTTGATAAAATGGAGAGTTTGGATCAAAACTACATGCGAAATTTCGAATAAACTCAAAAAGATCCTGCTTAGAGGATTCGAACCTTGGTCGTCAGATAGCTAGGCTAGCACTTCAACCACTTAAACATCGGTTAATTTAAAACATGTGTTGAGAAACAATTTATTGCTAATTGAATCTCGAAAAATGCAGCTTTTCCGACTAGAAGGGAATGCTTCCATTTCTCAAGCTTGAAAGATTTTCAAGACCGATTTAATTTCTTCTAGTTGAGCAAGGACGGCGGCCTATCCTATGAAGATATCCGCGAAGAAGTGGACACTTTCATGTTCGAAGGCCATGATACGACGGCCGCTGGAATGGGCTGGGCCCTCTGGTGCTTCGCTCACAATCCTGACTGTCAGAAGAAAGTCCAAGCTGAACTCGACGAGATTTTCAGTGGGTTTCAAAGGACAACAGCTTTCTCCTGCATGTATCAGATTAAAGAGCATGGTAAAATTGGAGAGACCAGACTCGTACACTCCTCGTTTTACACAATGTCTAGGGGCCTTCGTGGAGAGTGCGAGTCTGTTCTCTCCAAGTTTATCGCGCTCTCTAAACTATCGTTCATTTTTCGGTACTTTGTCGCTTTTTTCTGAGTTCTAGACTTCATTTAAAGTCCGTTCCCCCTTTCACCTTCCCACCTTAGTTTTTTTTTTTCTTTTTCTTACTCTTTTTTTAAGAGAGCGCAGACAGGTCAGACTGTTCCTAGTCATGTTGAATGACGGATATTGTTTTTTTAATATGTTTAAAAAAATGAAAACCGATATTGTTCAGGCGGTTCGAATCGAGAATGCACGGTTGAAGACTTGAAGAAAATGAAGTACCTGGAGAAATGCGTGAAGGAAGCTCTTCGTCTGCGACCTTCGGTTCCGAATTTCTCACGGGTCGTCGAGAAGGACATTCTTATTGGTAAGAGAGCGATGAAAAACAGCTTTTAGTAGATTTTTTTCTTATTGAGCACAAAAAAATCCGTTCATTAAAAATATTTGCAAATTTTTTTCTCTTAAAAAGGTCATTATTTTATTTTTTTGAATTCTTTCTCTTTTTTTCTTCCTTTTTTTCCTTTTTTTCTGTAACTTCAACGGAAAGGGAAAAAGATACGCAGAACCTTCAAACTTTTCGAAATTGAGAAACAGCCCATCTTTAATGTTAGTCAAATTCAGACTTTAAGTTTAATCTTTGACCTTTTTAAAACTCATTTTCAGGGGAAAGTTACAACTTTTAGTGAATAAATGAAGCTTAAAAAGTAAAGAAGGCTATAGTCTATGTGCCACAACTTGACGCTTCGCGACCGCACGCAGTGGAACAACGGAATGTCGTTCAGTGAAATTTCAAAGAGTGAAATACAGACAATAATATACTTTAACCCTTTTTCTTCATCACAAAAATTCCAATTAATCTATTTCATGACTAATTTCAGACAATCACCTCGTCCCGAAAGGAACTTCAGTCCTTGTGGCTCCCCAAATGATCCATTGTAATCCACAGGTTTGATTTAAAAGATCCAATCTCTATTGGATATCAAGTCAAGGTCTACGACAGAATAGACGTTTTCGATCCGGAACGATTTTCTGAGGAAAATATCTCGAAACGACATCCATACGCGTACATTCCATTCAGCGCTGGACCGAGAAATTGCATTGGTTTTTTTTTCCGAAAATTCTACTTTCAAATCGCTTTTCCAGGCCAAAAGTTTGCCATCCAAGAGGAGAAGACGATTTTGTCGTGGATTTTGAGACGATTCGAGGTAATTCCAAGCTTTTTTGAGGATTTATGCATGAAACGTTGAGGTGAGCGCCGAAATGGGCTTTTTGGAGAACCTGCCGCTGCCGGAGATCATCATCAGGCCAGAACACGGGTTTCCAATGAAGTTTAAAACGAGAAATTGAAAAAGTGCTTTTCATGCATTGATTCTGTAAATAAAAGTTGGTTTTTTTTCGCTTTGAACTCGGTAAAAAATCTCGCAGAAAAAGCTCTGTTTCCAATCGAGAAATCTACCAAGTCGGGTAGTGCGCCATTTTTATGAAAATTTGGTAGAAAAAATTACAAAACAGCTATTTTTTAATAGGTAAACTTTCATTCTTGAGTTTATCGTAGCCTCGATCTCTTACGTAGCTTATCTCTCTGATTGATCTAGACTCGATTTTGAATCGTTTTCCGATTCTTCCTTTCTTATTCCGTGTTTATTGTTTCTCGTTGGAAATCAACTAGTTCCGTTTGAAAATTATTTGAAAATTTCATCGTACTGGAAGAAGTTCCCTCACTTATTACTTTTCCTGTGCTGTTTTTTCGCTGAATAGTGACAATAAAAGAAAAAATTCATATAGACTTCATAAAACAGTGTTCTCACGGAAACTTCTGAGACGAACTTTTCAGTGTGAAAATTGGCGGTTTTTCGAAAAATTCCTTGAAAACTAACTCCAGAAGGTCCCTCCACCTGCGCAATCTTATTTGGTTTAAAGATACGATTTTTCAAAACTCTGAATGGTTGTAAGCCTAATTGTCACATACCTCGCTTCAAAGCATCAAGAAAGGTTCGAGAACTTCGAAAAAAATTTTGTCAATTATTTTGTCGGGAAAACCGGCTAAACTGAAGCTTCAAAGTCGATAACCTTCAGTATTTTCTGATTCATTCTTCAAAAAAATTTTTCTCATGAGCGTCGGAACAGAGTGAAGGTCCTTTTGAGAGGGCTTCTGGAATTTTTCTGACTAGGGAACATTTTTAGCCCCCCGGCAGAACTTTTTTGATGAATCTTAAAGTACTTTAGGATCTCGGAATTCCAGAAAAAAAAGGAAATACATTTTTGCAACATATCTGGTTTTTGATTCTTTGAATGCTTGAAATAGTGTTTTTTTTTTGTCAAAATTAGCGTATTTTGCCAACTATTCATCGAAAACAAGGTCTATTGCAAGACATGTTTTCTCGTTCTGGAATAAAGAGTTCCTATAGGGCATTTCAGCCTAGTTTCATCGAACGTAACCGTGAGTAAAAACGTTTTCTAGTTAAAATTTCGCGCAAACATTCTCCGATGAACGTCCTTCAATTGGCCACCGTTTTATTTTTCGAGAGATTTTTTTCAAGTTCGAGAATATTGATTCATTTTTTGGACTCGATTCTGTGTACAACGGTTCCTATGAGTTTGTGAAAATTTCCAATACAATTTTGTCCAATATTTCAGTGAACTCCATACTTTTGCTTTGAACATCGGACTCTCGATATTCCTTCTACTTTCCCTTTTTTTCGTGATTGTGAAAAAATCGAAAGCGGTTTTCACGTTTTCTCACACACATCTTTACGTCAAGGACGGCGGAATAAGGAGTCTAAATCCGGATTTTGGGGGCCAAACACACGACACGAGGTCGTTTCAGTATGAGAAAAATGGGTTGCTTGGGAACGCCTGAGTCCCTATTAGGGGGTTAGGGTCAAAATAAATTCAAGTTCTCCGTATGAAAATTCTTTTGTCTCATAGAGCTCATAACAATAAACTACAAGCGGGAATGCCACTTTTGCCCTAGAAATGCCGTAAAATGCCCTAGAATGCCCTAGAATGCCCTAGAAATGCCCTAGAATGCCATAGAATGCTCCAGAATGCCCTAGAATGCCCTAGAAATGCCCTAGAATGCCCTAGAAATGCCCTAGAATGCCCTAGAAGAGCACTTTTGCAAGCTTCAGTGCTTTCTATAGGGATGAGGTGGTTCTGGATAACCTAACAGTCCCCTATAGGGACCTCTCTGGCTATGTAAAACAGAATTCCTGTCCAGCGCTGCTAGTTCCCAAGCTATCAATTGGCAGTGTTCACAGACTACGATGACCACCTGCGCAGATCGATCGCCCCTCCCCCCCACCTTTCCGAACACTTGACCACTTGACCACACTCTCGCCTATTACTCGGATATCTCGATCTATTGCTTCCGTTTATGGTCACGTTTTATGGTCGTGCGTTTCTACGGCGTTGTTTCAAATGTTTCTTGCCGTCTTCCTTGTCTTTTTTTTTCAATGGAAAAATTTCTCGCCTTTCAAGAACTTCGGAATTGAACGGATTCTCAAGTCCCTTAAAAAGTTTCCTGAAAAATCACTCCTTTCAAAAGTCGATTATCAATCTTTCAGAGACTTAGAAAGTTCATTGCATGAACTAAAAAAAAACCTGGTAAATTATTTTTTTTTCCGGTTCAACTGTTCAATGAGCTATTCTTTAATGAAAATCCGTTATTTTCGAACTGTCAATATCCTTTTTGTTCTCAACTTCAAATTGATCTTCACTTCTTAAGTTTTGATTCGTTTTTTTCCTCCAGATGGAGTCCAATTTCTACAACATCGAGCCAACTTTCCAGCTTCTCATCCGCAGCGAAAACGTTCCAAACATTTGGGACCTTGTAAGGATTATTTATTTTTACTTATGAAACTTTAATAGAGAAAATCATTGATATTGAGGCTTAATATCATCCTTTTTTCTAGATCGACCAGGTCACATGCAACGACGATTTGCTGTCATTGGTTTTTGAGAGCGAATTTTTGAAGTATCTTCGACATAAACCTGAAGTTCGGCAGTACCTTTTGAATGGTTTATGGTCGATTTGTCGCAAAATGCAGCGATTCGATATGAAGTGAGCTTTCGAAATAGATAAATAATGTTTTGATGTTTTTTTTCTTACCATTAGAATTCATGAACTCTTAGCAGTTTGATGTCCTAAATTTTTTCTTTTCTTGACGATTTTTTTGGGTTTTCATGTTATTTTATGTTTCTATGGACTTGCCGGTGAGGAAAAAGAAATGGGAACAACCCCTGTAAGGATCGAAAAAGTGGTCCCTTCAGGGGTTTATTATTTTTTTTTCATTTCTCTGAAAATTTTAGTGGCCACTATAAGGTTTTGACGTTTTTGTGGTCACTAGAGTAGTCAAATTAGTGGCCACTATAGAGGTCTAAGTGCTACTACCAGACCACCAAAAGTTTTAGTGGCCACTCTAGGGGTCAATGAATCAACATTACTGGTCCAATCTGGTTTTTTTAATTATCAGAGTGACTGGAAGGAATACTGGATGAAAAACTACTTAAGTGCCCACTAAATAGAGAACCTCTATATCGGCCGCTAAAACGGAAAATAATGGCCACTAAAACGGAAAATAGTGGCCACTTTAGTGTCCTCTCTCAGTAGTCCTTGGCGAGCCTCTATAGTGGCCACTAAAAACTTTCACAGTTCTCAAAAACCGCCTATTCGTTTTTTTTTTTCTATGTAAATGCTTCTCCCCTTAGAGTTCAGAACAATTATCGGCTAGCATGTCCCCTACAGTGGTCACTAACTAAAACCCCTACAGGGACCACTTTTTCAAGCTTTAGAGGCCCCTGTTAGAGTTAGTGAAATGGTCGAAGGACCCCTTAAGGGCCCTAAGGTTGCCCCTATAAGGACCACTCTGAGATTCCTAAGTAGACGGATAGAGTGCAAAAAAGACCTTCTTGAAAACTTTTATCTTGAATCAGTTGACCTTAAAGTGCAAATATTCTGATTTTACTTTAATTTTAAAATGTTTCCATTTTAGTCACACCGCCAGACAATTCTGGGAGCTGAATGATCGCGTCACCAGCGTCAGATCATTTCTGGAGGCGTCTTTTCCGTTCATTTTCGGAAGAGAGAATCCTCTTGGGGTCTCTTTTCTTTGGGTTGGTTACTTCTCGTTTTCAGAGTCCAACTAACTTCTGCTTTTTCAGTTTACGGATGGGATGAACCTCCGTTCGGTGCACACTTACGATAGTCCTCCTCTGCTTCCAATAGGTTTAAGATGCATTATGAAAGCTGTGAATCGATTTATAACTCGAAAGATCGTATCCTCCAAAACAAACCTTGAAAGCTCACATGTTCAGAAAAAAATCCAAGTTTTTAAGCTTAAAGCGCATTTATAGCCTGTGTACCACGACTTGGAATTTCACCAAACGACATTCCGCTGTGCCGCTGCGCGCCTTTGGTCGCGCTTTTAATTTTTTTTTTTTTCTAAGGTACTCTACTTTCATGTGTTCTCACAGCAATAACAATCAATTGAAAGCGTGACTTAGATTCGAAAGACGCTTCGCGAACGCACGCAGCGGAACAGCGGAATGTCGTTCCGTGAAATTTTCAAGTCGTGGCACACAGACTATACGAACTTAAATTTTCATAATAAGAATGGCCTTCCAACCATGAAATCCGTGATAAATCTGATTCTAGTCAAAATTTGTTGATTAATTCTTTATACCACTGTATTTTGCTATTGACTTTTTTGAAAACCCGAATTTTTCAGAAGGAAATTTCGCCTATCTCGAAAGCTTGAGCAAAAATGGAAAAGAGGGAATAATTATTCGACTCCAAAACTTTGTGAGAAGAGTCGCCTTGCAACTGCTCAGGTTCAAAATCTGAATACACCTCTTGGAAAAGAAGGAAAAGTTCAGATGTGTTCTGAGCTGCCAACGAATGAGTCGAAGGACGATCGAAGCGGTTTATGATGGGAGCTATGAACTATCGGAACTATCGGAACCGACGGAACAAGAGAGCTATTCCGCAGAAGAGACGGGGCCGCCTCTCAAGAGGTCTCGACTCGAGAATAATACGCCGGTTAGTTTTTTTGGTGTAAGTTGATAGGTAACAAATCACTGGAATGGAGAAATTTTCTCAAAATGAGAGAATTTTCACAAAAATGGTCTCGCAACGATTAGAAAAAAAAACGCGTGGAAAAGGATCTTGATAATTATTTTTGAAATGCTCGTTGTGAATGAACTTCAGCTACCATTCCTACTTTCTTTGAAAAAAATCATCCCTTGATTGAAAAAAATTATAAAAGCTCACGAATACTTTAAACTTTAGAAAAGTGGCGTGGTCGGATTAGATTAGACCGAAGTTTGGCATTTTCCAAAAATAATTTTATATAATTATCTTTACAATCTTTAGTCTGAGTATCAACCTTTCTCATCGTTCAAATATTTTTAGGAATCGGCAGTCTTGGATGAGGATAATGAGCCACAAGAAGAAGAAGAACCAGTACAAGAACAAGATGTGAGATTTTTTTTAAGATCCTTCTCATTGATTTTTGTCAGGATGAACAAGAGGAACCGGAAACAGCGCAAGGATATCGCCAGCCAGAAAACAACTATTTTGTAAGTCTATCGTTTGCCTTTCTTATTAAAATCGATTTTTCAAGGAAGAAGAACGACAAGAAGATCAATCAGGATCTCGATTTGTATGACATGAATTCGTAAAAAACATAGCAAAGTTATTTTTTAGGAACCTAGGAGTCAGTCAACTCCACGACGGCGCAGAAACGTTAGTTTTTTTCAATCCTAAATTTAAAACGAACAATTTTTTTACAGGAAGACCGAGAATGTCCCGAACAAGAGCCTGAAAATCCTCGTCAAGAAAATAACTATCACGTATGTCCATCATTGAGTTTTTTTTAAACTAAATTTTTAAGGAAGAAAATCGACAGGAAGACCGGCGCTCGGCGTTCCGATTTGTGAGTCTTCCCTTTATTCAAACTGAATTAAGCAGAATTTTTAAGATACCCGGGAATCATTCGACACCGCGAAGACCGGAAACGAATGTGAGTTGGGCTTTTTAAAAACTCCGAAAAAAATCCTTCTTTTGATCTTGCTTTTTTAATTGAAATTGTTTTAGGCCGTACATGGTGAAAAAGCGCTAGATTCAATTTATGTTTTTTTTTTCTAGATTTGTCTTTTGCTCTATAATTTTGATAGTGTGGTTACCATCCTTCTTGCGGAAATTTAAAAACTTGAAAAAAAAATGGATCTTACAGCAAGAACAACGACAGGCTCCAGCACTCCCAATTCCACCTTTTGTTGATCCGAATAGTGGCCCCAGCTCGTATGAAAGTCAATGGAGGTGAGTATTCTTTCAGAAAAAAAAATGAGATTAGACTTCTCAAAGCTAGAAAAAAATCTGTTTTCTGTTTCATTCCTTTTCAATTTTTTCAATGATTTCAGACAATTATGGGAGTACAACAAGTACCTTCAAAATCTCGCACATACGCTCTACACAAGGAATCAGTATTTGGAGAACAGACTGGCCTCGATTCGAACCCTCACAAATCCAGAATAAGACTTTTCGGAAAACAAATTGAGATCATTTTATTTTCTCTCAGGATGCTTGGATAGAATCGAGAATTTTTTTCCAGTTCGTTTTTTAATACAAACAGGTTAACAGTGAAGTTTGGTCTTTGACATTTTTCCTCTCCATTTCTTCCCGTCTTTCAGATCTACCTCTGCTGCTCAGTTCGAGATTTTATTGCCTTTTTTTTCAATTGAACCGTTTTTTGTTGTTGAAATGAGTTTTTATTTTTTTTGTTTGCGATTTAGACAGCTTTCAAAAAGAAAAAAAAAAATTCGAAGTAATTCTCGTTTTTCTTCTATGAAATAATTTATTGCACTTTGAATTCAGTTTGGCAAAGGGAGAATCCATTTTTTCAACCTTAAGACCCTAGTTGGGCCTTTTTTCCAGTAAATTAAACTTTAATTAACGACTTAAATGGCGGTGAAAAGTAAGCCAATGTATTATTTTTGACATTCATTCTATTTTTTTGGCTTAGCAAGGTGAGGTCAAAGAACGACTGTGTCAATATTTACACAAGAGCAGCTAGCCATATGTGGTCAAGTCTTGAGACCGAGAAACCTTTAGGAAATCCCAAACTTGTACGCTTTGGAAAAAAAAACAGGCATTGAAACTGTGCTGTGAAAATTGTGTCATAGACCCCTTTTCTTTTGAAGAAACCCAAAAACTTTCATTCTAAATATTCATGAACCCATTTTCTGCGAGCTTTTGAAACAGTATGAGATAATTTCTACTCTTTCAAAGCGTAGTCATAGTTTTCTGGTTCGAAGGAGTTGAAAAGAGGAACGTTGAGAGTTGTGCCGCCGTCGATGACGAGGCAGTGGCCAACGATGTAAGAGGAAGAGTCCCGGTCGGCGAGGAAGGCGACGGCGTCGGCGATGTTCTTCGGGGTGCCGACGATGCCGGCCGGGATGTTGTGCCGGTTTTGAAGCATCTTCTGGTTGATCTACAATTTTTTCGTTTTGTACAATCAATGTTAGTAGCGCAACAGGTTGTGTGCCTGTCTACGGTCCACAGGGTCACAAGTTCGATCCCCGCCTCGACCCAACCACGAGGTTTAAGAACAATTTGTAGTGGGAAACCACGGCTTCATAATCCCCAGCCATACAAGGACGGATATGTCACTGGAGCCAGTCCACTGATCATCAGGATAGGACCTCGGCTAATCGACTTGGGGCGCCGACGCCACTCAAGCGGTATAAAGGCGTACGAAGAAGAAGAAGAAGAATGTTTGCATGGAGAAGAAACTCGTCTAAGGTGTTCAACGCGCAGTTCTTGACCAACGACAGTTTCGCGGACCAACAACTCTCCAATCATTGCATTATTCAGCAGAAATTCATACGTCGCCTAGAAGTTCCCTTTCAAACTCCAAACAAACCTCATTATAAAGTTCGTCGCTGATGCCCTGCTTGGCCATGATTTTGGTCTGAACGACTCCAGGGCTGAAATATTGTTTTTGAAATAGGCTCTGAAAATCCTTTATCACTTCACACTGTTGACCCGGACTCCATTATGAATGTAACGAGCTGCCAGGGCGCGAGTCAGTTGATCCAAGGCCGCCTTTGCAGCCGAATAATAAGGGGAAGAAGCCATCTGAATGAATCGGAAGAGTTGTTTTCAAACACCAAGTTTGAGACGAATATTGAATTATTGAGAAATTTCAAAATTTAACTCTTCTTAAAACCGCCAGAGTTGTCACGAGAGAGTTTTGGGAAAAAATAGCGCTTGATATAGACTAAAATTGAGGTACTCCCTACAGGAATTCAGGCTCTGACTCCTTAGCCCCTAATGCTTGAGTGGTCCCTATAGCGAAGTTCTGATTTGAAAGTTGCCACTCTAGGGGCCAATCTAGCGTTCCAAAGTCAATTATTTCAAAAATTTATTAATGCAATTAGTTTTAGAACATTCATCCTAGAACCTGAACAAAAAACTTCCCTGTCTTTTCCATTTTTCACGGAAAATTGGATATTAATATGAAGTTCTGTCTTTTGGAATTTTATTGAAACCTGATACAATTATTCAAAAATTTTTGCTTCAAAACTGAACTTTTTTTAAGATAATAATGTAATTTCTGCTTTTATAGTCTGTGTGCCACGACTTGAAGTTTCACGGAACGACATTCCGGTGTGCCGCTGCGCGCTTTTTGCGAACCTTGGTCGCGCTTTTTAATCTTTTTATTAAGGTACTCTACTCTCATGTGCTTCTACAGCAAGAAAAATCAATTGAAAGCGTGAGCCAAATTCAAAAGACGCTTCGCGAACGCGCGCAGCGGAACAGCGGAATGTCGTTCCGTGAAATTTCAAGTCGTTGCACACAGACTATATCAAGTTTTTCTTCCCTTTTCTCAGACCTCACATTCTCCTTCAGAAAGTACTGTTTTTCAATCGGAAGATTCCCAGAAAAAAAAATTAGAAAGAATTACCGAAACAGGAAGCGAAGCAATGCTGCTGATGTTGACGATTTCGCCCTTGGCCGAAATTAGATGAGAAATTGCGAGTTTGGTCAAATTGAGCACCCTCAACCCTTCTATTATTTTATAAAAAATGAAGAAAAAAAACTCACGATTTCACATTGAGGTCAATCGTGTAGTCCCATTCCTCGTTAGTCTGATCAAAACCGTGGCGTGGGGACATTTCCGGGAGACCTCCGGCGTTGTTAACCTGGAATGAAACAAATTGAACTGTAAATGAGAGTCATCAAAAAGGTACCAAAATATTGATCTTGCCGAACTTGGCAACAGTCTCTTCCACAAGGCTTTTCTGAACTTTTTCCTCTCGGATATCGCCCCTCACCACGAGGACATCGGACTCTTTGACCCCCGCATCGTGAAGCTCTTTTTGGGTTTCCTGAAAAGAAAACTGAAATTCTAACGAAAGTATACGTTTCTATCAAGCCAAAGAAAGCCAAAAAGGTTTCTCTGATCAAAAAAAAAAAAAACAGGTCCTGAAGCGGCATCCTTTCCTTCATCATCGAAAAGCTTCGAATAACTCACAAATTATCAAAAAAGTTCTGAAACAAATATAGTAACTCATGTTTCAGAAGCCAGAGGTCTGTCGAATAATGAAACAAACAGAAACTTTTTCCGAGCCTTTTGAAGGAACATAATTCTTGAATGATCATTGTTAACGACTCTTCCACTTGGGACCTTTATCAAATCCAACTATGCGCCTTTAAAAAATAAGAAATGGGTTTCGAATATTTGATATATACCTTGATGGATTCCTCATTCCTTCCATGAATGGTCACTTTAGCGCCTTCAGAAGCAAAAAGGACTGCGACAGCTCTGCCGATTCCATTCGAAGAACCTACAAAGAATATAACAACTAAACACAATATTTAACTTCAAAAGACCCACCAGTAACGATAGCGACCTTATTTTCAAACCGTTTTGTCATTTTTACAGCCAAAAGAGGACAACTAAGAATACAAGGATGAAAGATAAGGAACGGTTAAATATTGCGCATTTGTCAGCCAAAACTGATAAATTATCGAATGGACGATATATCATGATGAATGGTATGGTTATTGAACAGTTTGTACTGTTGAGCTCTTCATCTATTCATTTCTATCTTGTAAAAATTTGTTAGTGTAAAAAGTATATATATATATATATATATATATATATATATATATATATATATATATATATATATATATATATGTATTCAACTTTTAGAACCGTTTTTGGCTGATCAAATTTTTTTAAAAAATCGTATAAATCCCTGACCCTTCAAAAAAAGAGAACTGTGAATCGATATTATTTTTTTAAATAGTAAAAAAAGTTGGTCCTTTTTTTCAGAAAAAAATCTTTCTTTTTTTATTCAGGCAAATTTTAATTTCATAAATATTCAGGTAAAAAAATTGTCTTTTTTTCTTTTCTTTTTTTCTGTATAAAAAAACTGGTCTTTAAATGTTACAGAAAGCGTGAAAAAAATAAAAACTCCCCTAAATTTTTTTGAAAAAAAGATGTACATCTGGGAGTCATAAACAGGCGTTCAATAAAATTTTTAATATTGACTTACTGGAAGTCCCCGGAAACTCCGATAAAAATCCAAAATTCAAGGATTGAAGACAACACAATACTTTCCAATCAAACGATCATCTTTCAAAAAATTTCATTGCATAGAAAAAGTACATAAGGTTACAAATATAGACAATCATTGCTTTTGTTTGCCCAACGCGGCGAATTTCTTGCTGCTGGTGGACATGAGTCGCATGTTGAGATGGGAGCCGCCGTCGACGACGAGCAAATGGCCGACGAGGAAAGGCGACGCGTTGCGGTCGGCGAGGTACGCGATCGCCTTGGCGATATCGCTCGGGAGGCCGACGCGACCCTCCGGAATGTTGGAGTCTTCTTCCAGAGTCATTGCCTCCAGCTGAAATCGAGGGTTTTGTATTCAATATTCTGAACTGTTCCGAAGGGTAATTAAACAGTGAAAAATGGCTGTTTTGGAACAATTTAACGGATTTTTTCTGCTCCTTTGTTGATAACTCTGTCGAGAGAAGGCAGTTTTTGAGAACCGCTTGAAAAATTTTACAATTTGTTCAAAGAACTCCACTTTATTAAACTTTGACACCATTTTTCCTTAATTAAAAATACTCGCTGTCAGAAATATGTACAAGAGATAAATTATCAAAAAAATTTAAAATAATGTATTGATAAGCCTTACCTTTTTCCTGCAGGTCGCTGTCAACTCCTTGCTTCTTCATGATCGTTGTTCGGACCATTCCAGGGCTTAATATATCTTCTTTTTCTATAAGGAAATTGAAACCAACTTGACACTGTTAACTCGAACTCCCTGCTTAATGTAGTGAGTTCCCAAGGATCTGGTCAACTGGTCAAGACCCGCTTTAGCGATAGCGTAGTATGGAACACTTTCCGCCTGAATTATTAATTGTTTTCTGGATTATCAAACTATTAACTTACTCCAAAGTTCAATCCAGCGATGCTGCTAACGTTAACGACTTCTCCTTGCGACTTGATCAAGTGCGGCATGGCCAGCATCGTCAAAGACAAAACTCTGAAAACTCTCGACATTAAAAGACTCACCGAAAAAAAAAACTAACGATCTCAAGTTCAAGCCGATAATGTAGTCGAAATCCTCGATAGATTGCTCAAATCCCTTTCTTGGGCACAGTTCAACCATACCTCCTGCGTTGTTGACCTGAAAAAAACAAATAGAAACTCCAAGAAACTTCCAAAAAGGTCACCAAAATATCTATCTTGCCATGCTTGGCGAGGGTTTCCTCAATCAACTTCTTCTGGACGCTGTCTTCGCGAACATCTCCGCGTACAACGATAACATCATTACCACCAGCTTCGTGAACCTCCTTCTTGGCTTGCTGAAAGTTTATCACTCGGTAAAAAGGGGAGAAGAAAAGAAAATAGAAGAAAATGAAGAAAATGAAAAGTTCTTGCGTAAAAATATCAAAAATAAGGATAGCGCGCGCCAGTGTCAACTAATTACATTGTATTCCGCCGCTTAAGGGGAATTTTTATTTTATTTTCTTTCATTGGTTGTACAAATGTATTTTTTGTGATAACAACTTTTTCACTGTTTTAACTCATTTTATTAAAAAGCAATACCTCCAGGGCTTCTTCATTTCTTCCATGAATCGTCACAAGAGCGCCTTCCGCAGCAAAATGCCTGGCCGTTTCGCGACCGATTCCATTGGAGCTTCCTAAAACATTATGTCGAAGTTAGTTTGATAATTTTGTAAGAATATCTTTGAAATGTGTAGAAAAAAGACTTACCAGTAACGATAACGACTTTGCCGGCGAATTGGGGCATGATTTTCCTGCAAGCACTTGACATTAATTCTGTTTATCGTTTGATATTAGCTCGTAAAAAAGAAGAGTTATAAATTAAAATTTCGGTTTTAAGTTCACTATAAGGAGCAAACATAACAAAAAGTGGGGGAAGTTCTCCGTCTTTCTCTTCTTTTATATAATTCTTGCGAATGGGCGTGGCTTACTCTTGTGCTTTTCCCACGTGTTTTGTGCTGAACACAAGTCACAAAATTTCGAAATGTTGGTCAAAAAAATTATAGTTTTTGATCTCATTTAAGATTTAGAAACTACGAAAGGTATTTAAATAGTGAAGGATATAAATTTGAAGTTTGAGAAGTGAGCGCCATTAAGAGAGTTTTTTTTTCTCGCAGTAGGTTCAATAAAAATCGTTCAGGTTCTGTTTTTCAGAGCGAACTACATATTTTTTTGCAAAAAAAAAAACGGTGGCAAAGCTCTCAGTATATCATTCTGCGGCAATCGAAGATTTGATCAAAGTTCAAAAAGGAAGAAGATCTTAATATCGCAAAAAAAAAAAATGTTTAGCATCAATCTAAAAATTGCCAGCGGGAAAAACGAATGTAATAAAATGAGATGGCGTTGCCGTTGCCTAGTTATGTGCAGGTTGCTATGAGAAACCGCAGTACCGGGATTACTCCAGAAAATAAAAGTAAAAATTACGCTTTCAAAAAAAGAAAAAAATAAATTTTTTAAATGTAAATGGAGCCTTGCTAGAGTGTTCCAGGTAGCATTCAACAATTTTTTTTTTTTGGAATGTTTCTCACAGCAAAATATTTCTCCAGTGCTATTCTCGGTCATGCAAGTTTCCCGCGAATTTCCAAGTTTGATTTCATCAAATTTGAATTCAAAAAAAGTTCATCCAGATAATCTAGAAAGATCTGAAAAAAATTCGAAAAATTGACAATTTTTTTAAGCTTGAACTTGAAAAAATTTTGAGCATGTAAAACAAAAAGTTTCATTGAAAGAATCTGAATAGAGTCGAAAATTTTCGAAAAATTTGACGGTTGCGCTACAGAGCACAAATATGCTGCTTGGAAAAAGGTTCTCGGAAACTACTTTTGCAACTTGATACGATTGCGAAATTTCGTGGTTTGGCGCTGCTACAAAATACATCTCTAAGGGCCGATTTCGTTGAAACAATCGAAAACCACCCGATAACTGATAAAGAATACGTTTTTTTCCCCTGCATCTTTGATAAGAGCGATTGTTCGGAACGGTTTTGTGATTTGTAGTCTTTTTTAAAAGTTGAAAGAAAATTATAATTTCATTCACGAAAAGATGTCGAATTATTAAAGAAAGTAAAGCCGTTCCGAGAAATTTCGATGATAAATTTGGGAGTTCGGCACGCTCAGACGGCAAACAGAGAATGAAAATTCACGTTGTGTCAATAGATTTTGGGCGAAGTTTGATCTTTTTCGACCAACGGGGACGTTTTTCATGAGTGTTGAAATAAACAGACCCTCTGGCAACCTTTTTTGATGCGCTCCATTTGTCAGCATCATTGAAACTTCTCACTGGAGAGTCGGAACATGAATCAAACTTCAAGAAAAGTATAGTTCCTATCTGGGCAAAGTAAATAACATCGTGAACATTCAACGCATTTCGACACTTTTATCATCTTATCGCAAAAGTTTCGAGAAAAAGCTTACTCATGAAGAAATAATGTCTCCGGATCGAACAAACAATCCATGAAAATCAGAGAAATGGCAGTCGTGAGAGTAGTTTTGAAAGAAACTAATCCAAAAAAAATAATATTCCCAGGTTTTTGTAGTTTTCTTGTACTTCATAGGGGCCCTCTTTATTTTTTCCATGCCCAAAATCACTCCGAAATAGAAGAAAAAGAAAGAAAAGACGGGCGTTCACGAAGATCATTGCTTCATCAGTTGAAAATCGCGGGAAAAAAATGATCCTTTTCTCTTCCAATAGTTTGGGACATTGGTATCGCGAAAACACGCTCCGGACAATTCTGGGCATTTCTAGGGACCACTTTGATAGCGAAAGCACTCTTAAGTGATCCCTAGAACTTCCCAGAACCGTCCGAGCGCGTTACAAATGTCCGAGTTACAAATCAATCACAATAATATGAATAATATAGAAGAAATTCATCATTTTCTTTTTATTAGCTTCGAAATTAGTCAGGAACTTTTGTGTTTTCACTTAATTTCGGGCATAAATGGTAAAAAATGTAGCGATTGCTCTGTCAGTTTGACGGTTCGAAACGAAGTTTAAATACAAACTTGTGACATTCTATAGCTGCGTCCGACTTCTTTTTTGGTGAAGAGATGCTTCCGGGCGTCAGTATTTTCATGCCCGGTGCACTGAAAACAAAGCCTTGGTGGTCCGCGACATATTAAGTTTTGTCATTTTTTTTTCCGAGAAACTTCTATAAGATGATACGATATGACACCACAAAATGTTCGAACTACCCTACCGGAAGCTTTTCTGAAAGTGCACTGATATTTGAAACTTTCGCAGAACTCGCACTGAAGTCATTATCTCATTTCAACATGATCAAAGCTTTGAAAAGCAACCTTTTTGCGTTAATTTACTCATGCCATTTCCAGAGACAGGTGCATTTTCCCACCTGTTTTTTTACTGCCGTAGGTGTCAGATATACCATCTTTTCAAAATATCTTTCTACGTTCTAGAAACGTTCTAATATTCATTTTTATTCACTGTTTTTTCATTCATGGGACGCTGAAACGCACAGATTACTGTGGAAAAGCTGAATTTATTTTTCTGGTTGTAATTCTTCATTTGTTATTTTTTCAAGTTTTCACTGTGGATCGCTGATAATTCAACTATGGAGCTTATAAGATTTCTCAACAAACCAGCCGTTAACTTTACGCTCGAATTTTACTTCCGAGGCTTTTATGACGCATACGTTTTTCATGAAAGCAGGTGAGACTTGAAGTTTTTTGTTGGATTTTTGTGGAAAGTAGAAAAATCAGAAAGAACTTTGAACGGAGGAATGCAAGTGGGAAAGGTCCTGACAGCATCCTTCACGGAAATATTGAATTTTTTCATTCCAAGTTTGAAATTTCTTGAATAACTACCAGGAAGCTCTATAAGTCCAAACTCGAATTTCTTCATTGAATTTCCTATAGGAGCTAACACAAAGCGCTAACTCAAGCTACTTTTAAGGCGTTACCAAAAAAAAGCGACCTTCAAAATTTGATTATTTCAGAATTCAATAAGTCTGGAACTCTTTCAGTCTAATGACTCTCCTATTCAGTCAATTAATCTTCAGGTCATATTTCATCATAACTAATTCATTCACAATAATTTTACCCACCATTGGTATCCTTCTATCGGCCTTCACTTTAAGAGTCATGGTTATTTCGTCCTACCTCAACATGAAAGAATACCAAAGGCTTTTGATGGTTCAAGTTGTATTCGCCAATTTCGCTGCCTTCTTATTCGCTACTTCAACAATTTATCAGATTTATCCCTACCCAGTTTATCTCTCCCATTATCCACAGTCTCTGATTCCCTATCAAATGATGCTGGTATTCAGCGCCATCGGACTTTGCATAGCCCTATTGAGCTACAGTTTTCTGCATAATTTCGTCGTCTGCTCTCAGATAACGTGTCCTTGCTTTTCCGACTGGAGAACTTCCCTGTTGTTTTCCAAACTTTTTGTCCTCTGTCTGACGTTTTCCGCCTTCGTCTTGTCGTTTTTCTTAATTTTCACGGGATTGGAAATGGATATGAGCTTTACGCAAGCCAAAGTTCTGGAAATGGATCCGAGGATGAGCTATGTGTTCTCGCGACACAACTTTTTCATCCCCCATATCAGTTGTGCGATGCTCATTCTGCTTATTGTTGATTCGCTTGGAATGCTTCTACTTCTGGTACTGTGCGTACTTGTTCTGGGAATGTGAGCTTTTTGAAAAAATTAAAAACAATTCTTTTTTTTTAAAGCGAGCTCAGACTTTTTTTTTGTTACAAACGGAATTTTTAAAAATTTTGGAGGAACACATGCGATTTGTTTTTTTTTGTTTCTGGCAAGGACAATGATTTCACCTCGTTGTTTGAGATTTTCCAAAAAGTTTCCTAAACACTCTTTGAAGGTCCATATACGATTCTTCATGATAAATACCTATCAAAAGTTTCAACTTTGGAATTATGCTTTTCTAAAGGAGTTCAGCTTGAAATCAGTCTTGCAGCCAGTATTTTGCAATTCTGAAAAGCATATCCTAAAGTTGCAATCCCAATTTTCAAAGCAAAATGACCTCTTACACTAAATATCTTTCACAATGTAAAAAACACCCCAATTTTAAATTTTATTCATCTCACAGTTCAACTTTACAGGAACTATTTATACATTAAACGACGTAAGTACAAGATTTCCACTGCTGTACAGCGACAGCAAACATTGATATGGATCCTGGAAGTTGTCCACCTTTTCCTACTTCTCGCCATTGTTTTTCCATTTGCCTTTGTCGCTGTAAGCCCATTCGCCGTACAAGTCTTGGGAGCCACTGTGTGAGCACTTTTCTTGCTTTTTCAGATTTGTGAAGGATAATTTCAGGATCCCTTCAATGCTCTTTTCTTGGGTACCTCTCTTATTAGTGCCAACCATAATTTGTTGCAGCTTGTTATTTATCATCAAGCCGTATCGGAACACTACAGTAACTATACTTCGTAAACTTCGGGGCCTTGGTGCGATTATCAAGCCTGAAAAGAACTTCTCGACCTCTCCGATCATTTTAACAGTGCCATAAATTTTTTTCCGATTTTTTGAAAAAGTCGGACTTTTGAGGCGCGGAAGATTACCCTTTAGAGTTGTATCAGTAGAAAATTTGAAAGGAACAGTTCAGAGTGTGGTCAAGAGAGTAGCATTTCTAGGTATGAAAATGGATCACTATTGAACGCTAACCATAAACATGAAGGGATGTAAGAACTTGGGAATGTTCATTATTTTTCCTTCAATAAGTCTTGTCGAATAATGCTCAAAAATCTTCAGACAACTATTATGATTTTTCCATTTTTACAGTGTCTAGGAACACTGGAAGGCTTCCAAAAAGTTTGAATTTTAGATCGTCATTAGGCAGGGGCATAATATCATTTTTCTTCCTAGGTGTCGAAGTTGTCCAATCCGCAGACGATTTGAACTAAAAATTTTTGAAAACTATTCAATGTTCCTAGACACTGTTTAGATGGAAAAATCGCTAATTTGTAACTCATAAAACACATGTATTTAGAATACCCCAATGATTTTTAATTAGTTGCTAACTCCAATGGTACTGTGTTGAATTTCCGATATACAATCGAGTTTTTGTAGTTTTTACAACGCAGATATAATAAGAAATAGTTCATTTCTTTGGCATTGATGCAATATTCGAGTTCAAAATGTACAAATAAGTTTTCGTCGAGTCTTCGAGGGCTCTACTTGCGGCGACAGCACTGTCCGTTTCCGCAGGGCGAGTAGTTCTGCTGGCATCCGCAGGAGCTGGACGGCGTCTGCTGGCAGGGGGTCGTAGCTGGCTGGTAGGCGGCACAGGTGTTGGCGCAGGACTGTTGGCAGGCCGGCTGGCACTGGCTGGCCGACTGTTGAGTCTGGCACTGCGACTCACATTGCTGCTCACACTGAGGAGCACACTGCGGCGAGTTGATCACGCTGGCCTGGAGGCTGATCTGGACCTGGTAGTTAGGAGCCTGAGTAGTGGTGGAGGTGGTCATTGGCTGGCTGCAGGCGGCCTGGCATTGGTTGCTGCACTGGTTGTTGCATTGGTCGACGGCGTAGGTCTGCTGGACGCACTGAGACTGGCATTGCTGCTGGCAAGCTGGTTGGCAGGACTGCTCGGCGCTGATGTGGAGCTGGATCTGGACGACCTGAGGAGCCTGAGTGGTGGTGGTCATAGGCTCTTGGCACTGGCACTGCTGTTCACACTGAGGCTGGCAGTACTGGGTTGGAATCTGCTGCTGGACGCATTGAGAGTTGCACTGCTGGACACATGGAGCACATTGAGGAGCCGGCGTCGTGGTCGTGGTCGTGGTCGTCATGGTGGTGGTCGCAGGAGGAGCACAGCTAGGAGTGCAGGAGGATTGGCAGGTTTGCTGGCACTGAGGGACCGATGGAGCAGCCTGGCAGGACTGTTGACAGCTTTGCTGGCAAGCCGACTGGCACTGGGAGGCTTGAACCTGGACCTGCTGGACTTGCTGCTGACAGCCGCAAGACTGAGTCTGCTGCATTGGAGCTGGAGCAGATTGGCAAGAGCAAGTCATCTGAGGAGCGGCGGTCGTCGTGGCGGCGTACACCGGCTGGGAGCACTGACACGTCGGCTGTTGTTGTTGAGCCGTGCATCCGCATTGACGTTTCTCGCGGATTGCGCTTCCCTGAAAATTTGAGCTTATTCATAAAATCTAGCTGCATCAAGAAACCGAAACAAGAAGAGCTGTAGAGGCGAGAAGAAGAGCAACCGTTGAGAAACGCATTTTTTCCTGCCCAGATGAAGTGATGCCGAAGAAGCTCGGATTGTGTCGAACCTTTCTTCCGGCCGCTCTTTTATACAGCCGCCGGGGGACGATGCTCCAGACCGGTGTTTACGCGGAAAGTTTCCATTGCCCTCTCGGGGGGTGCAAAAAAGCCTGGCTGAAACGTTTGTGTATGTTCTTGTGCGACGAGTGTTCAGAGGCCGCTCGGAGGGGTGATAAGCCGCCGCACCGACCAATCTTTTGGCAACTTGTCCGGCGCGAGGAGGCAATTCACCGAGACGCTTCTGATTTTTGATGTAACAAGCAGCTGGAAATTTTATTGCTATCGAAGTATTTACAAAGAAAAAAAAAGCGGTGGTTTACTGGTTCAGGATGTGAGAAGCATTTTGTTCCATTCATAAAAATTACTTTTCACTTTACAAGTTAACAAAGATAATCATTGGGCAATTAAAACCGGATAAGTTTCAAAATAATTTGAATAAATTGGTACTCTTCAAATTTCTAACTTCACAATTAGGGCAAAAAGTCTTTTTTAAAAGGAGAATAGTTTTGAAAAAAAGTTTAGAATTTGAGAGTTATTTTATAAGAAGATCAGCTTTATGAGGACTTTTCACAGTCAAAACTGTATTTTTGAACATTTTTTTTTCCAGATGTTTGTCAAGTGGAAACCTTGATAGGCGTTGAAACTAAATTCTTACTGATTTAGCTAGTTTTTTTTCTCAAAAGTTGTGATGGTAAAATTCCTTCAATATTTGGCTATTCAGAAATAAGAAAATATTTTTCATTTGTTTGTATAAAAAAAAAATCATCCTATCATTGTCGGATTCAAGCGGTTCTGAATGAGCCTTGACATAATTTTGTCCTTTGGAATCACAAAAGTATTAATATTTGGTATCACGTGTCCGAATCCGATATGACGATCAGACGCCCAGTTGATATGCTGGAAAAGACAAAATATTGGAAATAAAAATTGAAAAGTATACTTTTTGAGCGTAGAATCCACGTTCGGCTGGATCGGATAATGTTAGAGGGTATTCCAGTTCAATGATTGTGAAAGAGGCTCCTCCCCCTGTGTTTCATAATTTTGAGGTTAAGTATAAAAAGAAAAACCTTTGAAAATCCCACGACCGTCCAAATCAAACAGCTCGTTTACCCCGGGAATCGGAAGATCCATATGTCCTGAAGTCAATATTTTTTTCGAAAGCCAGGGAAAGATTAATTATTTGAAAGTAAAAATCTCTTTGAAAAGTTTTAAAAATCATGAAAGTGAGTAGAATTTGAAATAGAGAACGATAGTATTAGTTCATTCAAAGGGGGAGAAATGAGAGAACACGGAAGAGATTCCAGGAAATGAGGCATTTTCTTTACTTGTCTGGCTTCTCTCAAAAGTGTTGTTCTTTCTCTCGCTTCTGCCTTTTTTTATAGTTTAACTGTATAGTTCGTCCGCCGCGACTTGACAGTTTTCGAGTGTCTGCGTCTCTCTGTTCCCTCACCCGGGAGGTTAGAGAAACATGAAAATAGCAAGTCAACTTGAGAGGGTCGCTGAGAGAGGAGGAGGGCGCAGAGAGGTCCCGCCCTTTCAAGTCGCGAAAAAACGGACTATATTAAGATTAAAATTGAAATTTTTAACAATATATCATACTAATTTTCACCTTCAACCTCACGAATTTTCGACGGATCATATTCTCCGCCAACAGTAAAAGCCGTGATGAAAGGCTGATAAGTGCCGTCGTGTTGACTGACAGCGTCGGCAAAGGCGTCAAAATTACGACGAACGGCCAAATTTAGGGCATTCACGCCCTAAAATTTTTTTTAGTTAAAATGTTTTCATCGAAAGTTACTCTGAAATTTCTCAGTTTTTAGGCCTAATAAGCCATCAGAGACGACATTCAGCATTCGAAAAAAATATTAGAAAAAAAGTGAGTAAAAAAAGTTGATTTTCTAATATTTTTGAGCAGAATTTTTTCTTGCAATTAGAAAGCCTAGAATGGACTGGACCTAATAGTAAAATCCAAAAAGTTGGAAATGGATTTATCATACACGAAAATGAAAATAACTAACGCTGACAGCGAATCCAGAACCCCAGGAATCGGAAATATCCTCACTGTAGGTGGCAGAAACGGCTTGAGTGAACGGGTTGAACGCAGATCTGAAGTTAGAAAATTCCAAAAGGAAAATCAGCTTTTTAAAACCTTCCGGAAAACTCTGCAAATTGGCCAGGTAGATGAACGTCGGGCACGGTTTGAGGCTTTCTTTCGAGCTTAAATTGATTTCAAACTTGTTTTTTTACTTTCCGAGGTTTTGAAATTACCTTATTCCCCGCAATGTAAAGTCCTGGCAAGAATGGAGCCGTTCTTTCATCAGCGGTCCCTGTGGGAAGCTGTAAAAGGCCTAAACCTCGCGGCCGGTCTCGTAAATAAGCGGCTAGAATGTTTTAAAGTTCTTTGAAATTTGAGGGAAGTTTACCTCGACTTTGAACGACTGGAGCCGAGTAGAATACTGATAAAAGGTATAGTAACTGAAACATGGCCAAAATGGATTGAGATTGAGGTAAATGGGTCAAGATAATGAGTTAGAACCGGTAAAAGCTGTGGGAAGCAGGGAGTATTGTACTGGGACAAAGGCTGTTTTTTAACGGTCCTGAGATTTCTAAGGTTGTTTTTCCAAATTTTATTCTGACAGGGGTTAAAATTTAAGTTGGGAGCTTGGAATTTTCTTCAATCCTGTTCAATGACACTTGATCTAATTTACGGAGATATCTGATTCTCTTTTCCAAAAAATATAGTTTTGAAGATTTTTGGCACAAGATACAATACGCTACAACTTCGATAATTCAAATTCCCAAAAAATGAAATTTCCCTTTTAGGAATTTATCAGCCCTTCATATCTACACCTTTAAGCATATTAGACATGAATCAATAAAAATTCCAAATTCCAACCAAAATGTCCTTCTTCGTTAAAAAGAAGCCCAGTTTGACAGTCATCAAAGAAATCAAAGACGCGTGAAAAACTCTTGAGCAAACAGGGAGAAGTTCACCGAAAAACCACGATTGCAGGAAGTTCACTCGCCGATCATTTCTATTCAACGTCCTCATTTTTTCAAGTCTTGTAAACACGCTGTATTTGCCAAGTAATTTTTAAATAGATACTCTGTTTGTTTTGGAACCGAGGAAAACTTCGAAAATCATCCATCAATCTGTAGAATTGAGCTGAACGAAAATGATGAAAGATTTAGAACTGGGTTTCAAGAGAACTTTGTATCAAGCTTACTGGGTTGATGGAAAATTTTTATTCGAGATAAAGAGAATAAAAAAATATTGGAAATATTTCAAATTGCTTGACTTATTCATAGAAGAGAGTGCGCTCTAATGAACGAAAAAAGAATTTTTTTAAAAATTTTAAAATTTTATAAAAAAACCTTTTTCAAAGTTCCATATTTTTCCAACTTCGGGAATATTTAATAAATAGAAAGCTGTCTATATTTTTTTTGATTTTTTTCTTTCTTGAAATATCGATTTTATTCAAATATAAAGAGATATTTATGAAAAAAAGACTCGATTCGCAACACTTTCGGACTTTTTTCAATTTTTCAAGGTTTTTTTTCTCTTCTCTCTTGGTCCACGTCATTTGTTTCTTTGTACGAGTGATTTTTTGTTTCAAAAAAGAGTTGGGAGATTAACCGTCAAATTGGATCCGACCTCGCCAAATCGTCCGTTTTTTTCCCCTACTGCCCCCAACTCGTCGTTGCAAACTTGCATTGTTCGCCTTGTTCGGGCTAGTTTCGAATGAATTTGTTCCAAAAATCACGTCATTTTTCTTTTTTGACCTTGCTTGAAGAGGTTACGCACAACGTCATTGAAGCAAGTTTAGCAAAGAAAAACCTTTTTTTTAGGAAGTTAAACTTTGATTCTCTTTGGAATTTGTGACGTTTGTTTTTTTTTTTTGTTTTGAATGAATGGCTCGAAAATGAGTCATGGAGTGAGGAAAAAGAACAAAAGCACTTGAAACTTGAGTGTTTTTCTACCAATTTCCGAAAAATACTCTGGGGAAAAGTCCCATTCTTCAGTTGAAACAGCTATTTTATTGCTTTTGTTGTCTTCTATGACCTCATTAATCTCCGAAAATCACTCTGTTAATGATTTTCTCGTTAAACAATAAAACTTTCGAATAATTGAAAAGAAGAAAAATAAAAGTTCGACTTTTGGTTGTGAAAAAAGCATTTTTAGATTCATTCAAGTTTCATGATAATGTTTATTTTGAATCTTTTAAAATTCAAGTGCGTGGACAGTGTTTTTCTAATGATAAGAATATCAATATGTGAGTCATTTTGTCGAAAAACGTGAATTTGTTGATGAAAACAGCTTCCAAAAGTCGGAAACTGTTATTTTTCACTTTATTTTTAATCCCACCGAAGACTTGAATGTCTCAAAGTTTCCTTTTCCAACTTGCTTCTGCAAAATGTTTGTTTTTGTCAACAGAACTCTGATAAGAAATGCAGTACTTTACGTCCGGTCATGCAAAAAAACTTGTTATAAATGGAATCTCACTTTCTCATCTTTCACTACAAAAAAAAAGCGATTTTTCCTATTATTATTATTACCAAAAAAATCGTGCAATTGATCTCTGAGCAATGTGACACCTGCTCAATGTAAATATAACCATGTCTGTATCACGAAAAAAATATTTTTGCATCCCGCCACGAGTTCAAAGCTTCCATTTTCATTTTTATTCTATTTTTTTCTGTGTCTGGTTTGGAATAAAAAGAAAGAAAAACGTCAAAAATCAACATTGGTTGAGTCACTTCTCGCTATATTTTGGGAGCGTGCTGCCAGAGGTCACGCCTATTTTTTTTTTGTTCCTTGGGTAGTATTTAAAAGCCATTCGAAAGGATAATATTTTGAGTTCAGAAGTGCTTTTGTAGAGAAAAATAGTAGATTTTTGTCTTTTCCCATGATTCTTATTTTTATAGATATCAGAATTCGGGAGTTTATATGAGAAAATTTTGAACTAGCCTCTTTGAAAACCATTTTAAACTTCCAGACAAGAAATAATTTTTGCGTTCGTGGTATAGTATTTCCACACAAGGGTTATCAAATAAGAAATTTTATTTTTTTCTTTTATGGAAACCTTCTCTAATATCATGCATTTTCTGTGAGATTTGTGACCATAACCTTATTCCTCACTCAAGCTACTGAAAACATTTCTTCTTTTTTTCCATTTTCCGTTTTTTCTTTCTTTCTTAAAAAGCCTTCCATTATTATCGTTCAGAAACAACTGCAAGTGATTTGGCCGGAAGATGATTCAGTACTTGGTTAGTGTTACATAAAGAAAAAAGCAAAAACCTTCAATTTTTTCAGGCAGCCCTCATTGTGATATCATCGGCACTTTCTTTGCCTCCGCCGCAAGATTGTGGGTTTTTTTTTTTCAATTTTTGACAATTTTCGAAAAATTCCTCATTTTTTCGAATAGAAAGAACATTTTTTGCAGCCGGAGCATCAGAAAAATGTGGTCCCAATGAAAAATTCTTCGACTGCGGCACACCCTGTGAGAAAACGTGCGAAAAACCGGAGCCGGTAAACTCTTGAAAACCGGAAATTGATGTATTTTTAAAAAAATTCTAGCTGTTTTGCAACGCTATGTGTGTCCGCGGATGTCAGTGCGACTTTGGTTTTCTGAGAAATAAGGACCGTAAATGCGTGGCGGCCGCCGAATGCAATCAGAATGGAACGAGTCGTGAGTTTTCAATCCCTGGCTTGCTTTTTTCATATTTCGTCCGGGAACTTTAAAATAAGCTTTTTCTTTACCTCCGCATGCATTTCATAAAAAATTTCAAAATTTCTTTTTTTCCTGAATGTCTGAAGTTGGACAAAGAAGGGAATTGGTCTAGAGAATCTTGACTTTCATTTTTTTTAGAAAATTCTTTGGAAAGAGGTTATTCTGAAGCTTTTTTGTGAATCTTTATGGTATTTCTAAGAAGCCTGACTTTTTTTATTTATACTGTAGAACAGTTTCATTCCCATTAGGAATCCGAAATTTATAGAATTTCTTATTAGACCAAAAACTATGAGCTTCAGACGCCGGTCCATCCTGTGAATTGGTCGATTGCAAAAGCGGCTACATTTGCCAGATGGACAACGGCGCGGCCAAATGTGTTCCTCGTGAGACTTTTATACAATTTACAAATCAAAATTTGAACTTTAGAAACTTTAACGACTCAGAACGGAAAAATAGTCTTTAAAAATGTATCAAAACTTTCGTTTGTAAATTATTAATTTTTTCTTAACTCTTACCAGAAGCTCGAAATTCTTCGAAAAAAAGAAACCTTTGCAGAACCAACTTTGAGCTGCGCTTCGACTCTTTGCGCCAATGCTCACCGTTGCGAAGACACCCCGACTGGCCCCAAATGCGTTCCTATTGGTCAGCAATCGTTTCAAAAATGAAAAAATTTTCATTTATAAGACAGTGCGAAAATTCTGAGTCAGATTGTAACTAAAAAAAAATGAAAAAAAATATAAATTTCTAGAAAACGCAGAAAAAAACTGAAAGGGATTTCCCTTAACTATATTTTCAACTTGAAGCTTTTCTGACGAGATTTTTGATTTCCGTCCTTCCTTACTCTTCTCTTAGGCCGCTCTCTAGCTTACCGAAGATTATAGGCAATCCTAAACTATACTATTTTTCATCTTTGGGTTCGTTTGTACTTTCAGACTTTTCAGAGAAAAACAACGACCCGAAGATCACTTGCGCGAATGTCCGCTGCGCCGGCGGCGAGTGTCAAATGGTGACGAACCCTTGCAATGGAACCGATTGCCGTTTCACACCGAGATGTGTCACGGAAAATGGTTAGTTCAGGGGGATCGTGAGCTCGAAGAAACAGCTGTATGTCTGAAATTATACAATTCGGGGAGGCTTGTGTGTCAGGCCAACTCGGGCTTCAAACCCTAATTTTTTTGCGAAGAAGTCTGCTTGGGTCAGGCAAGGCTTCGAGGGGGGCTTGGTTCGTGTCAAGTTTTTTTTTGGATTTAAGGTGGAAAAATAACCAAATCTTCGTCGGGCTTAAAAAATTACCTGATTTCTTAAGGAATATCTTTTTCCAGCGTGCGCTGCAACCACCTGCGCTGTCGGTAGCCAATGTGTCCTGGTCCAAGTTCAGTGTTTCGCTCCTCCCTGGTAAATTTTCCGATCAATCAACTGAAATAATTTGAGGAATTATAAGTCGGAAATAACTTTTTCTTTAATTTTCCGATTGATAAGTAGAACTGTGATCAAAATTAATCTTTTTTTTTTTAATTTTTCAAGGATTTTGCAATGGATAAGAAAATGATTTGATTTTCGGATTGCGATTAAAAGTTTCAAAAGATTCCAATGAAAGGATTCCAATGTTTACAAGTCTCATAAGTTTTATTTCAGCCCACCAATCGCCCAATGTTTGAATCTGAACGAGAGCTCCGACAAGTGCAAGGAGAATGAGGTATGTTTCAGTGTTTTTTTTTATAGGAAACAACCTTTTTTGTGTTTTTTCGCCTTAACTTCTCATATCATTTCGCAACGAGTATAATGATTATTGGAGTTCTGACGTACGTATAATTGAAAGCAAGCCAATCAATCAATCAATTTATTTTTGCGATGCGACGCAGCAAGAGGAAAAAAGAATGACACCAGGAGGATTAATTTCGTGCTCAAAGTGATTTCGCGGAATAAAAAATAGCCGTCAGAGAAAGAAAAAGATAACTGAATTTTGGAGAGTCAGAGATAATTTTGCGTTTTGCGGCTATCACTTTGAACACGGCGTAACAGACGCATTATTTCAACTGTTTTGCCTGATTTTTCCACTTTCAGGTCTTCTCAGAGTGTCACAACTCGTGCAGCGAGCCCAAGTGCTTCCCACAGAACAGAATGGTACAGAAAAAAAAAGAATAATAATTGGTTTTGAAAAGAATTTCTTCAAGGCTTGTCCCATGGTCTGCTCGACGGGTTGTTCGTGCGCCGAGGGATTTTTCCGCGATTTTGAGGGCCGATGCGTTCCGCAGTCCGAGTGTCGCCAAGGTGATTCCAAGGGGAAAAAAATTAGATAAGATGAAGTTTTTTTGAAATTCATTGGACGTAAACCCAGAAGAATCGGAATAGTTTTTAGAATTAGAAAGGAAAATCATGCTTATTTTCTAGAACATGAATTTTTCCGAAAAAGAGTTGAAAATAAGATTTTTGGTATATTGAAAATAGCCGCTGTTTTCCGGTTTCCGCGAATCTTCTTATTATTTTGGGACACTTTGAAAACATTGCATCGATGTTTTTTAGAGTATAGGACAAAAGCGCCGATTCCAAGAGCGCCGTTCAAATTTAGCGCCAGTCCGCAATGCGCCGTCGCGTGTATGCGCCGTGTATGCAGACGCCGCTTTCTTTTGCGCCGAGTCCGTTTGCGCCGAATCGTTTTGCGCCGTTATTTCAAACTTTTATTTATTCGCTCTTTTTATATTATTTTTTAATAATTGTTTACTACACATTCATATACGACTCGAATAATTTTCGCGCCATCCGTTAATGATGAGTTTTAGGTCCACTTTGGTCCAGGTAAATTATTTTTTCCCCTTTTTTCTTTTCAAAGTAAAAATAAAAAAGCAAATATGCTTTTCTGATTTCGAAAAATACAGAAAACGAAAGAAGAAGAGAATGGATAAAAAAAATTATTGCTTTAAACGACATATTGAGGGATTTTTTTTGTGGTTGCAAATTTTCTGCGTTAGGTAAGGCAAAGTTTCAATTCTAGCAGACGTGAAACAGCAGAAAATCGTTTTTCGTAACGTTGAACTCATTTTCTTGAAACAATAGTTCGAGTTTTTTCGAAAATGCGGCAGAAAAAGTCCATATTAACAGATGGCGCGAAAAATTATTCGAGTCGTATATGAATGTGTAGTAAACAATTATTAAAAAAATAATATAAAAAGAGCGAATAAAAATAAAAAAAGTTTGAAATAACGGCGCAAAACGATTCGGCGCAAACGGACTCGGCGCAAAAGAAAGCGGCGTCTGTATACACGGCGCATTGCGGACTGGCGCTAAATTTGAACGGCGCTCTTGGAATCGGCGCTTTTGTCCTATACTCGTTTTTTATTTTGTGTTCCTGAACCTCTTCCACATTTTCGAATCAAGAAAATTAGAAAAAAAATAATCAAAATAATCCTGAAAGTATAAATTTGAATCGTGAATAATTTTCTATTACATTAAGAGCGTCCGAAAAATTTCTTAAACTTCAATTTTTTTAAAAATGATTTTTTTACCACTTTGAACTCCTGAAAGACTTAAAAGGCGTTTGCTAGAAAAGGACTTTTTTTAAAAATTTATATAACATAGTTCTCAATTTTCACTCATTCATATCATCTTCCTAGCCTAAGAGAGATTTTTCATCTGATTTTGAGAAACCCTCAATCTTAAAATTGACAAATTTTGATTTGTCTTCTTTCAAAAGAAATTTCTAGATTCAAAACGCTTCTAGGCTCGTTTATGAGATCTCAATGTCTCGTATAAAGAGTTTATTGCCCAGTTTATTGCAATCTTTGTCTGTTTATTGAAATCGCTCGCGTTTCTGTTTTTTTTTCGCTCGTCGAGAGCAAGGAAAAAAGAAAAAATATATGGTGCGTGGAATCGGATTCGGAAACAAAAAACCAGATAGGAAATGGTTTTGTTGATCCATAAAAATGGCGTGATCATGGGCGAAGCTCATGGAAAGCAGACTTTTTGAACAAAAAGATCTTTGAAAATCGGAAAGTTACGATTTTTGACAGAGCTTCAGAAGTGCATAGATTTTGAAATTAATATATTATTTATTCAACAAGCCCAAAAAAATTGCCCCTGTTCACTTTAAAGCGTGTAAACGCGTTGCGTATACAAATGTTAATTTTTGATGCTATACAAATGTTAATTTTCAGTATTTTTTTTTTCATCCGGTATCATCCGGTAGGGAATTAGAAGGAACCTGAGACATACCGATTCTAAATCAATCGAGAAAAACGTCTTTTTTCATTTTTGTAAAGTTAGAACGCTTCTTAGTTTTCTTCAGATAAGAAATGAGGTTTTTGGCGTTCTTGAGGCGTCATAACTTTACTAAAAGGCGTAAAGAGGAGATTTTTTATAGCTGGTTTGAAAAAGGGTCTTTTGAAGTACATTTCTGCGAAGTTTCAGAAAATTATGAACTAAACTCTTTGTACAATTTCCGTTCGAGACTTATTATATCAATAACTTTGTTTTAAAAAAATAGAAAGTTGAGTTGTGCCACATCTAAAGAATTTTATGTGATTTCTTGTTCCGAAAAAGTATACTTATAAGTTTTTTTTAGATCCTAACCACGGATGTGCCCTGATGAGATGTACTGCTGAGACGAGATGTATTGATAATCCGGATGGTACTGGATCTTGTGTTCCCCTCGACAAGCTTCCCGGCGGTGGTTAATTGAGAAAAAAGTGGCAAAAATAATCTAAATTTGTTCAGTTTGCAAATTGAACGAAGAACGGAGAGAATGCGGAACGGCGTGCGAGCCGAGCTGCAAGAATCCATCTCCAGTTCGTTTTATAATTTTTTTTTCCAGGGAAATAATAAAATTTAGAGTTTTTTTCTGAATATACTTTTGTGAATTTTCATGTTTCAGGTGGTTCGATCTTTTGAAATTTTTTAACCATAGTATACACAGTACACAGAATATATTTTGCTCTAAAACTTGATTGTTTTCGCTTTTTTGCTTTGAGACCTGTGAACGGAAGGTATACGGTATTTTGATTAAAAATAACATGAAAAGCTGGCGCAGAATAAGCTATATATTCGCGTAAAATTTTCTCAGACTCTCCAAAATCTGGTTATCTTTTACACTCCCTGACGGTTATTTGGCAGTGTGCGGAATCAATTTGAACACTGCATTAGAAATAATTGGACCGTAATGGGACCAAGTTTAAAAGTTCAATTCTTATTATTTCACTCTTCAAATTTTTCCCAATTTTAACGAGTATTGAACTTTAATGTTATTAAATTCAAAGGAGACCCTCAATTTTCAGTCCAATAATCTTAAAAAAAACATTCCTGCAAGCCCCAACAAGGCATTTTTTTTTCTCGTTTTCGAGAAGCTTTTAGAAGAAAAAGAAGACGATTCCGCCATGAAAAATAATATCCTTCCGTGGCAATAAAACGTCAAAAATAGAATCCATAAAAATCTACAAAATTTTGATTTTTTCGTCAGTCTTTTGCAATACCTTCTACAGGATCCAGGAAGAATAGAAAGAGGATTTGAAAAGAAAAAAATCGAGTCGAAAGAAGTTGAGCAAAAAGAGGATAATTGTGTTAATAAATGAAACAACAGACGATGAATTTGACAAGTTTTAAGATAAATTATTGGGAAAAATTGATATCTTGAAAATCGTTGAAAATTGATCAGTAGTGTATAAAATATTAATTGAGAAGTCGGAGCATTTGTTGGTTGATAAATTAATTATTAAGAAACTTTTTTTAATCAATTGAATATGATTCAAACGAGATATGGGATAATTTCTAAATTTGAGAGCTTTTTTTCAAGGAATAAATATATCAATTTTGAAAAGAGAACTTCTAAATTTATTTTTTTCCAATTATTACAGCAAATCTGCACCCTGCAATGCCTCGTCAACGTTTGCCAATGTTCCGCCGGATTCTATCGTTCTGAATCTGGAAGTTGCGTAACGCTGGACCAGTGCAACAGCACAGCACCCGGTAATAATGATCCGCCCCTTTCGCTGTATCGTTTTTTTGATGCCATTGTACAAATAAAGTTATAAATATTAAATTATAAACTTGACCTTATGCTTGAAATTTGAAGTGAAAAAAATTATCTTTGAACGGGAAAGTTGAAGGTTTTCCTTTCTTAGTTCACTTTGAAACAAGGTTCGATGAAAAGTTTATACACAAAAAAGGATTTTTCAGGCCAGGTTTTGATAAGTTTTATAAGCCCTCGTGAGCTGAAAGAAATTTTAAAAAGTCAATAAAATGGTCAGAAAAGCCTTCATGTCGTTCTCCAATTTTATCATTTGAAAAATTTTTTTCATCGAATTTTTTACTCGAGTTCCATCATTTAGACATTGTCAGATCCATATTTCTCTGTTTGCATAAACTTAATTTTCAATTTTAACTCTTATGTTAACATTAAATCTCCCAAAAAACAATTTTCCAGCCTTCCCCGACTGTTCCAATGCTACCTGTCCAGCTGGCACAAGTTGCCAACAAGTCATGGTCAACTGTTTCGCCCCGCCTTGGTGATCATATTCATCAAAACTCATTTATAGCATATTTTACAGTGAATCCCCACTGATCCAATGCTTGCCAGATGTTTCTCCAGCTCCTGTTGATCCCAGCAACGATACCTGCGGCCCTAACGAGAACTTCACGGAATGCTACAACAGATGCGCCGAGAAGAAGTGTCCGATTCCTGGAATCGAAGTGAGGAGACTGGAGTTTGAACTTCAGGCTAGGAAAAAGTTATCCAACACGAACACTGTCTTTATATATCACTGATTAAACTTGGTTGAGACAGTGAAAAAATAGTCTTGACAAGTAAAAAAAAAAATAACGTTTTGCTTCCAAATTCCTAAGTTTTCTAAATTTTCATATCGCCTTTCTGCAAAAAGGAAGAAAAATGTTTTTTTCAAGAAAAAGAAGGTCTTAGAAAACCCCAAAAGACTTGTTTCCATTTCGTTTCCCCTTTTTTACAGCCTTTATGAAAAAGGTGCTGGAAAGCCACTAAAAAGTTCCCAAGCGATTCAGAAAGGTTCCTCTGGGGCTTTGAAACAAGACCCATCTTTTCAAGAGCTTTAAGCGGAATTTTCCAGCTCCTTCTGAAGCTCCTTAAAGGAGTTTTTCGCGTTTCATCTATGCGCTGTGGATAGAACCTGTCCGATAAAATTGAATTTTTCTTTTCTTTCCAGAAAAAAATACTGGTGTTTTTTAAAAAAATTTAACGTATAAGAACGGTCTCAACACGAAAACGCGAACTTTTAGCCCTTTCAAAGCTTTGAAAAAAAATTTTCACGCCGAAACATCGTGCTCGATGCAACTTTATTGATCATAAAAGTTAGAAAGTATGTTCGATATTTGATAGATCCATTTCGAACCCATTGATAGTTTGGCAAAGTCGGAGGGTTGGATAATGGCCGTTGAAAGGGAGAGGCTCAAAAATAGCCGCGGAAAGGTAGCAAAAAGAGTCATTTTATCGAGCCTTCCTTTTTTCTGGGATTTTAAAGACTCGAGAAATGGTAAAAAATGGGAGAGGCAGCAAAAATGGTGCATAAGAGCCGATGAAATGGCGCAAAAAGGGAGCAAAAAAGAAAAATTTCTATGAACCTTTTTCGACCCTTTCCGAGTATTTCGGAAAATTTTGCTGAATTCGATGAAAATGAAATAATTTTCCAGGCCAACCGATTATGCCCGGCAAGCTGCACTCGAGGATGCGCTTGCCAACCAGGATTCTACCGAAATGTTCACCAAAAATGCGTATCGGAAAAAGAATGCTCGAGTCAGTGATTCGAGAGTTTTGCTCATAATTTATTGCTCCAAATTCACATTTTATTAACTTATTATTTGTTCATTTTGCTTCAAATAAACTCGTTTCTATTAAAGTTTGCATGTTTTATTTTGAAAGGGTAGAGCTAACCTTGAAGGAAATTGGGTATCATTTTGTTGTAAAGCTTTTATTTATCTGTTAAGAGACTTTTCTAGCTTTTATTGTGTTTTCAGGGACATTATTAACCATCTTGCATGATTGAATAATTGAAAAGTTTTATAACTATTTTTGAACGCCTCGATTTATTTTTGTATGAAGTTTTCAATGAAAGTTGATCATTAATTAATTTTTAGTTCGATCAAGTTTGGACTAACTTTAAAAAGTTGATAAAAAAAGAAAGATTTTTGGTATCATTTTGTTGCGAAGCCTTTTTTTATATTTTCAGCAATTTTTTTCTGTACATTATTTTATAGCTTTTTCTTGTGTTTTTCAAAGATATTCTAACCTTTTTTTAAGCAAATAATCAGTTCTAAATTAAGTTTCAGGGCGGTTGATCAATTTTAAAAATGATTCGGAATCAATTTCAACTTTTAATGACTGAAAAATTAATCAAAACTCATTTTAAATTAAATTTTCAGCTTTTCATTCACGCAGGCTCTGAAAAAAGCTTATCCTTTCCGTTGCAATTATTTTAAAAATCATCAACTGCAACTTTTATTTTCATTTCGAACTTAAAAAAACTCTATAGGGGCCCCTAAGATTTTGCCCCCTATAGGGGTCCCTGAAACAAAAAACCCCTCAGAAATTCCTCAGAACGTAAACTTGAAAAAATAACAAAATGTTCTTCAGCCCTCTCTTCGCCTCCAGACAATTGCCCCATAAACGAGACTCTGTCGGATTGCTTCAATTCTTGCAGCGAACCAAAATGCTCCTTCTTAACAAGCAATGTGAATTTTGGACTGATAAACCGAAAATTAATCAAGCATTTCTATTAGGAAACCGTCTGTCTGGAAGTTTGCGGCCATGGCTGCACCTGCCGGCCAGGATTCGTGAGAAATCAAACCGGCTCTTGCATTTTGGACAAAGAGTGTGTTGGTGGGTTTTGCGAGTCGAAATTGTAGAAGTTTCAAGCTTTGCTTTTGAAAATCATGTTAGGAGAAGACTTCAAGATACGTAAGGAAAAAAAAGACGGTATCTGTTTGAAAAAAAGTTGGAAAAGGTGAAAAAATGCTCCTTTTTGCTGTCTTTTTGCGCCATTTCATCGGCTTTTATGCAACATTTTTGCTGCCTCTCCCTCTTTCCACCATTTCTTGAGCCTTTTGAGTCCCAGAAAAAATGGAAGGCTCGATAAAGGGACTCTTTTTGTTACCTTTCTGGGGTCTTTTTTGAGCCTCTCCCTTTTAGCAGCCACCTTTCGAATTTGCCAGAGGATCAATGGGTTCCAAATGGATACATCAAATATCGAACTTACTTTCTAAAGAGCACTTTCATAAAAATATGAGTTTTCCGCTCTGCTTCGATGTAGCTTTTCTAAATTCCCTTTATCAAAAGGAAGAAGGGACCTTCTCCGAAAATCTTTAAAAAGTTCGATTTCCAAAAGACCAACAAGATATTGCAGAGAAGCCTGTGTTAGAACATCAATGCAAGAAAAAGGAGGTTTTCTCGGATTGTGCCAGCAAATGTTCCGAACCCAAATGCGGCGACGTGAAACAGGTAGGGAAACTCGAAAAAATATTTTTGGGTCATTAAACGGAGCAGAAAGTTTTTAAAACTTATGAACCTAATTTTCGGGTTTCTCTTTTTAATAAACGAAAGAATTTCCGAAGAAAATGATTATTTTGGAGGAAAAAAGCAATTTTCACTTTTCAGAGAGGTTTTTGTCCTCTATCTTGTACTGCCGGCTGTACCTGCGCAGAAGGACTGGTTCGTTCCGGGGATGGGGAATGTTACGAACCCGAAAAGTGTCCAAGTAAGGGTTTCGAGGGAAAAGAACGAAGAAAGTTGAGAAAGGTAGAAATTATAGTCAAAAATGATATTTTCCGCTTTTCGTCGACGTTGCCAAGATAGTTGTAACTTTTTTTTTGGCCATATTTTTTTAAAGTTTCGAAATTTTTTTAGTTAAAAAAATCGTTTCCAGGTTTCCTAACTATTTCTTGCCGCCAGTTAATTCAAAAATTCAAATACCCATTTTTGGATAAACTTCTTGAAGAAAAACCACTGAAAAGCTAGTTCCAAATTAATTTATTTGGTGCTCTCTGAGTCTTTCGGAGAGTTTCAGAGATTTTTTTCCAAGCCCTGTTATTTTTTTCAAATGTTCTGGTTCTTATAATTTCTAAATCATACAACAAGTCCAAAAATTCAGAACTATGCAAGAAAAATGAAGTTTGGGGATGCAAAGGATGCGAGGCGACATGTGAAAATCCTGATGCGGTGAGTAAACAAAATATTTGAAGGAAATAACAAAAGAATCAGCAAGAAAATTTGTAATAAATTCAAAGAAAATCGAATCAAAACTGATGTTAACGGAGGCATAGTTCAAATATTCAAGTTTCAAGGATTTTTTTACCGATGGAAGACGGAAAAAAAGATGATTTTCTGGGTTTCAAATGACATTTTTTTATAATTAAGCTTAATCATACTTGTGACACACTCTTTTCAAAAAAGTATATCGAAATGGAACGAAAATTGGAAGATTTTAGATTCAGAAAATAATTGATTTTGTTGACGAAGCAGTGGTTTTTCCTCAAAATAACTTGGTTTAAAATCAACCAAATAATTTTAGGATAATCAAGAGAGTTTTTGTACCTTTTTCCAATCGTGAGCTTTTTGCCAAACCTTTATTTTTGAAAAAAATAAAGAGAAAAATCAGCAATATGAGGAAAAAAATCCAGGTTTGTGAAGACACCTGCACGGCTGAATGCCTGACAATTTTAGACAAAAATTGTGAACCAATTTTTTTTTTAAATTTTGAAAATTTCTCAGTTTTTCAGTCCTTTAGTCAAACTTTAATGAAATTTAGTGTTAAAACGAGAAAATCCAGGTATGCGGAGACACCTGCACGGCCGGATGTCAATGCGCCAATGGCTTTGCCCGTTCCAATGGAAAATGCGTATTTTTTGAAGATTGTCCGACTACCAAAGTTCAAAGTTAGTGTAGAACAATCTACACTGCTCCACATAATTATATATCCACCTGAGATTTTTCGAAAAATCAAATATTTTGAGAGTTTCTGAAAATCTTTTTGTTGTAAAAAGATGCGAATCTTGATTAGATTAGTATAGCTATCAATAAAGTTCCTATTGAAAAATGAATGCTTTGAAAACTTTCAATTTTTCAAAAAAACTGAATTTTCCGTTCCACATAATTATATATCCACCTAAGAATTTAAACTTTTTGAACCATTTTTTCCGGTTTTTTGTATCAGTTATCATTTTCTCATTATTTTTGTTTGAAAATAAGAAGAATAACAGCAAAAAGGTTTTCGAAAAGGTGGAGGAACCTTGGATCTAATCAGAAAACGGTCACGGCGTTGTTTTGTACTCCAGCTCCACAGTCATCAATGTGAGGGTTGAATTTTCATAATCAGGGTTAACTCAGAAGTTTTGAGAAAGTTTATCACAAAAAAGATTCTTGAATGGGCGTCAAATTTTGAAAAAAAATTTCAAAAACCGTGAGCGCCTTTGACAAAGTTATCAGTTTTTTCAACTTTAACTCGCTTTTCTCAGTCATTGAGAGTAGAAATTATAAATCTACAATGCAACAATGCTGAGGAGAGAATCAGCAATAGTTTAACTCAGAAAAATCTGACAAAACAAACCTCAAAGCTGAAAAAACTTCGGAGAAACAAGAGTCAAAAAAGGATAGTTCGTGATTTCGATTGTATTGACTTTCTGTTTAATTTTCTTCGCTGAATAAGGATAATTATGGATTATTCAATGTTTTAAAACAAAAATATAACTGTAATCTTTAATCATGAGAAGAAAAAAGTAATTTAAAATTCGAAGAAAAAAAATTCAGATTCCTATGAATTTGACTTGAAAGTTCCTTAGCTATTTACCGGTCTTGGTCATTCTTCTTCGCTAGAAGCAGGTTTTTTTTGATGAGACCAACTACTCTTGAAGTAAAAAAACAATTTTATCTCAGAAAAAGTTTACATAAATGGTCCGAAGGCATTTTAAGCTTCCTATTTTTGCCAAAACTGCGAAAAATTCATAAATGTTATCGGAAAACTCCTTCCTTTTAGTGCAAAGAAATATTTTACTGAAGTTTTTTGAACTTAAACTGTTGCTCGCAAGTACATAGGTACTTATGAAATCAAAATATTCACATCATAATCGATTAAAGAGAAGCTGATGTAATGAACAGCACCGCGATCGTTTACTGATCAAATCCAAAGTTCCTCCCCTTTTTGGAAAACCTTTTTGCTCTTATTCTTTTTGTTTTTAAACAAAAATAATGAGAAAATAATAACTGATATAAAAAAATGGGAAAAATGGTTCAAAAAGTTTAAAGCCTTGGGTGGATATATAATTATGTGGAACGGAAAATTCGGTTTTTTTGAAAAATTGAAAGTTTTTAAAGCATTTATTTTTTTCAATAGGAACTTTGTTGATATCTATACTAATCTAATCAAGATTCGCATCTTTTTACAACAAAAAGATTTTCAGAAACTCTCAAAAATATTCGATTTTTTTCGAAAAAAATCTCAGGTGGATATATAATTATGTGGAGCAGTGTATATGTTATTTTTTTAATGAAAGCATTGTTTTTAAGATATAACCTGCCTCGGCACCGAGGTCTACACCGATTGTATGCCATCTTGTGAGAGAACATGCCATGGAGTAGATACGGTAAGAAGTCAAAAAAAAGCCTTGCCTTGGAGCGAGATTCCTGGAGAAAATAAAAGAAAACTGCTGGAATTCTCCTGGAAAGTTGAAAAATGTTCAGTGGCCCCTGTAGAGTTTGACGTTTTAGTTGCCACTTCAGTAGTCAAATTAGTGGGCATTTTAGAGGTCTAAATGGTACCACTAAACCACTAAACATTTTAGTAGCCTCTTTATTGTTCTCTCCAAGTAGCCCTTGAGAAACATCTATAGTGGCAACTAAAAATTTTCCCAGTATGTATTTTTTTCAAAAAATGAACGCAAGCTCAATAAGAGGGAGATAGTTCTTTTTTTTCATCTTTGAGCTCAATTATTTTATTTGCGATCTTCGAGTGAAATGTTATTATTAGCAAAGGCTTTGAATCAGAACAAAAAACTAGAGGGAATAATCATTAACAGAAAGTTTCTGCTGGAAAAGTCCTGGAGAGTATGAATATTCATTGTACTCACAAAGGAGGTCATTTTTCCTTTCCAATTGGGATTTCCCGAAAATTGGCCGAAACGCTTCTTGATGAACCAGATGAAGCTTCTGGAAGTTGAACCTGCGCAAATTTTTATTTTTTTTAGGAAGGACACGTCTAAGCCAGAGAAAACCTAAAAAAAATTGGCAAAAATAGGCTCTGTGCTCTTATTTCTCGGACACTAGAAAGTTGTACAGGTTGGGACTCTCAGAATCTTCTTTTAATACGACAAGAAGTGTTTTGGCCAGATTTCTCAACCGCAAAGGGAAATGACCTTCCTTGTCAGGATATCTACAAAGAGTGTAAAAGACTGAAATGGGTGCCATTTATAATGCGCCCTCATGAGCGAATTTCCCGTTCCGAGAGACGAAAAAGATTTTTGAAAAGATAGTGCTGATGTAGAATATTTATAAATGATCAACAGTTCTTATCAGAATCTAACTTTTGACTAATTCAGTGCAAGATGAACCCGGAGACGGGCGGAGCGGACGTCTGCAAGCCTGGCTGCCTTTGCAAGCACGGCTATCGGAGAAGCGCCACTGGAGTCTGTACTCATCAGAGACTGTGCTTCAAGAGTTGGGAAACCGTTAAATTTATGATAATATCATTAGGAACGCCAGAGGGGTTCGGAAAAAAGCCCATTTAGAAGACAAAAGAGTGCTTCCTAGAGGGTTGAATTTTGGTGATTCCTTTAGGGGCTTAGGACCTTACCCCTGAGCCCCTAAAGCTCATCTGGTCCCTAAAGAAGTCTCCTAAGATTCTCTTCAGTTAAAAAAACTTGAACGATCAATCCTGTGTTGATATTTTTCATCCGAAAAACGCTAGTTTATTTAGCTTTTCGTATAGAAATCACAACAATAAACGACTAGCATGTCCCCTAAAGTGGACACTAGCTAAAATCCCTAGAGAGGCCGCTTTTGCAAGCTTCAGTGCCCATGTATGGGCAGGTAAGATGGTATTGAAGTTCCCCTAAAGTTGCCCTTCTAGGGACGACTCTGGCCTTCCTGACTAGGGAGTGTACTCTCTTTCTTACTGGACCTTTTCTCGAAAACTATAATCGCTATCAGTATCGACGTTGTCCTCTAACAAAAAGTGTGAAAAGGTTCCTGAGAACAGCCAAATTTATATTAAACATGAGTAAGCAGTTTTCGGATGATGCAATCGAGCCAAGACTATCATCATCTTCCTCTGCACATGTTCCGCCTATGCATTGAAGAGCCAACGTCCTTTTTTTGATTTTCAGTGGCTTCTTGGCTCAGTTTTTTTCTGTCCTGGTAGTTAATTAATTACTGTCTCTTGCTACATAATTAAGCAAGACTGCAGAGTCGTTTTTGCTGCCCGTTTTCACTAGAAATTTTCTAGGTGCTGGTTTTTTCTTTCTGTGGGGCTTTTCCTGCAGCTGAACAAGATCCGTAAGTGGAAGTATCTGTACAATCTTGCCTCAAAAATACTTGAAAACCCAAAGTTTTTGGTGTACATCCGCTATTGAGCTGCTCTAATGTTTCTCATTACTGTAAAGCGCAAGTCGTTTCGTGTCGGACCACGATTTTTTGAGCGCGACATCTTTAACTCTTGCTTTTTCAATAACTCTTTTCTGATACCCATTCCCCACTACAGTATACCGATTCCAGAGGCGACTTGTGAGACCAACGAGGAGTGGTCCAAGTGCATGCCGCAGGAGGAGAGCTGCGAACATCTCCGATTCCTGAACGAGACGTCGACGTCGCTTCTGGAAGACACCCTGGCCCCAGTCCCTCTTCAGTACCAAGGCGGCTGCTTCTCCGGCTGCGCCTGTGTCGACGGCTACGCCAGAACCGACCACGGAACTTGTATCCCTGCCCAAAATTGCCCATGAATCCTCATCTCACAAAAAATAAAAAGTAAAATCGTTAAGTCCAAATGCAGAAAAAAGAACCGACGCGGAACCAAAAAAAAAGAAGGAAAATTTTTATTGGGAGGGGAAGATGCCATAAATCGAGAAAAATTGACAAAACCGATAAAAACTGATTTCAGGGATTGCAGAAAAAAGAGGGAATAAATGACGAGTTTTATGGATGTGCCGCCCACTGTAACTCTAAGAATCGCCTATAAATTCGCGCCTCGACGCGTTTCAAACACAATTCTTCGGCTTCCGATATTCTTCTGTTTTATTTTTCTTTTCTTTTTTCGAAAATGTTGAAATTTTGACTCTATTTTTGAGTCTTTGCCCTCCATTCTCGGAAGCTAGAGAGCACTCGGAAACAGGAGAGTTTAGAGAAAACATTTCTGATCTCCAGCTTCCGAAGATTGAAGATCCAAAAATCTTTCAAGATTAACCGGAGAATTTTCAGAATCGGCTTGTAATTCAACCATGGGGAGGCTGATACGGTATTTGGTGAGTTTTATTTTTTTTTTCTCGAAAACTTATTTTTCTCCCAGGTTACCGCGGTTTTCCTTGGTGCGGCCCTTCCTCGAGGATTGGGTAATTTCTGAAAAAGTGAAGCTTTTCTCAAGAATTGATAACTTCAGATGGACTCACTTGTGATATGTTAGACTGCCCCACGGGCTTCAGTTGTGTGATGGTCAATGGAAATCCCGAATGCCATGAAGGTGGGAAATCGGAGGAAAATCAGGAGAAATAATAATTTTTTTCTTCAGGAGGAACTCCCGCGCCAGTCAACCCATCGGGTTTGTCAAGCAATTCCCTTAACATTGATTTTTTCAAATTCGATTTTTCTAAGAACAGCCTTCTGTACTATGTTTCTGAAGAGTTCATTTCAAAACCAATCTCCAAAAAAAAAAATAGGAACGATAGAAATTCAGCTATTCACAAACCTAGAAAACTTTCTTAGAAAAATATTTATAAATATTATTTTTTTAGAAGGAACGCCACCTCGAGCAGTGGACCCAACAGGTTTGTTGAAAAAAATCCTTTTTAAAAAAATCCAAAAATTTAGCCTGTAGCAATCTCGTTCCGCTTTAAGCTTCAGAGTTGTTCTTGTCAATTTTTGAGAGCTTCTGAATTTTATTTCAAATCGATTAAAGCCGGAAAGAAAATTTGAAAATACACGACTCCATCCAGAAAGTTTAATTGAAACTTTTTCATGACTTAAAAATACAAGAATATTCAAGAAAAAGGAGGTAAATGTGAAGAAGAATGAAATCTTCCTTTCAGAATCAACTCCAGTCCTAGTCACGGACCCGCCACCTACAATTCCGCCAGGTTTGTCCAAGAGTTTCATTGGACTTGGTTTTGAAACGTTCATGATTTTCCAGAATGGATTCGTAGGTTCAGTAGGATAAACTTGCTTCACCTTAATATTTCAGAGTTTTTGGACGAGTTTTGAAATTTTAGAGCTTCATATCAAACCAGAGAGAAATGAACTAACCAGTAAGAAGGTTGCAAAAATTCCAGATTTCGAGTTAAAGCTAAACTTTTCTTGTTATCTTTTTTTAATGGAGAATAAAAATTGAGCTCATTCTTACCAGTTAGAAAAGAAAAGAGAGAGTAGGAGAAAAGTTAGAAGTCTATTTTTTTAAGCGGGTAAACTAAAAAAAGGCTTTGATTTCCTTTCTGTTGGAACAAAAATTTGAAAAAAACTGTGAAATGCTTACAAATTCATTCAATTCAAAGTTTTATTAAATACTAGCGAATGAATTGATTTAATAACTTCAAAAAAATAGATTGAAGATATGATTTTTTTCACTTTAATGCAGAATAAAGCGAAAGCGCCACTTTAAAATGAAGGCTATTATAAAAATAAAGATTGGAAATTATAGGTAGCGAGCAGGAAAAGTGCGCGACGATCAAATGCGAAGAAGAGTTCCACTGTGTGGTGGACACGCAAGGCAGCCCACATTGTGCGAGAAGTGAGTGAAAAAGAGAAAAATGACCAAAACTCAACACTGACTGATTTCAGTAAGAAAGATCAGCAACGAAACGAACACGGTGTTGACCTGCGAGAACACCCGATGCGTCCGTGGAACTTGCGCCGTCATGCAGTCTTGCGACCAGTCCGGCTGTATCGTTGCGCCGCGGTGTTTGGGCAGAAATCGTGGGTTTTTATCATAATAGAGATGTGTCTTGATAGTTGGATTTTGAAAGACTACTGAAAAAAAAGGATACTGAAATAATGAAAAATTACGATGATTTTTGCTTGTACCTTTAAATTGATTTAAGGACAGTCAGAGAGTGAGCAAGATAACAAGATTTTTTTGGAGGGTCAGAGATCCCTGAAATGACTGAAACTGTAAAGTTCATTTATTTATTTATTTATTTCACTCAAACACGAAAATACAGAGTATTAGAAAAAGTTAAAACCGTATTTTTCTAAAAGGTGACTTTCAAGATATTCCCAGCCATTCTTCTTTCAGAACAAAAAAAAATTTTAAAATTTTTGCTTCAGAGAATCATTTCTGGAGCGACCTTAACCTTGAAAAATTTAAAAACCGATTTTTCAAAAAGATTTATTTTCAATTTATACTTAGCCAAAGACTGTCAAAGCTTTTTTTATGTTTATTCAATATAATTCTCATAGCTTTCTTTAAAAAAATTAATCCGACTTGAAAAAATCTCAGGATCCATCATGCTTGCTTAACGTAATGGGTAGAGTTCAGACTTGGAAAAGTGGAAAAAAAAAATGACTCGAAATTTTCATTTTACGACAAAGTTTAGGCATTCCGCTACTGAATAAAACTATAAATCAAAACTAAGAAATCGATATTATGAACATTTTTTTAAACTGATAAGTGTGCGATTAAAACAAGACATACCAAAATAAACTTACCCGATGTAAAATATCAACAGAAAAGAAGATGAAGCACTGAATTTCAAACCTTGAAAGATTCATTTTCTATTTAATTAGATCTTTCGCTCATTTTTCTTGAATCAAGTTTCATAAGCTCAATACTTTTTAGCTTGTGCGAACACGGTCTGTCCACCCGGCAGCGAATGTCGACTCATGGAGCCGCTTTGCTCGACTCAGCCATGGTTATTTCTATTCCTTTCCCCCTGAAAATAGCCCGTTTTGAACATTTAGCGTGACCTACACCCAGTGTTACAAGCCAACCGTCGAGCCGCCACAGTGCAAGGCTAACGAAGTAAAAAAAAGCAAAGGAACAACCAAAAAATGATCGAATTTGAAGGTTGCCACGCCCTGCTACAACCCCTGTCTCGACAGATTCTGCTCTCGCCAGAACCTTGTGAGTTTCCATGGGATAATACTCGTAAAGGGATTTGATTGAAAAATAATCCTGAAAAGCTTGAAATCTTTTTTGAAAACCCCTTCGATAGTTCCATCCAGAAAAAAAGCTTGAAAATGATAAATTCACGTCAAGTTTTGCTTCTTCATTTTTCACATGACTATGTACGAATTCGAAAAAACTCATACATGAGCTCAAATTTATAAGTTTAGTTCAATTTCTCTACTTACGGCCGAAAATCAAACCCAAAAGCTCAAAAATGTTTTCCCAGCAATTTTAAGAAGCTTTGATTAAAAAAAAACCCCGGAAAGTGTATTCGAGGCTGAAAAAGTCCAAGAGAACGCGCTCCACGGAGAAAGTCGTTTTATGACTGTTTTGCACGGTTTTCAAAGCTTTAAATCAAGAGAAATATAGATAATTCGCGAGAACCTATCTGTGTAGCGCAACTCGAGATTTGAATTAAAGTTTGAAGTTTACAAAGAAACTGTAGTTCATAAAAAGTTAAAATGTAGAAGATATGATAGAAAAATCAAAAATAACCGAAATTGAAGACCTGCGCCACTGAGTGCTCAGCTGGATGCGAATGCGCCGAAGGGTACTTCCGAAATGCCGAGAGCGTCTGCGTCAAACAGGCCGACTGTCCTACAAGTATCCCCCGAACTTTTTCCGATTTCGCGAACCCCAAAATTTGAGCGAAACCAATCGATTGCGACGCCATCGAGTGCCCGAAAGGCTTCAAGTGCAAACCGACCGAAGACGGACCTCCAATCTGTATCAAAGGTCAGAAAGTTCTGAAAACGAAATGAGAAAAAAAAAATAGGATGATAAGAAAATAACCTGCATAACTCATATCTACGAGAAGCTAACCTGTCTGCGCTCTCTTATTACTCCTCGCCTTTCTTTGGTCACTCAGGCGAGAGAAAAGAGAGCGCAGACATGTCAAACGGTCTTAACAAAACATAAAGTTTCGAAATTGGGCTTCAACATTCTAGGAAAAAATATTCTTTTTTCAATAATTCATATAGTCTGTTCACTTTTTGAATGTCAAGTAGAATGACGTCATTCGAAAACGCTTTCTGGATGGTTCGCTCTCTGATTGGTTCATCGCGTCATTATGGGCGGAGCTTGAGCGACGACTTGACATTCAAAATCTGAACAGACTATACTTCTTTCGATCCTTGTTCATTGCAAATCTCAAAGAAGCTATAATTTTTCGAAATAGGTCTTCAAATGATTAGACATAGTGCACAACTTTCTGCCCATAAATGAGTATACAAAATGAATTTTTCCTTCGATACAGAAGGAAACGGTAACCTGACCTGCGCCAACACTCTCTGTCCCGAGCCGAAAATTTGCGTCGATGCTCAGCTTTGCCGCGGCAAAAAATGCTTCTTCGAACCCGTCTGTGTCGACAAAAATCGTTTGGAAACTCTCAAAACTTTAAAAAAAACGTGTTTCAGCTTGTGACGGAGTTGAATGTACCAAGGGAAGTGTCTGTCGACCAGTTCAGACCCATTGTCGCCGCAGACCTTGGTGAGATATCGAAAAAAGCTCAAATATTAGGTTTTCCTCTTCAGCCCGATCGTTCCTCAGTGCTACACTCCCAACCAGGACAGATGTGGAGAGAATGAGGTATGCAAAGAAAATCCTAAAATTATTCAATCCAGGAAGAATGAGATTAAAAAACATCTTTTTTTTCAATTTTACTGAGTCCGAGATCTTTTTTCCGATACATGGCTGTCGAGTGCTTCCAAAAAATATTTTCAAGGAACTCTGGGAAAAACTGAGACCTGGTTTCAGAGACCATTTCACACCTAAAAGTTCACCGATTTGACTTTTTCAAATCAAAACGTTATTTTTATCTTTCAAGGTCCACTCCAAATGCTTCACCGACTGCACCGAGCCCCGATGCTTCGAATCAAACACTGTAAAAATCACCAGAATACAAATTTGTACTCAACAAAATATTCAGCCGTGCCCCGGCGTGTGCAAGAGTGGCTGCACCTGCAAGAAAAACTTTGTTCGTAACGCAGAAGGAAAATGTGTGGCGAAGAACAAGTGCGGTGAGTACTGCTGGAAAAAAAAATCCAATTTTCTTCTAACATGAGCAATAAATTGCTAGCTTGAGGATTTTTTTCCATATTCAAAAATCGCCTCAAAAAATTCACATCACAAATAAATATCGAAATATTTCCCTTAAGTGAACCCTTGCCGCCCTGGAGTCTGCCCACCTGACACAGGCTGCATCGTCAACAGCGAAGGAAAGCCCGTATGCGTTACAAGTGAGTTGAAACGTGAACTTAATGTAGATTGATGAAAAATTGTTTCAGCGGGTTGCAATGACATTCAGTGCCCACCTGGAAGTCGCTGTGAAATCAGAGGAGGCCCAGTCTGCATTCCTACAGGTGAGAGCCAATTCAGAAAATGGAATAAATTCCCATTTTTTGGCCAAAAAATTCATTATGATCTTTGAAAAAATCGGGAGAGTTTTTTTTTTGCTCAGTATATGAACTACAAACGAAGATAAGTCAAAAATCGAGAAATTTTAAAAAAGTTGTAAAAAGTTCGAAATTTCATTCTAGCGAAAATTGTCCATGGAACGCATTTTCACCAAAATCTCTTTTAGCTGGGAGTCCCGAATGAAAATCTTAATAAATTGAACTTTTCCAGCTGTTTCTCGAAGAACTATCCGTTCTTCAACTAAAAATTGAGAAGCAGGGTTTCAAATAAATTTTACACTCTTGAATCAAAGTCCATCAAAATTTTTTCTCGTTAAATCCACTTATATCCCACTAAGAAGTCTCTTTTGAAAACTATAAGTGAATTTCAGGAAACGGCACTGGCAACGGAACCGATCCATGTGAAAACTGCGAAGCCCCCTCGACCTGCGTCACCGTGGAATACTGCAGAAAGAAGTGCACCTGGACCAAGACCTGCCTCAATGAAAACCGTGAGTTTTGCGGAGATTGACACAAATCGCAAGCTTGATGGCGCAAACTTGGTGCATTTTTTTTAAAATTATATTTTCTCGCTTGTTTTCAATTGTAAAATTCCAATTTCACTTAGCATTTCAGATTAAAAAAAAGCACTGCGACCGCATTTTCATTCGAATATCTATAGAGTGAAGAAATTCAGTACATTTTTTTGTTGATGGAACGAAAAAAATGAAATTGAACTTACAGAGAATATGAATTTACAATGTTATTTCATTATTATTTTTTTGCTAGCTCTCAGATTTTTTTAGAAAAATATTTTTTTTAGGATTTTCGCGTGAAATAAATTGTTTTGGTCGTTTTGTCACCGTGTCTGCGTATTTTGCGCCTAGAGAGAACTCGAAAAATTTTCTGAAATTTTTTTACGTTTTTCAAACTTCAAAACTACGTTACGCGTTTGGTACAAAGTTCTCATAGACGATTCGCAGTCTTTAAAATTCAAAAGAATTTTCGAAGCTTGCCAGGGAATTATGTTGTTTCTTGTGCAAACACCGCGTCTTGATTTTATTATTTTCTCGCCTTATTTCAGCTTGCGCTACTCTTCAATGCCCACCAGAAGATCAATGCAAACTCGTCGTCACCCACTGCTCACCAAAATCTTGGTGAGTTCTAATGTCTTCATATTTTTCTGTGAAGTCAAGAATCAAATGATAAATCATTCTTTTTCAGCTTGGCTGTCGCCCAGTGCGGAAACGGAACCGGCCACCAAACTTGCGGTGACAATGAAGTAAGAAAAAATTCAGAAAAACAGAAAATTAGCTTCAAATTTCAGGCTTTCTCCCAATGTGCCAACCCTTGCTTGGAGCCGAAATGCAATCAGCCTGCTGAGGTTGAAAAAATTGGAGATTTTCGAAGGATTTGATGAATATTTAGGCTTGCCCATTGGGTTGCAAGCCTGGATGCAAGTGTGTCGAAGGATTCTACAGAAATGAACAGAACAAGTGTGTCCGACAGTCGGATTGCCCAACGGGTGAGTTTGAGAAGTTTAAGAAGAGAAAATTCAAAAAAAAAAGAAATTTATCAAAGCTAGATTGCCCCCGCTAACTAATTAGCATTAGAAAACCGCAAAAACCACATTTATTTTGTTTCGATTTTCATAAAAAAGAAAGGAAAAGTTTTGCTTCTTTCCATAGTTTGAAAAACGACTTAAAGTGTGCTCTACCGAGAAAATAGAGCGGAAACATTTTTTCTTCGATAATTTCCTAAAAAGTACTAATCTAGAATAGAAAAGGTTTCCAGAAACTCAGGAAGCCCCCAGAAAAAATTTATCTTTCCTTAATTTTTGTCCTGCGCCTTAAAAAATTCAAAAATGCTTCGAGCTCCATATAAAATTATGTATCCACGGCTAGCTTGGGAGGCAAAGATGCGTGACCTGTCTGCGCTCTCCACCAACCAGACACTGTCTCTTGTCGTGTCAGGACCTTTTTTCGATACCTCAAGCCAGCCGTGACAGAAAATACCAACACAACCCCTCTTTCTTCAGTCCCACCATTGACCTGCGCTAATGTCCTTTGCCCCAAGGGCTTCAAATGCGAAGAGACGGCCGACGGTCCGCGTTGCACCAGTAAGAATCCCAAGAAAAATGGAAAATGCTCAAAAATAACTTCTAAAGAGGCGCCGCCAACTGGAAACCCGACGTGCGCCAACATCGACTGCCCAAAAGGATACAAGTGCAAGATGGTCGGAGCCTGTTTCCACGACGGCTGCCGCAAAATCCCGACCTGTGTCAAAGGATACGATCGTGAGAATCCGACGGAAGGAGATCTTTAAAATGCGGCCTTTCAGCGTGCAGCAAGGTCCACTGTCGCAAGGGAAGCGTCTGCACTCTCGTCCGAACTCAGTGCTACAGAACTCCATGGTGAGTTTAAGAAAGGATAGAGAAGGGCTTGAGGGAATGGAAAAACGGAAGAAGAGTCACGTTTTTGTATAAGGGTTGATTAGGCTTAGGTGAACTTTATAAAAACTGAGGTAGACTTCATGAAAGCTGATACTCTACAGAACGGATAAAACAACTCGAAATTGTTTAAATTCCAAGAAACGAGTCTGTTATCTTCCCAAATATCACCGAAACTAGAAATTGAATTTTTGAGCTTCTCCTAATTTTTATTAGCTTAAAAATTGAAAAATTAGGCTTCGTACTGTGGTAAGCCACAAAAAATAGTGTCCAAATCAGGGGTTTTCGGGGCCAGAAAAGTAGAATGTTCTCAAGAAAAAAAAACAAAAGCTCACAATAAAGACCCTTGAACTTTCCGAATTCTAGCCCAATCGTCGCTCAATGTATCGTTCAACCTGGAGGACCATCTTCATGCCCCAAGAATGAGGTGAAAAAGGAGAAATTAGAAATTTTTGAAAAAATAAATCGGTTCAGATTCTCTCGGACTGCTTCAGTAGATGCTCTGAACGCAGATGCAGACCTCTCAGCGGGGTAAAAATTGATTTTTCGCTTGAAATACCTGAAAAGAATTTAGTGCACCTATAATTTCTTGAACTTAACATATGACCTTAAAGTTAAGGTTTCCCTTAATCAGTGGACTTTTGAAAAAATACATATATTTTTTACTCGACCAATCTGTTCACTGAAAAAAGGTAATTATTGATTTTCCAGGTGTGCCCATTGGCCTGCCGAAAGGGATGCACTTGCGCTCCAGGCTTCTTCCGTAACAATCAGGGAACTTGCGTCCGCAAAAACCAATGTGAAGGCGGTCCCGGCGGTAAGATTTCCGTGGAAAGTGCGCTCCAACGAATTAGGCCTCTTATTGGCTGGTATAGCCCTTTTTGGAGTAGTTTGAGGAGGCGAGTCTGAGAGTTGGGAGCGAAATTTTCAGTTTTATCCAGAATTTCATATTATTTTATATTCAGAGAGAAAACTTTAACAAAAATAACACGAAAAGGTGTTAATGAAAGATACAGTTTGAAAAAAAAATCAGCCATCTTGGAGATTTTGGCTCTACGGGTTTTTTGTTCTTAAAGGTCCTTATGAAGCTTCAAAATAAACTGCTAGGGCAAAAAGTAGATTTAAAAGGGTCTCAAATACATTAGTGATTTTAATACGAGAATTTTCAATCCAAAACGAAATATGAGAAGAAAGTTATATTCTTCAGGTGTTTCTTGCAAGACCGTGAAATGCCAGGCCGGCTACATCTGCAGAGAGTTCCCGAACGGCCCACGATGCGTCAAAGGTACTGTATATCCGAAACTAGAACGGAATAAAGTTTCCATTATGAAACAGTTTTTAATCACTTTCAATTCGAAAGTTGTTTTTTTAGACTTCTCTCAAGACGAGGTTCTGAAAGAAGCTTTGAAGAAATCCAACTTAAAAAAATAAATGTATATCCTCATCGATTTTTCTTGAGACCCTATTGAAAAATGATTAATTGAGGAAATTCAGAGAATCCTTGCCGCGGAAACCCATGCGGAGCTGGTAAGAAATGCATTGTCGACACGGACAACGGCGGCTACACCTGTCAACCAGGTTAATTATTCGGAAAATTATTCATTTTTGAAAATTTTCGGAGAGCTAACGGAAGCTTGTTTATGTGAATCGATCATATAGGATAATTCCAAAAAAAAATATTACTTCGAGACTTTTTTTGATTAGCTAAAGCATTCCTAATGGGGTGACTTTCTGAATTTTCCAAAAAAAAGTAAGTGCGCGCTACGGATAAAATGACGTCATTTTACGTCAAAAGTACTCGGACATTGGTAACGCGGAACGGACGTGCTCCGGTCGTTTCTGGGCGATTCTAGGGATCCCTTAAGAGTTCTGAGGCTACTAAAGTGGTCACTAGAAATGCCCCGACACGTCCGATTCGCGTCCCGCTCGCGTTACCAAGGTCTGAGTAGTGCGATGAGTTTCTGAATATACAAAAAAGATTAAGTGCGCGCTACGGATAAAATGACGTCATTTTACGTCACAAATTAGACTGAGTATTCAACATTAATAACTTGTTTGTTCGATCGCCTTTGACTACTTGAGATTTGAATTTTCGCGCAAAATTTTTTGAAATTTCTCTACCCCGTTTGGGAACGCCGTGTAAGATAGTTTTTTGAAACAATTTCCTAAAAAACTTAAAATTTAGAAAAGAAGTACTTTGAAAAAAAATCATTGAGGACCGGTATTTTTTCGATATCAAAGAGGAACTAATAAACTTGGAATTTCCAGTCGATCCTTGCGCCTCCAGCCCTTGCCCACCTGGTCAAAGATGCGAAGTTTCGTCCGATGGATCTGTCAAGTGTATTCAAGGTGAGTTTGAATGAACAATATCCTTTCCCTCGAAAAAAAGACACAATTTTGCTCTGAATTTTCTTCTTTTTCAGTTATAATTTGAATGATTCACGAGCAATTTTCTCTAATTTCATGTTGGCCATTGAAGATATTCCTTGAAAATGAAAGAAAATATGTTTCTGGAAATATTGATACTTTTCCCAGAAGTCACTTGCGCCTTGGTCGACTGCGGCCCGGGACAAGAATGCCAGGAAACTGACCAAGGACCAGTTTGTGTTTCAGGTAAAAATATAAGAAGGGTTTCGAAGAAAAGAGAATGTTTTTTTGGTGCATTTTTGTCGAATCGGTATCAAGTTGAAACTTTTGAAGTTTTTTTGTTGATACATTTTGTTTAAAAAAACAACAAATCATATAAAAAAATCGTATTTTTTTAAAAATCCAAATATTGACTTCCGGACATGTCTGTTGAGAATCTGGAGCTCCAGTTTTGAAATACGTAGAAAAAATAATAAGAATCTGATTTCTTAACGTTGGAGTTGAACAAGGCATGATGGAAAAGTCAAAAAAAAAGTGAATTTTTGTAATTTTAATGACCAGCATTTTTGGAAAATGAGTAGTTATACCATGAAGAAATAAATACTTCAAAACCGTTAACAGCTTTAAAAAAAGCCCAAACATCTTTTCAAAATTTGTACACTAAAAAAAGGCTTTTGACCGACTTTTCCAGCATGAACACTTTTATACAATAAAAAAGATGACTAAAAATGTTTTTTTCAGAAAACAACGGATGCAAGAAATGCAAAGGAAAGCAGTGCACGGAGGTCGAAATGTGCTTCGGTAAAAAATGCGTCTTCGTCAAGACTTGCCTCACTCACAACCGTACGAGGAGTTCAGAAGTATTCGAGAAAATGATCGATTTCAGCTTGCAAACACGCGAAATGCGGCCCGAAACAGAAATGTCGCCTCCGCGTGACTCACTGCAGAGGATCTGCTTGGTAAGATAGCTTGATGGAATCGTTAAAATAATCATATCTCAACTGGTGTCGTGTTTAAAGGAGCAGCCTGGGTTGGATTCGCGCCAAAATAATTCGTTTTTAGAGTTTTTGAACTTGATAGAAGTCGGTTAGGGAATTCGTCGAAAGTTTCTCTTTTTCAGAAAATCAGAAAATTATGTTTTTGAAGTCAGAAACTTCTGGAAAGTCATGAGCAAATCGAATAAAGGGGTTGTTATAGTCTGTTCAGATTTCAAAGGTCAAGTTCTCGCTGAAGCTCCGCCCCCTAATGGCGCGATAAACCAATCAGAGAGCGAGCCATTCACAGAGCGTTTTCGAATGACGTCATTCTAATTGACATTCAAAATCTGAACAGACTATAAATCAACAAAAACTCTTTAAATACTGTAGCTAAGACATTTTTAAAACAGTCAAGCTCCCTTGAAAAAAAGGAAGCTTCTTTGTTCTTTTGCATTTTAAATTTATCAATACTCAGTCTTTAGAATTTGTTGAAAGTTGATGGCTTGAAGAAAATTGGAAAACACGAAAAAAAAAGACTTTCCAGGAGCCTCTGGAATTTTACGAAGCAAAAGTCGTCAAATTTTGAAAAAAAGGGTTCATTTTAGAGCTTGAAATAATTCTAAGAGGTAGTATTAGAGCTTGGAAGAAACCCCCAAGCACCAACAAGTTTCAACTTTACCAAAACTCTCATTTTCTTTCTCAGCATGATCATCGCTATGTGCTACGGCGGTGGAGACCCACCCACGGACCCGACTTGCGGCACCAACGAAGTCTACTCCCGGTGCACGAGCTCTTGTCTCGAGCCCAAATGTACCCAGGAAGGCGGAGTACGAGAAAATCCATTGATTAATAGCTTCATGATTGGATTTTGAAGCTGTGCCCACAAGTTTGCGAAGCCGGATGCACCTGCGCCGATGGATACTACAGAGATGCCGCCAACAAATGCGTCCGACAGTCTCAATGCCCGCCTGGTGAGATTCTAGGACTGAGAGACTTTTCGATAACTTTGATAAAGCCTCAGGAAGTGGGCAGAAAAAAAAATTAGATCAGGCTGATTTTCTTCAGTGATCCGTTGAACCCTTAAGAGCTCCCTTGGACTTGAAAAATTTCTAGAAGAACCGGAAAAGAAATTTTTATAAGATTTGAACTTTGAAAAAAGACTTTTGATCCATGGTTGTACGATAGAGCGCACTTGTTGATTTTTTTCTGCTCAGTAGGGCTGCTTTTCACTTTTTTTGAATGTTTCCACTTCAATTGGGAGAAAATCTCTATTATTTGTCCATCAAACTTTAAATTGCCAGAAAAAAATGCTCAATCTTTAATCTTTGGAATTGAACGAAATGATCTCCCCGGTAGTTCCGGATATTGATGCTTTCAAGAAATTTTTTTGCCTTTTTTTGAAAATATCCTCAAAAGATACGATTTTTCTTTTGAGCCGATTTTATGAAAGTTCGGCCCTTTTTTTCAACACTATTTGAGTCCACCGTATGAAGTCTAGATCTTCAAAAATAGTTAAAAATCAACTCCAATCAACAAAATTACAGTTGATCCGCCAACCTGCGCGAACTTCACCTGCGGCGACGGTTTCAAGTGCTACGACACTCAATTCGGACCAGTTTGTGTGAAAAGTAGGGAACCATGAAAGATATCGATAATGGACCAAATCATGCAGCCGACCCACCGGGAGAGGGAAACCTGACCTGCGACGACATCAACTGCCCCGACGGCTGCGCCATGATCGACTTCTGCGACCCGACCGGCTCGTCCTGCGTCAAGTACCCGAGATGTCTCCACAACGGCAACCGTCAGTTTTGTAGAGTTTTCAGGGAGAAAATGGTGCAAGTCAATACTTTTTCTTATTGAACTCTTTCTGTCAGAAAAAAACTGTAGAGGACTGATTTTCCTGCACCGTCAGCTCCACAGACTTTTTGAGGAAGGAAACTAGTCAAAAATAGGCGAAAAATAAAGCCAATAAGATAACAAGAATTCATAAGATTTTTCATTGAGAGGGCACAGAGAAACATAATTAGCGCTAGAGCGCACTTGGCCGACTTTCAACTTTCTGAATTTATTCCATTTCTTTCTCTTTTCAGCTTGCAAGGATGTTCAATGCGCCGAGGGAAGCTCCTGTCATCTGGTTCGACTTCCGTGCCGCAGAAGACCTTGGTAGGACATTCCTTTAAGGAAATTTTTGATGAAAATCGGCTGGAATGTTCTTTGGGACCTTCTCGTTCGAGATTGAGGCAAAAGTTTCGAGGAAAAGATAATTTCGAAATTATGACTTTAAAAACTTGCTTTGAACTTTGGAGTATAGACTTGAGCATACATGGGCAGACTCTTTTCAAACCCCCCCCGCTCCTCTTTTGAATTCTTACTAAATCAAAGTCAACACAACCTCCTCGAGGTTGGAAATCAATTTTTATCTTTCTTTGTCTGGAATCTTTAAGTTCCGTAGTCCACTTCTCTCCCCTTTACTTGACCACGTACCTGAGAACATTTTAGGAATATTTGTGAGGTTTTTCATTCTTTTTCGAAGCCCGGAAAGTTCTACAAAGTCTCAGCCAAGTCCCATACTGAGTTGGACAAAAGATCGTTAGGAATTATCAGAAAATTGACGTAATCTTTTTCAGCCCCGTTGTGCCACAGTGCGTGACCGACGAAAAGCCACCAACTTGCGGACAAAACGAAGTCGTTTCCCAGTGCTTCACTCCGTGTACCGAGCAAAAATGCATCAAGAAGCGTGATGTGAGTTTGATGGAATGTATTTTCAGGCAGATTTTCCATTTTTTTGAGGAAATTGTAAGATATTTAAGATGAAGAAGGCGAAGAATAATAGAAATATGAGGGAAATTCAAAAAATTCAACTCCACTTTTAAGTTTTTCCACCTTATTTCATCCTTCGCGGCCCTGCTTTTCTAGGATCACTTAAGGCAGTTGACGCCCCTAAAGGGGTCACTAGAAATTCTCAAACAACAAAAAACGCTCCCGGCGTGCATCACCGAGGCCCGAGCCCTCAAACCTTTTTTTGCTCAAGAAAATGAATAATCGGGTAAATTGAAGATGTGCCCATCGGTGTGCCAAGTCGGCTGCACCTGCGCCGTCGGATTCTTCCGTAACCCAGAAGGAAAATGCGTCAGCAAGGCCGAGTGCCCACCTCGTAAGAGATCTTCGAAGAAGTTGCAACTTTCATTGATGGATGTTCAGAGCCAAGCTGCGACACCGTCAAATGCTCGGCCGGATACGAGTGCAAGATGGTCGGCGGAGCCCCGACCTGTGTCAAGAGTGAGTTGGGGGGGAATAAATTGGGAAAAGAGCTCTTTAACCTCTTTTTAATAGTTTACCATCCACCCGACCCTTATCGTTCTACAAGTAGTTTTTGATCGGGTGCATTGGAAAATGAGTTTTTCCGAAATTCGAAAGCTTCCAATCAGAATCGTTCAGTCCCTGAGAAGGAAACCTGCGAGACGAAGAAATGCAAAGAGGCCTGCGCCTACATCAAAACCTGCAACGTGTTCTCCTTCTGCCAGTACCTGCCGACCTGTATCCACACTAAGCGTGAGTTTTTGACCAATCCCTCGAGATTTTTCAGAATTTTCCCTGATTAAATAATCTCATTTCCAGCACCGACCTGCAACAACATCGAATGCCCGAAAGGCTACACCTGCAAGATCCAAAACGGAAAGCCGACCTGCGACGAAAGTTTGTCGAAAATCGGGTAGCATTCTTCCAATCGTTCGGTTTGCAGCCTCAGTCGAGCCCCCGTGTAGAGATCACAACTGCCCCGACGGAAAGATCTGCGTCTCCAGAGGCTACGCTCCCATCTGCGTTGGTACGGTTTTGGGATTTCGAAAAAAGAAAGAATAGAACATTTTCTCATGTTCCATTTCAAAAAGCTACCTTTTTTGATAATTCTTCTAAACCCTATTCTGAAAACAAAAAAGTCACTAGCAAGCAACCGAAAGAGCCTGATTAGAAACGCCTGAATCAAAAAAAGCTCAGATCTTGTTTCAAAATCATTTTTTTGCCTTCAACTTCCATCAGAAAGCTTTCAACCCTCTGGAAAGAATTTTAAAGGCCACTTGAGAGTTTTGACCCTTTAGTGGTCACTTTAGTCTTCAAAATTAGTGGCCATTTAGATGCTTGAAATTTATTGGTCTCATTAGAGGTCTCAGTACTAATAGACCGCTAAAAACTACTACAGTAGTCACTAAGAAACGAAAATGGTTTGAGGTAATTTCAGTGGCCAGTTTAGTGTCCTCTCCTTGAGGAACCTCTATAGTGGCCACTAAATTTTTCGAGCTTGCCAAAAAGTCAAAAATGCAATACTTTTCGAAGTATGATCCAATCACTTTCGATACTTTGAAAAAGATGAAAAATAATGAAGATATTTTTTGAAAGAGTTGAAACTCCGAAAAAATTGCTCTCAGAAGTACAGAAAATTCGATTTTAGTAGGAAAATATCTAGAGTTCAAATCTAGCTAGTGAAAAAATTGATTTCGCTCGCTGATTTTTCGTAGATTCTCATTCAAAAGTAACCTTTCACGAAATCTCTGATTCAGACCCGCCAACGGATCCGTCCTGCGACGATTTGAACTGCCCCAGCGGCCAGTGCGTCATGATCCCGCACTGTCGCAAAGGAAAGTGCCGCAAGATGCCGACTTGTGTCAGAAATCGTGAGTTTCAAGAAAAAATAAGTCATATAAAAACGTAATCGATCCATTCCAGCACCAACATGCAAGCAAATTTCCTGCCCGCCCGGCTACGAATGCAAGATCATCGGAAATTCGGCCACCTGTGTCTCTGGTAAGAGAAAAATCAGAGAAGAGCCTCAAGAAAAATGACGATTTTGCAGTCCCGACCCCAGACCCGACCTGCGAAGATAAGCACTGCAAGGAGGCCTGCGCCTACATCAAGACTTGCTTCGCCAAGGGAGGATGCCGATTCCTGCCCACTTGTATCCGCACCCCACGTAAGTTTCGAAAGAAACATAGTTTAGAGAAAGGAACAGCTTTTCCTACTGTTGAGCATAATTCATCTTATGCGCCAGGCCTCCTTTTGTTTAGAGTCTGAGTTCTTTGGAGCTCCCATCTTCTAAAGCGAGATAGCACTGCTAAATGAGAGAGTTCAGAGAAAAAAAGGCCTGCTCTCACTTTTTGAATGATCTCTAGTTTGAAAGCAAGGGAGGACTGGTAAACGAGAGTGTTTAGAGAAAAAAAAGCCCTCTCTCATTGACTAATCTCTAGTTAAAAAGCGAGAGAGCACTGGAAAACGAGAGCGCTCAGAGAAAAAAAAAATAACGCCCGATCTCTCATCTCTTGAATGATCTCTAGTTCAAAACGCGAGATAGCACTGCTAAATGAGAGGGTTCAGAGAAAAAAGGCCTGCTCTCACTTTTTGAACGATCTCTAACCTTCGAAATTTCGAGAGTTTCTAGTCCTTTTCTTAGGACTCGTAAAGGATTCCGAAGTTGTATTTCTGCGAAAACGTTTAAATCGAAAAAAAAAAAATGGATGAATTCAGCAAATTGCTCGACGATCAAATGCGAAGAAGGCTACGAATGCCAAATCGTCGACGGCAAGCCGAGATGCGTCCAAGTCACCGTCCCCCCACTCTGCGAGACCAAACAGTGCGAAAACGGAACATACTGTGTGGTCCGAGGAGGCGAGGCTGTCTGCGATCCTGGTATCCGAAATGAATATGAAAATGTATATAGTCCTGATACAGAGAACCACGGACCATCCTGCGACGATTTGGACTGCCCCAGCGGACTCTGCGTCAAGATCCCGCACTGCCGCGGAGACGTTTGCCACAACCTGCCGACCTGCATCACGAAACGTGAGTTGTTTCGAATGGAAGTTTTGAGCAGTAGGAAGCTTTCAAAAAGTTTTTAGTGGTTTAAAAGTACCATCCTGAAACTACTCCGAGACAAAATAACTTTCCAGCACCAAGCTGCGACGACATCTCCTGCCCCGACGGCTACCAGTGCAAGATCCATGGAAAATCGGCGACCTGCGATCCGAGTAATTTTCGAAAATCCGACCGATTTTCCTCAACTGGCAACAATTTCCAGCCGAACCAGAACCGACTTGCGAGACCCTCAAATGCCCCGGACAATGCGCCTACATCAGAACTTGCTTCACCCGTGGACGATGCCGCTTCCTGCCGGTCTGCGTCCATCAGCCAGGTAATCGGAATGGATGGGTGCGGAGCGGCTCGCGTCGGGGTCAGATGGGGAAACTGTCGAATTTTCTTTCTACCATATCTTGTTTCAGAATTCGAGGCGGTAGATGGTTTTTTAGAAAAAAGAAAAGAGAAAATTATTTAGAAATTTTAGAGCTATTCAAAGATTTCCTATCTAGAGACTTTTATTCGCACTACGGTAACGGAAACCAGAAATTATTCGCAACTCTAGGGGTCACTCAAGACAGTTAAAGCCCCTCAAGTGACCACTAGAAAACGCCCGAAACGACCGTGTTGCGTTACCGATTTCCGAGTAGGTATAACTTTCTTTCCACCATATCTTGTTTCAGAATTTGAGACGTCAGATGGTTTTTAAAAAGAATTAGCAATTTCAAAATCTAGTCCAAGATATCCTATAAAGATATTTCGAAAAAAGAAGTTTATGAAAAAATCAGGAAAAAAGTATTTCCATGAGACTGAGCTTGATGCAGAAAGTTGCAAAAAGGTCTTCCAACTTTTCTGATTCGAAACTTCAACGATTTTGAACAGTTTGGACGTTTTTAGCAACGCTAGGGCTCCCTTAAGACAGTCGAAGCCCTAAAGTGGTCACTAGAAATCCCCCGAAACGAACGTGTTGCGTTACCGAGCTCCGATTAGGTGTGAGGTCCAAAAAAATCAGATTTTTATCAAAAATCGTCTCTTTTCCTACAAAAAGGTTTCTACTTCAGAGAAAAACTGCGACAATGTCGACTGCGGTGACGGCTACAAATGCGAAATGGAGAAAGGAAAGCCGACTTGCGTCTCCAGTGAGCTTCCCATTCAGTGGGAAATTATATAAATGATGTTTTTCCAGTTACGGAGCCACCGTGTGCTGATGGACAAACCTGTCCCCACGGAATCTGCGTCGTCAGACACAATCGCCCGGTTTGTATCGTTGGTGAGTTTCGAAACGACTTCAAATTGAATTTGAAGCGTTTTAAGTTGAAAAGTCATGGTCATGGTTTATCCGAAAAACGACGATTTCTAAGAAAATTCTTCCCTAGGTGTTTAAAGGAGCATGGGGACATTTTAGAAAGGTCTCGAATGGAAAAGCGTGATATTTTCGATCTTAGGAGACTTTTGGCAAACAGGAAATGTCACAAAATGGTGGCTTGGTTTGAAAACTACAAAAAGTCGGAACCTCTCATTTTTGAACGCTGTTTCGCTAGTCTATCAGTTTTGAGATTGTAGAACGTCTAGAGCCTGATATAGATTCAAAAAGATATTTTCAAGATTTAAAATTCCCTTAAACCGGTAATAATAGCCATGATGAGCAAGAACAATAAAAAAACTCCCTTTTTTCCAGACCCGCCACCAACTCGGACCTGCGACGACCTGAACTGCCCCAGCGGTCAGTGTGTCATGATCCCGCATTGCCGAAACGGAAAATGCGTTCCGCAACCGACCTGCTACCACAAACGTTCGTAGAATCGAGAAAACGGAGAAGAAATGTGGATTTTCAGCACTTCCATGCAGCCAAGTCCGTTGCCCACCTGGACACGTCTGCAAGAGGGTCGAGGGAGTCCCGACCTGTGCTCCGAGTGAGTTTGAGAAGATTTTGGGTGACAGTAGATAGCAAAAACACTTTATGAATAAAAGTAAGAAATTTTCCTTTTTGCGGCCTTTTTGCGCCATTTCATCGGCTCTTATGCACCAGTTTTGCTGCCTCCCACAATTTCTCGACCTCTTAAAATCCCGCGAGAAATGGAAGGCTCGATAAAGGGACTCTTTTTGCTGCCTTTCTGCGGCCTTTTTTGAGCCTCACTCTTTTAGCGGACATTATCCACCATTCCGACTTTGCCTGAGACTAGAAAGAATGATTAAAATTGAAAATATTGCTTTAAAAAGTGTTGCTGCTCTTTTTCATCATTAAACTTTAAAGTCACTCCTCCGCCGAAGTCGTGCGACGATCTCAAGTGCACCGAAGGCTGCGTTTACGTCCAGACGTGCTGCCCATTCCGTGGATGCCAATACGTGCCGAAATGCGTCAAGAATCCGCGTTAGTTTCATTTTTTTCGGAGGAAATTTGAGCCTGAACTAATTGAAAATTCTGTCTGAATCTCCAAAAATCAGTTATCTTTTTCTATCTCTGACGGCTATGACATCAGACATTATCTCGGAAGTTCTCCCTAAGGAGGTTCTAATAAGCTCCCTGAAGGACCCACTGGATCTCAAATTCCCTTTAGGGCCCACTTCAGCTTTTCCCAGTATTTTTGGAAGAAATCAGTTTTAATATGATTTTTCCATACAGCGCACAAGATCTCTTAAGTAGATTTTGTTGTTTTTATTCGCGGAGAAGCCTCAGAAACGTTAATAGTTTTTTAATTTCTTCCTCTTTTATCTTTATTTGATTTCCTGTAGCAGTCCTCGAAATCCTCTAGAAGTTTCTATTTCAGCACCAAACTGCGAGGCTGTCCAATGCCAGCCTGGACACACTTGCAAGCTCAGAGACGGAAAGGCGACCTGCGAACCAGGTAGTTTTTTGCTCATTCTCTTTCAAATCTGAACGAGGATCAAAATTAATGAATTGTTTTTCCAGAAATCACCTGCAAGGAAAAGAGATGTCCACCAGGAACCGTTTGCCAGATCAGAAGAAACAAGCCAGTTTGCATCCGTTCGTTTTCATTTTTTGAAGTAGAAGCCATTGAATCGACTAAAATGAGGCATAGTATCACTCAGAAAAATACAGGATGAAAAGTTTCTCATACTTTCAGAAAGTCTTACCTTCTCTAAAGCGAGAAGGCAAATATTCACGATAGGAAGTAGTTCATATTTTTCGGATTCTTCTAAAGAAAACTTCCAAGGAAATCTTTTCCCAGGGCCACCAACCGAAGGCTGTAACGATTTGGACTGCCCCAGCGGCCAGTGCATCTACATTCCTTACTGCGACGGCGACACCTGCGTCAACCGACCGGCTTGTGTCGTGATCCGTGAGTTTCGAGATCAGCTTTCGGGGTTTAGAATCTTTTTTTGAAAATTAGCTGACTTTCGAAGTTTTGTTCTCAGTTTGCTTTTTCTAACCTTTTTTTCATAGACGACCATAAGGAAAGTTTTTCTGTGAGAAATTTGAGGATTTCTGAAAATTTGCTCGAAATTCTTTGACTAGAAGATCCCTCATCGTTATGTGTTCATGATTAGTTCCAAAATATGGGTTTTAGGACTATATCTTCGTTAAATGCGAAAATCAAATGATAATTTGAAAAAAATGTAGAGGTATGATGAATCTTGATCTAGAGCTTCAAAGAATCTTGGAACGAATTTTCAGAAAGTTCCAAACTTATCACGGAAATCACCTCCTTTGTTAGAGACGTTATGTGAGAAATCATGAAAAATACACCTCCCAAGAATCTTTGGGCGATATTTCAGATGATCTCAAATCAAAACTAAGATGACCCTCTTGAGAAAAACGAAATTGACTAACTGATAAAAATCATTGACTTTTCAGCGGTGACCTGCGCCCAAATCGAATGCGGACCCGGACAACAGTGCAAGGTCATCCGTGGAAAACCACGTTGTGTTGACAGTTAATATCAACCCGAAAATCGGAAATTAAAGCTCGGAATTCAGTCGTTGAGCCGCCACCGACCTGCGAGGAGCTCAACTGCCCCAGCGGCTGCACTTACCTGGTCACCTGCTCGCCGAGCTTCGGATGCCGTTATGAAGCTCGCTGCATCGTTGTTCCTCGTACGTTCTGAGTTGTGAGAATGGGAAGTTCAAAGTGGCCCCTTGAGGGGCAACCCTAGGGGCTCTTAAAGTTTCCCTCAAGCTCTTCACCTCTAGATGGCCACTGAAGCTTGCAAAAGTTATCCTCATGGCCCCTTTAGAAGACATACTAGTCCATTTTGTATCAGGCGTATCCAAGACAATCTTTGAAGTCTCTCTTTTTCAGTAAATCGGTGTTTTTTCAGCACTCAACTGCACAAACGCTCTCTGCCCCGAAGGCTACAAATGCGTGATGAAGGACGGTGACGTCACTTGCGAACCAAGTCCGTTGAGATGTCACTTGAGTGATAACGTTTTCAACTTTTCAGCATCGCCCTGCGATTCTCAGGAATGCCCCGACGGACAATTCTGCCGCGTGAAGAACGGCACCGCCAGTTGCACCAACCGTTCGTTTCTCATTGTGGGTTTTTATGATAAAAAAGTTTTCAGCGCCAGAAACCTGCGACGAGATCACTTGCCCCAACGGCCAATGCGTCCCGAAACAGTATTGCAGTAATACAAAGGGTTGCATCGTGATCCCGACCTGCGTCGACATCCGTCAGTCGAATCTGATGAAACTTGTTTGAAAAATGGATTTTCAGCGCTGACCTGCTCCGAAGTCACTTGCCCGACTGGATACGAATGCAGGGAGATTGACGGCGTCGTCCGTTGTATCCCAAGTTTGTCCCGGCCTTTTTTGTTGAGACTGGGATTAGGAGAAAGTAGGGCGAAAATCGGGAGAGCTGAGACTTTCTGACGTCTCCTATGCCGCTGCTGATCTCTATTTACTGAAAAAAATGAATATCAGATTTTGAGCCTGACTGTGGCAGCGAGAAAGCAGTTACATGAAGAGACACCAGAGAAAAAGAGTTTCTTTACTTCTCTGGGATCTCTTCCAGTCGCCGCTGGACTCTACTTACTGAAAAAAAGAACATCAGATTATGAGCCTGACTGTATACCAGCGAGAGAGCAGTTATATGAAGAGACACCAGAGAAAAAGAGTTTCTCTACTTCTCTAGGATCTCTTCCGGCAGCGCTTTGTCTAACTTAACCTTTGAAAATTGATGCGAAAGAGATGAAAATTCAACGAGAAAAAAAAACAGAATAATCCCAAGTATTCAGTCCGACCACCTCCATTGACCTGCGAGGACATCGAATGCCCAGAGAAATGCGAATACAGAAGAAGATGCGACCGATGGGGAAGATGCCGCTACGAACCGACCTGCGTCGACACACCAAGTAGAATATCCACTTTAGGGACACCTCAAAGAGCTCTTTACAGCGCCAAACTGTGATACGGTCAAGTGCGCCCCAGGCTACGAGTGCAAGATCACCGATGGAAAGCCAGGATGTGTTCCAGGTATAGTTTCGAAAAATGGTAGTTCGGTAGTTTCAAAATAGTATGGTAAGTAGGAAAAACTGTGGTAGAGCTTTTCTTTCAGCTTCTTCCGCACTGAGAAAGTTCCTGATTTCGGAAAACAACAGTTCCCTTACCGTACTCACGTCTCGCTAAATTGCAGACTTTTAATTTTCAAAAATACATGATATTAATGAAAAATCTCCACAATATGATCTTATAAGAACTATGTAAAATTCGAAAGCCTTTTTTTTGAAAAATTGAAATCTTACAGTGAAAGTCTGTGAGGACCTGCCTTGCCAGGAAGGCCAACACTGCGAAATCGTGAATGGCACCGCGACCTGCGTTACCGGTAATATCAATGGATTTGGAGTACAAATCAATAATTCCTGGATCTTTCTCAGATCCGGAAGACCCTGACTGCGACGATTTGGACTGTCCCAGCGGCCAGTGCGTCCTCATCCCCTACTGCTACAGAAGACAGTGCCACCGAGTTCCGACCTGCGTCACTTATCGTGAGTTTGAATAAGGCGTACTGTAGGTCGGAGTTGTGCATACACTGAACGCGGTTCTTTTTCTGAAGAAAAGAAAGGAAAATAACTAGAAAAGGGATGGCTGTAGAAAAATCAAAATTTCAAAAACTTTGAAAGTTTGCTCTACCGAACAATTTCCCTTATTAGCTAGACACGCCCATTTCTATTGCTTATTCAGTCCGCTGGAGCGGGTTTCAAACTCGAAAGGCGTTTTGAAAGAACTAGAAGAAAAATATTCCCTTTTAGCACCAACCTGCGATGACGTCACCTGCCCACCTGGATCCGAGTGTCAGCTCATCGACAATTCGACTGTTTGCGTTGAAAGTTTGTTTTTCGAACTTCTTAAGAGGATACTTGAAACTTCAAAACAGTTGTTTAGACTCCTAGAAAACTTAGAAGATCCATCAAGGGAAACCTTGAACTTGTTTTCCCTCGCGGGCTACGACACTTCAATTTTCGATCAAATTGAAAAATCCGATTTCAGTCCCGACGCCTCCTTGCAAAGGCCACCCTTGTCCATTCGGAACCGTTTGCCGAGTCCGAAATGGCCAGCCTACTTGTGTCACAGGTAAGACTATAATCAGTCGATAATCCCATAAATTGCTCGATTTTCAGTCGGCCCGCCACCTTGCCACCGTGTCAGATGCCCACGTGGATACAAATGCAAACCGCGAGGATATTATGGAGTTTGTGTTCCAGGTGAGGGAAAGAGAATAAGAATAACGTCTGGTACAGCTTTTCTTGAGCTTTGGTCATTATTATCATCAATATCAAACTTTCCAGACCCAGGACCACCAACCTGCGACAACGTCAGATGCCCACCTGGATACGTCTGCACTATTGAGGACGGAATCGCGAGCTGCGGTGATCGTAAGTTTTGGAAATAATGAAAGAAAAGGAGAAGCTTGTAAGTCATTTGCAGGTGTAAAATAACGATTTTAGGGATATTCAGTGACAAATTAAAGAACATGACCCTTTCGAAATTCTTCCTTGAAAAGTCACAGTTAGAACTTTCTGGTCGCATGTAGAATGGCTCAAAGCGCAATTTATCTTTTTCTCCTCTTGATTTTCTCATAACCCCTTATAGCTGATTCACGGTTGGCTTGAGCCATCGAAAAAAGGGTCCTGACACGATAAGAAAAGAGAGTGCCTGATTATTGGAGAGCGCAGCCAGGCCACGCCCACTTAGCGTCCCAAGCTAGCCGTGGATCAGCTATACCTTCATAGTAACCGCTCCAAATAACCATTTATCATGCTTTTTCGAATCAACTGTACCTTTTTATCTCATTTTCCAGCAATTGACTGCGAACACAAGCGCTGCCGACCAGGATGGACTTGCTCCATAATCGACGGAAAGCCCGTGTGCTCTCCACCAGGTTTTAGTCCCCTAGATGAAAAATAAACGGGAAACGGGTTAAGTCGATCCTTGCGACAACCACACTTGCCCTGACGACACCTTCTGCCGCAGAACCCCCAAAGGACCTTACTGCTTCCCGAGTAACTCTTAGAGAAGTCCGATCAGAGGTGAAACTCCGTTTTCAGTCATCGAACCGTGCACCAAAGCGACCTGTCCGGCCGGATCCGTCTGCTTCGTCGACCAGGACGGCAAGCCGACCTGCCAGCAAAGTTTGAGCTTTTCCTCACATTAGGAATTTCCTGAAAACTGGAAGCTTCTTGATGTAGAACATTAGGGTCCTGAAAGCCCCCTCTTTTTTCCGAAAAAGGAAATCATATCCGCTGAAATATTCTCAGACACTTTGAAGCCTTCTGATTGCAGAACAAAGACAAAGTTTCTCGCAAGACATCTTTTCTTGATCAATAACCCTTTGAAGCCCGTGGAACACAAAGATCATGATAATTAGCATCATAACTCGAATAAGAAATCTATTGAACCTTCTTATTTGGGCTCAGGGATTTGAATCTACCCATTCAGCCGAGTTTCATCAAAAGATCACTTGAAGTGAAGCTCATTCCTTCCCCGATTCTCTTGTAAGGAAGGATTTTCAGCCGGCGTGAACTGCACCGACTACTACTGCCCGACCAAATGCGTCATGCGACGTGGACAGCCCTTCTGTCTGCCTCGTAAGACTGACCTTATCATTCTTCCTCTGATTGTTGATTTCTCAGCTCCACCTGGCTGCGAAAAGAAAAACTGCCCACCAGGAACCGTCTGCCAAATTGTTGATGGAAAACCGAAATGTGTCGCGAGTAAGGCTTTTCACTATAGAACAGTATTAGAGGCCTTTCAAACAAGTAGAAAAGCTCAAAAACCCTAGTTCAAGTATTATAGGGCCAATCGTGATATCTGTAGGTCTTGGAAAACGGGCAAAGAGATCTGATTTCACTATCAAAGGGTGTCTTTCCAATGACTCAAACGTCGTATTACAGACAGTATCCTGAAAAGTCTATTTATGATGTGAACTGGAAGATTTCCTAGATGCTAGATAGAGACATCGTTCTTTGAATCCAGCCTGAGAAAAAAAAAACGATCAAATATAGAGAGCACTCTGATTTTTCAGCCTGCGAAAACAACAACTGCCGACCTGGAACGGTTTGCCAGATCATAGATGGAAAACGTCGTTGCGTCACAGGTGAGCATTTGACAAGCCTTGCCCCCTTCTTGAAGGAGAAGAATTCGTAGCTTGTTGAGAAATTGTTGCTCTATTTTTCAAGCTTTTTTTGACACGAAACCCATAAAACTGAACTTGTTAAGTTGATCCTTGCTCCAACCACACCTGCCCCGACAACACCTTCTGCCGCAGAACTCCCCAAGGACCTTACTGCTTCCCGAGTAATTTCCAGGAAGAAAAACTAAGTCATAAGAAGAATCTTCCAGACGTTGATCCTTGCACCAGCGCCAGCTGCTCGGATGGACAGATTTGCAAAGTCGACACGACAACGACGGCAGAGGCTCGAAAAGTATCAGCCAAGGCCGACGAACCCGCCAAGACGACTTGTGTTCCTCGTAAGGGTTCCCCCAAAAAAAGGAAATCAAAAAAACTTCCAGCCACCGGAGAAAACTGCACGGACTACTACTGCCCGACCAAATGCGTGGTCAGAAACCGAAAGGCTGTCTGCACACTTCGTAGGAGTCTTTTTTATCAAGCCCTAATTTAGTGATGATTTTCCAGCTCCCCCGGTTAACTGCAACGATAAGAAGTGCAAAGCCGGATCGACATGCGCGATCGTCAACAACAAGCCAACCTGTGTTCCAGGTGAGATGAGTCACCTGAAGACAATCTAGAAAAATGGATATCGATGAATGAGACTTCATTCCTGCAAAAAATGATTTGATAGGAAAATTCCATGCTCAGTGAGTTACATTTCATCACAAGGATAATATTTGAGATGAAAAAAAAACCATTAAGATAGGCGAAGTCACTTATCAAAGAAGGATAAACCAATAATAATACCGTTAAGTCGACGTTTGCACCAACTACACCTGCCCCGACGACACCTTCTGCCGCAGAACTTCACAAGGAGCTTACTGCTTCCCGAGTAAACCCCAGAAGACCCTCCGAACCAAAAATCCCCTTTTAAGACAACCCAGCCCCATGCAACAGCTCTACCTGTCCCGAGGGAACCATCTGCGCCCTTGACCAGGAGGGTAACACCATCTGCAGGCCAAGTCGGAGATTTTCCCGAAAAGAATCACCCAGGAATCTTTTTCAGAGCCCGGAGAGAACTGCGACAAGTACTACTGCCCAACGGAATGCTACATCTACCGCGGAAGAGCTGTCTGCGAACTTCGTACGGACTTTTGAATATTCTCTCGAAAATGCATAGGAACATAGATCGGTAGTCTGAAAAAGAACTGGGAAGACGGTTTAAGGAAAAAAAAAACTATCGTCATTTATCCATGGGGCGAATTTTTTCGAAAGAAATAGAGACTTCAAAACTTCCTGATTTGAGCGTGACAATCAATCTCACAAATAAAATAAACCAAGAATCTCTTTTTTGAATTCGAAATGAAACTTTTGAATGTTCAGCTCCTACCTGCGATAAGTACCGATGCAGACCTGGAACGGCTTGTGAAATCGTGAATGGAAATCCAGTCTGCGTCCCGGGTAAGAGTTTCAAAATGACGGGAATAATCAGAAATCAAATCATAATAAAAACACTCCTATTGTTATTTCAGTTGACCCCTGCGACAAGAAAATCTGCCCAGGAAACACCTACTGCCGCAGAGTCCCTGGAGGAGCCTTCTGCTTCCCGAGTAACTATCCCATCATTTGATTCGATCTAAAAGTCATACTTTAGACCCTGATCCATGCACCGTTGAAACTTGCCCCGAGGGAATTTGCACCGTCGACCAGGAGGGCAAGACATTCTGCGTGCCAAGTTTGAAGCTCTCCCGAGAACCTTCTTAGAAAGGATTTTCAGCCGGTCCTGCAGACAACTGCACTACCTACTACTGCCCGACCGAATGCGTCATCCGCAACGGAAGACCAGCCTGCCTTCCTCGTGAGTTTCTCGATCTGATGAGACTCGACAGACCTTATTCGTTCTCATAATCTTCCCTCTTTCATTTCTGACCGTTCAGCTCCCAACTGCGAACGCTACCAGTGCGGAGAAGGAACCGTTTGCACCATTGTCAATGGAAAGCCGACCTGTGTTATCAGTTAGCATATTTCTATCTCAAATGATCAGAAATAACTGAGGTATTGATAAAATGATAATCTTCAGCCTGCGACAACGTCCATTGCCCAGCTGGAACCACTTGCGACACTGTGAACGGAAATCCAGTCTGTGTCCCGGGTGAGAATCTCAAAATAAAAGTAGAAATTCAAGTGACAGTGAATACTTGAAAGAAATGTATGGAGAATAATATTGGAAAAGTATACTCTAGTCTGGAAACTGAGCAACGTCAAAAATCAGAAAATATGCCAAGAAAAAAAATTTTCGAGTAGATCGTATCAAACGTCTGTCTACCACAGGAAAAGTTCTGAAATTTTCTAACTAACCCTAAAGAACGATTTGTGAACCGTTTCAAAGTCCACTAGCTACACGAGGGATAGTAAATCGAACATTAAAAAAACAGTCCTGCTCAGTTTAGAAGAAGATCTTTTTGCTCTAAATTCAAGTTTGCCTTGTTCAGTTGACCCATGCAAGGACAAGCAATGCCCAGACAACACCTACTGCCGCAGAGTCCGTGGAGGAGCCTTCTGCTTCCCGAGTAACTTTTGATAACTCTATTAGATCCACATTTTCGATTTCAGCTGTTGATCCGTGCACCAAGGAAACTTGTCCTGATGGAATTTGCAGCGTTGAGGATGGAAACACCAAATGCCATCCATGTGAGGGATCAATCGAGAAAAAAAACCATCTAGAGAAAAGTTTCAGCCATCGGAGAGAACTGCACCGACTACTACTGCCCGACCACATGCGTCTTCCGAAACGGACAGGCGAAATGCACACTTCGTGAGTCCTCAGAGCTGTGTAGATGAAATTCAAACACCTATTTCTGATCTCTTTCAAGCTTTTTAACGTTGAAACAAATTTTCAGCTCCAAGCTGCGACCGCTACTCATGCCCACCAGGAACCGTTTGCAACTTGGTCGACGGAAAGCCGACTTGCGTCATCAGTGAGATATTTTTCATCTTGACAATCATCGGAAATAATCGAGGCTTTCATAAAATGATCAGACTGAAGATGGAGAAAGACATTCTAAGGATTTACCTTTAAAAAAATTCCAGTTCTTCTTGAGGCTCACAAGTTTCCTTCAACGAAAACTAATCAGAAACCGTTAGGGTTCTGAGGTCGTATTAATGATAAATTACGCATCGTTAGTACGAGGGGTCTACAGAAGAAAATCGTTCTAGTCCCACTTTTATCCAAAACTTCCAAGAAGCTATAAACCCGACTCCTTATTTCAATCTTTCAGCGTGCGACAATAGTAACTGCAAAGCTGGAACGACTTGCGAAATCGTCGCCGGAGAACGGTATTGCGTCCCAGGTGAGTCTTTTTCCATATCGAGAAGTTGTTGGATAGTAACGAACTTGAACTGATAATCTGTGAGACTAGCAGTCTTTAAAAATTGTATTGTGTGTGGTAAAGGTGTACTGTAATATCTTTTGAGAAGCTTCGCAAAAGAAAGTCTTTCTGAGAGTTCTAGAGGCATATTTATATACTCAAAAAATGGAAGTCAGAACTTTTATCGAAGGTTCCTTGTACCAAGAAGCTTACAAGAACAGATACAGGATTTTTAGCTCAAAATTCAAGTTTACTTTGTTCAGTTGACCCATGCAAGGACAAGCAATGCCCAGACAACACATACTGCCGCAGAGTCCGTGGAGGAGCCTTCTGCTTCCCGAGTAAACTTTCGATGGCTCTATTGGATCCACATTATCGATTTCAGCTGTTGAACCGTGCACCAAGGAGACTTGTCCCGACGGAATTTGCATAGTCGATGCTGAGAGCAAGACGAGCTGCGCGCCAAGTACAGAATGATCCAAATTCTGCTTTACTCAGGAAAATTTTCAGCCGGCGGAAATAACTGCACAGACTACTACTGCCCGACCACATGCATCCTACGCAACGGAGAGCCGAAATGCACCCTTCGTGAGTTTTATTTTGATCCATAACAGTTTGACGGGTCTTATCAATTATTTAAAAATTTTGAATCTTCAGCTCCAAGCTGCGACCGCTACCAATGCGGACCAGGAACCGTTTGCAACTTGGTCGACGGAAAGCCGACCTGTGTTATCAGTAAGATCTTTTCCATCTTGCCTATCATCAAAAATAATCCAAGCCTTGATAAAACGATAACTTCTAGCCTGCGACAACGTCCGTTGCCCAGCTGGATCCACTTGCCAAACCGACAGCGGAAATGCGGTCTGCGTCCCGAGTAAGATCATCAGAATAAGGCTAACCTATGATCAGAATAGTGGCTCACAGACGGAAAATTGATATTTGAATCTTAAAAACGCTTGTCAAAGAACAAAAAACCATTATAAAAAAAGCTGATCGGTTGAAGTGTTTTATCCGCTTCGGGTTTATTGAAACTCGAAACCTTCAAAAATCTATCAAACAAGCTTCTTCTCCTCGACCTTGAATTTTTCAAAACATCCAGTTTCTTTCTCCTATTTGGACTGGATGCAGATCCAAGAAACATAACAACCCTTTGAGAAAAGGACAATCGATAGAAATATTCAAAGTTCTGATAGGAAAATTCAACAGAAATGTGATAGATCATGCATGTTATCTGTTAAGTTGACCCTTGCGTCAACAAGCAGTGCCCCGACAACACCTACTGCCGCAGAGTCCCGGGAGGAGCCTTCTGCTTCCAGAGTAACTTTTCGATGATTCGATCGGATCGAACGTTGAAATTTCAGACCCCGACCCGTGCACCACGGATACTTGTCCTGCCGGAATTTGCAAAGTCGATTCTGATAACAAGACTTCCTGCGAGCCAAGTCGGACATTTCTCTGAGAAAATACAGAGGAAGAATTTTCAGTCACACCTGGACAGAACTGCTCAGACTACTACTGCCCGACCAGATGCATCTTGCTCAACGGAAGCCCGACCTGCCTTCCTCGTGAGTTCTCGAATGGGAAAGGGGATCAATTTTATGAAATCGATCGGAAATCGGAAATAATTCTCAAAACTTTTCACCTAGGCCTTTAGAAAATGGACTAGTTCAAAGTGAAACATATTCTCAGAGCTGTAAAATATGATTAGTAGCCCAGTAGATGGGTTTAAAAATACATCATACATTTTACGATTTAGAACTTTAGTTTTATTTTCCAGATTTCTGAAATATTTCCTTGAAAGATTGGTTATAACAGTACCATATTTTGAACTTGAAGATTCTAAATTAATGGGTACAACTTTTCAATTATACAACGGGCTTCTTCTAAACCAGATTAGGAAAATCTGCTCATTTTTTTGATTAAGCCACCTTGCAATCGAAAAAGAATTGGATTAACTGTAACCCTCTTAGTTTCCAAACGAACTTTTGGATTTTCAGCTCCCAACTGCAACCGTTACAATTGCGGACCAGGAACCGTTTGCAACATGGTCAACGGAAAACCGACCTGTGTTCTGAGTGAGCATATTTCTATCACAAATAATCAGGAATAGGCCTTGATAAAATGATAATATTCAGCCTGCGACAACGTCCGTTGCCCACCTGGAACCACTTGCGAAACTGTTGACGGAAATCCAGTCTGTGTCCCGAGTAAGATTCTCAAAATATTCCTGGAAGTAGTCGCAACGGATGTACCCCTGTATTTGAATCTGTTTGAGTCTCAGCTGTTGTAAAAAGAGGAAAAAGGGTGCAAGAAGAAATAGGTTCTAGCTGACTTAACCTGCACTCCATTGGCTTTATATCTGACCCGCCAGTTCTACAGATCCACTATGATCCATCCAAGTCACAAATTGGTCTATGTGGCCCAGATGTCTTCATTTTGCAAGTCTGAGATCCAGCTGCGTATGCTTGAACGGTGCCGAAAGTTCTAGAATATGTGCTTATATGGGACACCCGTCTGTACCCCGTGCTAATCCCATCAGAATGAGAAAACGTCAAATTCTAATCTTCCTGTTCAGTCGAACCATGCAAGGACAAAGTGTGCCCAGACAACACCTACTGCCGCAGAGTCCCTGGAGGAGCCTTCTGCTTCCCGAGTAACTCTTGATGGCTCTATTAGATCCACATTTTCGATTTCAGACCCCGACCCTTGCACCAAGGATACTTGCCCTGGCGGAATATGCAAAGTCGATGCTGATAGCAAGACTTCCTGCGAGCCAAGTCGGATATTCCTCTGAGAAAGTACTCAAGAAGAATTTTCAGTTACACCTGGACAGAACTGCTCCGACTACTACTGCCCGACCAAGTGCGTCGTCCGGAAAGGACAGCCGAAATGCACTCGTCGTGAGTTTTCAGATCTTCATGAATAACTTATTCAAAGACCTCACATTTCTGATCCCTTTTAAGCTTTCTGATTTGAGAATCATAAAATCAAAGATATCTCAATCTTCAGCTATCACTTGCGACAACCTCCGATGCAGAAGTGGAACCGTGTGCAAGATCGTCGACGGAAAGCCGGCTTGTGTTCCAAGTAGGAAACTTGATTCATTTTCTAATGAAAATAGAAAAAAATAATTTTATGAGAAGTTTATATTGCCACTCTTTTGAACTTGAAGAGAACTCATTTCGATTTTCCAGCCTGCGACAATAACTCTTGCCGAGAAGGAACGACTTGCGAAATTGTCAACGGAGAGCGGTATTGCGTCCCAGGTGAGTCGTTTTCCTGATCGAGAAGTTGTTTGATAGTGAAAAGTTCTTAACTAATAACCCACAAGGCTTTCAGTCTTTCAAAATTGCATAGATTGTGCGGTAACAGTACACAATTGTATTTGAACAATGAAAGGAACTTGAAAAACTTCTCAGACGGTTGTCTTCCAGAAGAATATCGAAGTTTTCAAACCAGTCATTTTTTTCAGAACTTTGAATATTTATCCCAGTTTTCTTGTACCAAGACGTTGTGAAAAATAGAAGATTTGTTAAGTTGACCCTTGCGCCAACAAGCAGTGCCCCGAAAACACCTACTGCCGCAGAGTCCGTGGAGGATCTCACTGCTTCCCGAGTAACTTTTTGATGGCTCGATCGGATCGAACCTTGAAATTTCAGACCCTGACCCGTGCAACAGCACCGCGTGCCCTGGAGAAATTTGCAAACTCGACGCCAACAACAATCCGACCTGCACGCCATGTAAATAATGAGTTGAGGGAACTACTCAGGAAATTTTTCAGTCCCTGGAGAGAACTGCACGACCTACTACTGTCCGACGGGATGCGTCATCTTCAACGGCATTCCAAACTGCGTTCTTCGTGAGTTTTTGACTACCACACGTTTGACCGAATGATTTCGTACTCACCTTCATGAGCTTCAAATTGGTGATTAATTTGGAATTCTTCAGCTCCAAGCTGCGATCGTTACCGATGCGGACCAGGAACGGTTTGCAAATTGATCGATGGAAAGCCGACTTGCGTCATCAGTAAGATCTTTCCCATCTTGCCAATCATCAGAAATAATCCAAGCCTTGATAAAATGATAATCTTCAGCCTGCGACAACGTCCGTTGCCCAGCTAGAACCAGTTGTGAAACTGAGAACGGAAGTCCAATTTGCGTCCCGAGTAAGACTTTCAGAGCTTCGAATCAGAATAACGATTCTTAGACAAAAAGTTCTCAAAAATCCACACAAAGATGACTTAACTGTCAAAGTATCTGGGCTCTATATGCGGTAGCAAATCTGGAACTAGAATTCTCCGGAAGCCCAGTACTTCTAATAACTTTCACTCTCTGAAGAGCCATGCATAACAAGCGGTTGATAAAACTTTGCCACAAGCGAAATTTTGACTACATTAGACGCTTTCAATCGTATTTTCAAGATATTTGAAACAAAACATAGAAATTTCTGTTCAGTCGAACCTTGCAAGGACAAGCAATGCCCAGACAACACCTACTGCCGCAGAGTCCCTGGAGGAGCCTTCTGCTTCCCGAGTAACTTTTGATCGCTCTATGGGATCGACAATTTCGATTTCAGACCCCGACCCGTGCACCAAGGATACTTGCCCTGGCGGAATCTGCAAAGTCGATGCTGAGAACAAGACTTCCTGCGAGCCAAGTCGGAAATCCCTCTGAGAAAATACTCAAAAGAAATTTTCAGTTACACCTGGAACGAACTGCACAGACTACTACTGCCCGACCACATGCGTCGTCCGGAACGGACGGCCGAGATGCACTCGTCGTGAGTTTCTAGACCCCAAAATATTTCGTAGAAGACTGTGTCTATAATCTTTGGAACTAACAACCTGTTTGCATTTTTCGTAATGACCTCTTCGGATGAGGGAAAGAAATAAGTTCCCAACAAAAAAAAATTAGTCACGCCACAGTTTTGAGTTGAGAATATTCAAACAAAGATAAAAATCGCAAGGATTTCTCATGAAATTTCTGAACCTTTCCAGCTCCAAGCTGCGACCGCCACCAATGTCCACCAGGAACCGTTTGCACCATTGTCGATGGAAAGCCGACCTGTGTCGCGAGTAAGAAGCTTGATACTTTGATGTTAAGAAAAGAAAATCAGGATGCTAGATAGAGACATCGTTCTTTAAATCCAGCCTGAGAAAAAAAAACGATCGGATATAGAAAGCACTTTGATTTTTCAGCCTGCGAGAACAACAACTGCCGACCTGGAACGGTTTGCCAGATCATAAACGGAGAACGAACTTGCGTCCCAGGTGAGTATTTCTTCGAAGGAAAATCCAAAGCAGATCTCGACATAAAAACTATTGATTTATTGTTAAGTTGATCCTTGCGCCAACCACGCCTGCCCCGACAACACCTTCTGCCGCAGAACACCTGGAGGACCTTATTGCTTCCCGAGTAATTTTCAGGAAGAAAAAAGTAGTCATAAGATGAATCTTCCAGACGTTGATCCTTGCACCAACACCAGCTGCACGGATGGACAGATTTGCAAGCTCGACGCTGAGAACAAGACGACTTGTGTTGCTCGTAAGAGGGTTGTCTTGAAACAGGATATCAGAAAGATATTCAGCCGGAGGAGAGATCTGCACGGACTACTACTGCCCGACCAAATGTCTCCCTGGAAATGGACTCGCCGTCTGCACACTTCGTAAGAAATATTATCAAACAATTATTTTTCTTTATACGCCCAGACCGCTTGAGCGTCTGTTAGCCGAGGTTCTATCCTGATATCAGTGATAAAGCTCCAGGGAAATATCCGTCAATGTGTGTGACGGTTGGGGGTTATGAAGTCCTAGTTTCCCACTACTAACATTTCTTAAACCCCTTGGTTGGGTCGACCTTGTGACCCTATATACCGTAGATAGGCATACAACCTGTTGCGGCATAGAAAGTAGCTCTAGTGTGAACTTGAAAAATTACCTTTGCCAAAAAATCTTCAAAGCCTGCGAGTCCAAACTGGTGATATTCCAGCACCCCGACCATCTTGCCGCAACTTCCCTTGCCCGCCTGGCTCGTGCTGCCGACTTCGCGACGGAAAGCCAACTTGCATCACAAGTAGTTCAAGTCAAGATTCTGGAGCTGAAATCTCTTTTCAGGACCTAAAAACGACTGCAGCATCTACAGATGTCTACCTGGAACTGTTTGCGTTATGATCGATGACAAGCCAGCCTGTGTCCCGAGTAAGAATATTTGTTTCAAAACGGAAACATTAAGTCAACGATTTTCAAGTCGACGTTTGCTCCAACCACACCTGTCCCGACAACACCTACTGCCGCAGAACACCAGAAGGACCTTACTGCTTCCCGAGTAACTTTCAGGAAGAAAAAAGTGATTATAAGAAGAATCTTCCAGACGTTGATCCTTGCACCAGCGCCAGCTGTTCGGATGGACAGATTTGCAAGCTCGACACGACAACGACGGCAGAGGCTCGAACAGTATCAGCCAAGGCCGACGAACCCGCCAAGACGACTTGTGTTCCTCGTAAGGGTTCCCCTAAAAAAAGGAGATCAAAAAGAGTTACAGCCGGCGGACAGAACTGCACGGACTACTACTGCCCGACCAGCTGTCTTCCTGGAAATGGACTCGCTGTCTGCACACTTCGTAAGGATTATTATCACAAAATTGTAGTTTTTTTCTTCACTCGGGGAGGTTGTTCTAGTGGGGCTTCGCCAAAATGTTTCGAATTCCAGAGAGTTAAATCGGAGATATTTCAGCACCGCGACCGTCTTGCCGCAACTTCCCTTGCCCGCCTGGCTCGTACTGCCGACTTCGCGACGGAAAGCCAACTTGCATCACAAGTAGTTCAAGTCAAGATTCTGGAGTTGAAATCTCTTTCCAGGACCTAAAAACGACTGCAGCATCTACAGATGTCTACCTGGAACTGTTTGCGTTATGATCGATGACAAGCCAGCCTGTGTCCCGAGTAAGAATATGTGTTTATGAAACGGTAAATTTTAATCAATAATTTTCAAGTCGACGTTTGCTCCAACCACACCTGCCCCGACAACACCTACTGCCGCAGAACACCAGAAGGACCTTACTGCTTCCCGAGTAACTTTTAGGAAGGAAAGAGTGATTTCAAATTGAATCTTCCAGACGTTGATCCTTGCACCAGCACTAGCTGCACGGATGGACAGATTTGCAAGCTCGACGCGGAGAACAAGACGACTTGTGTTGCTCGTAAGGATTATCTTCAAAAGCAAAATCATAAAGAGTTACAGCCGGCGGACAAAACTGCACGGACTACTACTGCCCGACCAGCTGTCTTCCTGGAAATGGACTCGCCGTCTGCACACTTCGTAAGGATCATTATCGCAAAATTATAGTTTGTTCTAAAAGGTTCTTCTAGAGTGAAGTTTGGAAATCTTCATCTAAACCTCAAAGACAGTTTGAACAAATTTAGAGGAAATTTCAGTCTTCCCACTAATTTCACCTCTCAGGAATTGAACTTTCTATTGTTCCAATCAGTCTCAAAAGCTCCATTCGAATCAAAAGATTCAAGAAGGCCCAGGCCAAAGTTTAACGATTACTAAAAAAATACACGAACGGATCGAACTTCGAAGATTTCCCTTCAAGTTTGGTGATATTTCAGCACCCCGACCGTCTTGTCGCAACTTCCCTTGCCCACCTGGCTCGCACTGCAGAATTCGCGACGGAAAGCCAACTTGCATCACAAGTAGTTCAAGTCAGGATCCATTAACTAAAGTCTCCTTTAAGGACCTCCAATCGACTGCACCACCTACAAATGCCTACCTGGAACTGTTTGCGTTATGGTCGGTGACCAGCCAGTTTGCGTCCCGAGTAAGAACTTGTTTTTGAAGAGTCCAAGTTTCTAATCTGAAGTCCTCTCCTGGTTAGTTGGAAAAATTGATCAACAAAAAGTAATTATGGGTTTTGAAAAGTGATGAGAAGTTTCGAAGAAAATGTAGAAGTTCTGGTTGAAAGTATTAAAAGATCATAGGACAAAGTATAAGGGTTTCATAGCAACTTTGCAAAAAGTAGAGGTTCAAACGACCGGTGAAAGATTAGAACAGCTCTGCCTCCAAATAACTAAAATTAAAGTCCGCTAGTCCCTCGAAAATAATTTCTTAAGTCGACGTTTGCGCCAACCACACGTGCCCAGACGGTTACTGCCGCAGAACTTTCTTCGGAGCTCGCTGCTTCCCTGGTAACTCCACCAAAAACGAACACAAATCAACGTTTTGTTCAAAGATTTCCCTGAACCTTGCAACAAGACCGCCTGCCCCGAGGGAACGATCTGCACCTTGGACGCAGAAAACAAGACGATCTGCGCGCCAAGTATGGAAAGTCCCTAAGGATCAGCTGAAGTAGAGTTTTCAGCCGGTGGACACAACTGCACGGACTACTTCTGTCCGACCAGATGCACCTCCCTCAACAACGACGCCTACTGCGCTCCTCGTGAGTTTTGAGACAGGAAAAAAAGGAAAAGATTGATCGAACCGAATAGAAAACGGATCAATAAAAAGAAGCTAAAAATGCGAGAAATAATTTAAAATCACTGTCTCCTTAAGTAAGATATAGCTAACATCCAAAAGAAAAAAAAAAGAAAATTAAACAACAAATACTTGGTTTCAGCAAAAGGAAACCCATGCGATCGAGTCCGTTGCCCAGCTGGAACAGTTTGCTCCATTGTGAACGAAAAACCAGTTTGCATTCCAATTGGTGGGCTTTTTCGACAAGATAGTTGCAAAAATTGAAGGCTTAATTTTCTTGAAAAATGATCAAATTGATCTCGATTTCGAAGTTAAATGAAAAAATAGTAGCTTTTTGGTATTGACCCATTCGAACCATTTTATACATTTTCGAAGAAATTCATTAAAAAAAAAAGAAAAAAGACTCAAGAAAAAAGGAAAACTATATGCTCTCTCATTGAGAGAACTCAGAAAAAAGGAGAAGGACGATGGAGCGCACAAGTGCGACACTGATAAAAAAAAACAATTGCAAAATAAATTCTCGAAACTTGACGTTTGGTTTTTTTTTTTCGCCTTTTTATTTTTGAGTTTCGGGTTCTGAGTGGTCGAAAAGCACCTCGAGAGGTTTAAAAAATGTTTTGAAGTAATCTGAAAGAAAATTTTATTGTTTGTAACCTTTTTTTTTGAGAACTTCTATTATTACTGTGCTGCAGAAAAACAAATCAGTTTGATAATGAAATCGTTCAGTCGACCCTTGCGACGGCTTCTCTTGCCCGAATGGCACTGCTTGCCGCGTTGATTCTGGACAACCTACTTGCACTCCGAGTAAGTTTTTGAGAAAATATCTAATGTTTGACGTTTTTTTTAAATGGATTGTGTGATAAGTAAGACTTTCCAACTGCTTCTATTGTTTGTAACCTTTTTTGAAAACTTCTAACATTTTCACTGTGCTGCAGAAAAACAAATCAGTTTGATAATGAAATCGTTCAGTCGACCCTTGCGACGGCTTCTCTTGCCCGAATGGCACTGCTTGCCGCGTTAATTCTGGACAACCTACTTGCACTCCGAGTAAGTTTTTTTGAGAAAAATATCTAATGTTTGACGTTTTTTTAAATGGATTGTGTGATAAGTAAGACTTTCCAACTGCTTCTATTGTTTGTAACCTTTTTTTGAAAAACTTCTAACATTTTCACTGTGCTGCAGAAAAACAAATCAGTTTGATAATGAAATCGTTCAGTCGACCCTTGCGACGGCTTCTCTTGCCCGAATGGCACTGCTTGCCGCGTTAATTCTGGACAACCTACTTGCACTCCGAGTAAGCTTTGGAGAGCATTTTTAATATTTAACGTTTCTTTCCATAAAGTTTGGATAGAGTAAGATTTTCTAGCCGGCAAATGCTACTTTGGGAATATATGAGAAAAGATCATTTTTAATAACAAAAATATATTTAATAGTTGCATGATTTTTTGAAAAACTTTCAAAGAAGTTTTTTAAACGCCTTGAAATTTCGCTTTCCTTTCACAGTGCAGAAAAGAAGGGTAAAATCAGTTTGATAATGAAATTGTTCAGTCGACCCTTGCGACGGTTTCCCTTGCCGAGATGGCTTTGCTTGCCGCGTTGATTCTGGAATACCTTATTGCGCTCCGAGTAAGTTTTGTAGAAAACGTTTAATGATCGACGTTTTTTTTATGATTTTTGAATATAGAGTAAGATTTTCTAGCCGGCAACTGCTCCACCACCACTTGTCCAGAAGGACAGTTCTGCCGGGAGACGCCAGCTGGACCAAGATGCTTCGAAAGTGCGTAGTTTGAATTCTCCTGAGTTCTACATTTTTGGGGTTTTCCCAAAATCTCATCGGGGAAATACCAAAGTTAATATTTTTAATAAGTAAAACTGTATTCATTGAAGGCCCATCGCCTTGCAAACCGAACAGCTGTCCGAGCGGAACCGTCTGCATCCTTCTGACCGACGACACATTCAAATGCATGCCAAGTAAAATAAATCCTCAGAAATTCAAAAAAATGAAATTTTTCAACAACTGCAGTTAATGGAACGGACTGCAACTCGTACTGCTGCCCCAGAGGATTCAAGTGCAAAATGGTGAACGATAAGCCGGTTTGCGAAGAAGGCCCCCCACAGCCTTGCGGAAATACGACTTGCGAGCCTCCAAACCGCTGCATTCGCAGGAACGGCGAATCGCAATGTGTGCCACGTAAGGATAGGATCTCGATTCGGAAATGATATTGTCTTGCCCAACAGTACATTCATAATAAGGATACGTTAAGATTATTCACCATCTTGAAGCGGAGAAAAAAGCTTAAAAGAACCAAGGTACTAACCCTACAACTTGGAGTGTTCTCATTTCTCTGCGCCCTCTTCTTCTCTCAGCAGTTCCCAAGACCTCGCAAGTGAGAGAAAAGAGGGCGCAGACAGGTCAAAGAATTCAATGTTGTGAGTAAAAAACTTTGAAGACTGTTCAAAGTTAGCGATCATTTTTCAGTAATTCAGCAAATTTTCTTCATTTGAGCTCTATAATATTCAACTGAAGAAGGAAAAAAACATCATCGGGATATCGCGGATTTCAGCCACCGGCCCCGGATCATGCGAACAACTGAACTGCACCAGCGGCGAATGCGCCTACGTGCTTGTCTGCATCGGAGAAGCCTGTCACATAGAGCCGAGATGCGTCACTGGACCACGTGAGTCTAAAAATAGAGAACAAGGAATCGTTTCTCGAAGTTTAATAAGAAAATTCTTCAAACACGCATAAATATACTTAAAATGATTCTTTCTGGAAATTTTATTCACCTCTACTTGGTATCTTTAATGAGTCTTGCTACATTCAGAAAAGGTTAGCGAGAAAAAGAGGTTCAGGTGATGAATGGAGAGTTGATGTTTAAGCTACAAAATATAATTTTAAACTACGATTCTGAAGCTAATTTAATGTTTATATGATCAGCAATGAGAACAACTAGTATGATGAGGAGGTAATTAGTAAATGAACCAATATCCAGAACGATTTCGTGAAATTTCCTCACAAGCATCCCAAAACAAGCCGAAAATGTTTAGCGCCGTCTTGCGACCTCGTCAAATGCGAAGATGGATACGAGTGCGAGAACACCCGAAACGGCCCGAGATGTGTCCCGATCAACCCGTGCAGCACCAAGAAATGCCCAGCCGGACAGGAGTGCAGAATCAGACGAGGAAGACCCGTTTGTGTCCCAGGTTCAAACTTTGGTTCCCGAGTCTCTCGGAGAAAAAAGTGCAAAAGACATTTTTTTGACTTAATTGATTACAGATAGAGAAGGCCCGGTGACATGCGACGATATCAACTGCCCGACTCGTTTCTGCGTCTACATCCGCAGGTGCTTCGCCGGTGTCTGCAGACGTCGTCCGTACTGCCGTATCGATCGTGAGTTTGGAATGCATTCATCAGATTTGAAGCGAAACATTTTGACCCAGCAAAGACCTTGACTTTGGTAGTTCTGAAATTCGAGTTTCCAACATGGAAGCTTTTCCATTGTCTCTGCAAAATTCAGAATAACAGTTAGTGAGTGAGAAAGATAACTAAACACTGGAGAGTCGGAGATAGTTATAGTCCGTTTTGATTCTTAACGTCAACTAATCGCTCAAGCTCCGCCCCTTATGCGTAGATCAGCCCTATCTAAGAGAGGGGCGGAGTTTGCTGATTAAAATTCTAATCTGAAAAATTAAGTTCATCTCATCGACAGCCTCAATATCATCCCTAAATGAATGAATTAAGCTCCAACTTGCCGAAACATCAACTGTGGAGAGGGCTACAAATGCGAGATGGTCAACGGCAAACCTCGATGCATTAGAAGTTAGAAGAATGGACCCCGAAAGAAACACCGAAAATGAGTTTCAGTCCGCGAGCCGACCTGCGACGAGCTGCAATGCCCGAGCGGCCTCTGCGTCCGCGTCATCGTCTGCTCTGGAAAGGGCCGAGACCGCGAATGTCAGCACAGCCTGACCTGCGCCGACGTCAACAGTTCGTCTGCCTCCGTCCCGGCAAATGCTCAAATCTGACTGATTCAGACGCGACCTGCGACGGCACCCCTCGCCTCGACTGTGGATTCGGATACGTCTGCAAGCAGAACGGCACCGAGGCCACTTGTGTCAAAGGTAGAAGGGACTGCTTAAGGGGAAAACCATACGCGTAGAAAAAAGAGCCAGATATAGGTCCTTCAAAGAAAAAATTTAAAAAGTTAAAACTAAAATTTTTCCGAAGTCGAAGGAGAAGCTGATAGAAAAAAAAGTAGAGACAGTAAGATTTTTTGTTGAAAAAAGTTTTTGCAAACTCATCAGTATTGGGAAAAGGGGACAATTTTTCGTACGGAAGCTCCAAGAAGGAATTGTAACTGTTCGAATCTATCGTTGCCAGTGAAGAAATAGTTCATTTAACCCTACAAGTTTGGTCAAATTCGCCAAGGTAAATGCGCTCTGGCGAGATTTTTTCGGAAATGATAGCTCCGAGTTTTCCTTCATTCAAAGTTCAAAAACGAATTTCTAGACCCGCTTTGCGATGGTCATGTCTGTCCGGAAGGAAAAGTCTGCGCCGTCTTCAATGGTCGTCCAGTCTGCGTCACTGGTATTGTCAGAATGAAAGTACGAAAAATAATCGATCTTTCCCTCAGTCCCACCACACGGAGGACCTGGAAACGGAACCTGCGACCATTGCCCGAGAGGCCTTTGCGCCCGAATCTACGTGAATGTTAATGGAGAACGGACCAGGGTCGTCAAGTGTATCGATGAGGGTCAGTTCTTCCTTTCGACCTCCAGATTTCCGCCGAAAGAATGTTTTTTTCGGCTCAAAAAATAATATCCAGAAGCTTCAATAGCTTTGAAAAGAAGATCACAGAATTAGAGTGTTTTATACTGACTTCCATTTTTCGAAAAAGTTTGCTCATATGAAAAGTTTTTTTGGATTTTGTCATAAATAATGGGTTCAATAGCTTTTAATGAAGATTATACCCGAAATGTTGTATTTTTTCATTTATTTATTTTTTTCCCAAAAGAGGAAACCCAAAGATTTTTATACTACATGTAGATTTATATGATGAATACGATTTTGATAGAAAAAGAAGAGTTGAAAAGTGCTATTTTAAGATCCAAACTGCGATACGATCCAATGTCCTCGCGGCTACGTTTGCAAGTCGAAAAAAACAATACGGCCGAATGTGTTAAAGGTAAGCTTCGAGAAGAGTAAAAAAATGAAGTTGAAAAAGTTAAGCAAATTAGAAAGCTTCTGAACAAGTCGGAAAAAAATGATTTGAAAAAGAAAAAAATTTAGTTTTTCTTCAAAAATTTGGTAATGAATTGTATGGCTGATTTCTGAAAACTTTTAGAAAAAAGTTCATTGATTTCTGAATATTCGGAAAAATTCGTTGTCTCAAAAAGTGTATATATTGGTACTGAAACGAAAGTTATACATACACTTTGCCACTGTCAATAATTATTCAATCGTCTTGACTTCCTCTTTCAGTATTGAAATTTCCTGGTGCAAAAATTATTCTTGAAAAAAAGCTGATAAAAGGAATAATTCATAAAAGTTCTTGTCGACCGCCTAGTCCATTACATACATGACCAGAACAAGCAATAAATATTGACTGATTCTACAGAAGAAGTCCCGCCCCTTTGCCGAAACCACAGATGCAAGCCCTACCAGAGATGCATCGTCAAGGAAGGCCGACCACGTTGTGTCGACTTTGGTAAGGGAAGAAAATAGTCCAGAAAAGAAGAAAAGGTCACAAAATGATTTCGTAGGTTACAGTAACCCTGAAATTTATCGATATTTCGGATACATTTAGAGAATGAGAGTTATTTTGTCAGTGAAAATTGAACGAAAAAATTTTAATTTCAAGACGCTGGATTAACAAAACGTTACTAAGAAACTCAGCTAATCACCATTTAAAAAAATGGCTCTCAAAAATAACCAAGTTCACTTCCAGACGACCTCTGCCGACGTCACAGATGCCCACCACGCCAACACTGCGTCGTCCGAAACGGAAGACCAGAATGTGTCGGCGGAGGAGGACCTGGCGGACCAAAAGGTACGCAAATCCTAGAAAAACTCGTGATAACGCTCGAATTTTACAGACCCATGCGACGACTTCGAATGCCGAAGAGGCCAGGAATGCGTTGTGAGAGGAGGAGACGCCGTCTGCGTCGATCCCAGTAAGAACCCAAAAAAATAGCCGCCTGATTATCCATGGAGCGAATTTGCAGCCGGCCCAGGTTCTTGCCGCAACCACGAGTGCAAGCCCTACCAGAGGTGCGTCATCAGGGACGGCCGACCGAGATGCATCGACGATGGTGAGGGAGATGATTTTTTCGGAATGGCTATAGTCCTGAATTCATAATCATATCTAGTAAATTTGTAAGGAAAAATGGTTCGACGTTTAGGAGATAGACTGAGATTTTTGAAGACTAGGGGAGTTGAAAATCAGCTGAAGCAAGATAGTTTGAATATTTTTCAAAAAGTCGTGTAAATGCAAAAAAAAATGGTGAGCTCTTTTCGGTTAAGAAAACTGAAAAACTTGACAAAAATGGCTTTCTTTCGACTATGAGTCATCTCTAGTTGGAAGATTGCTTGAAAATTAAAAAGTGCCTCTAGTAAAAAAAAAACCCTGACCTTTAAAAATTCGTGACAGAGTTCCTCCAGCTCAAAAATTTACAAATTTCAAAAAAAAGTTCACCTCTGAGATCTTGGTGATTTCCCAAACCTTCTCTCGAACAAAAATGTTCCAGCAACCTTCAAAAATATCTCAGAAGCCAGATAATCAAGTAAATACTTGCAGACGACCTGCCGCCCCTCTGCAGACATCACAGATGCCGACGAGGCGAACGATGCGTCGTCCGTCGCGGCAGAGCCGACTGTGTCAAAGACGATGAGGGTTCGGATGAAGATTGATTTTCCAAAAATCCTTCAAAGCTTCTCCAATTGTCCAAAAACATCCATATTCCCATTGGCGATAAAATATTTAGATATCTGAGAGTTCTTTTGTAGCAATGAAATATTCGGAAAAAAGCTTTGATTTATCAGATTGTTTTGAAATTTCGGACCCTTTTGGAGTTTTTAGAATTGAAAGAAATTGGAAATTTCGGACACCTTGGACCAGCTTTTAGAACTTCGGACAATATTGTTTTTGAAAATACAGAAGATTTTAAAAGTAACCTAGATAACTTCTCTTCAAAATCTCGATTTCAGACCCATGCCAACACCACGAATGCCGATCTGACCAACGATGCGTCGTAAGGAATGGAGCCGCCGTTTGCGTCGACCTCCGTAAGAATGATAATAAATAAACTCATGAGAAACATCTAAATTTTCAGCCGAGATTCCGTGTGGAAAGAACGAAACTCGTGTCGAATGCTACTCGGCCTGCGTCGAGAAGAAATGCGACTTCTCTGGCCATAAGGTGGTTCAGTCAAAAAGAGTTTTCAAAATTTGGACCAGTACTATGGGCCTTCGATGTAGACTCTCACGCAGATTTTTAAACTCCTTCAGGAATTTCCAAGGCCTTGGGAAAAGTTATGATTCTAAATTCGACTTTCTATGTCTATTTTAGCAGGTAGAACCAGCTCCGGTTGTTAAAGTAGCAAATTTTCGCTTAAAAAATGAATTTGAGCGAAGTTACGATTTTTTCGTGACCAATTTTGAATAGTTGATAAACCTGGTCAACAAAAAAAGGCTCAAAAAAAAGTTAATTCGAGCAAAATTATGATTTTTAAGATTCTCACACGCTTATAAGACTATTTTTAGGGGCGAGCTTCCGGTTTTCTTTAAATTTGAACATTGATAGTTTCTTCAAATCATAGATTTGTTTTTGAGACCGATTTCTGCTGATTTTTTCGGAAAAGTGTTAGTGGTCAGATAACACATTTATCTGTATTGTTCAAGACAGAATGGGTGAAATCACGGTTATTTTTTTGGTATTCATACAGAATATCATGAATCGGATGAGACTTCTCTGTCCAGCGAAATATAACAATATGTAACTTCAGGTCGAGCAGCCGAAATGCCCGAAGAACTGCGGCCCTGGCTGCGGCTGCAAGGAAGGATACGTCCGGACCCACAAACGACAATGCGTCCTCCCGGCTGACTGTCCCAAGCCACCAAACTGTGTTTAAATGACTTTGCCTTTTCCGTCCCTTTTCTCAAAATAAAATCCTCTTTTAATTTTCTTGTGTTCCGAAATATCCTATTTCCATCGCATCCTGAAAGGTTGTGAACAAAAACAGTAAAAAAAAATAAACTTTGGAAGTGATAATTTGAAGACCACTCTAGGGGTTTCGCTTTTCGTCCCAGTTAACTTCTAAAGAAAAATAAAATTTTCTTGCCCCTTAAGTGATCCCTCTTGCTTAGGATCTGCTAGATTTAAAATTTTCCATTTTTTCATGTCTTTTGAGACCTCCGACCTTTTACAAGAGTTTCATTCATGATTTTTCATTCATGATGACCCCTTAAGCGATCACTTCAAGGGAAAATACCTTAAGTGCTCACTTGATGAAAAGTGTTTCTCTTTCGCCAAGGCAGCCTTGGTCTGTTCAGATTTTGAATAACAAGTCGCTCGATCTCAAGCTCCGCCCCCTAATGGCGCGTTAAACCAATCAGAAAGCGAGCGATCCACAGAGCGTTTTCGAATGACGTCATTCTACTTTCGAAATCTGAACAGATCTCAATTTTGCGCTCAAAAATAATAATTTATTATCAAATTCGTATATTCACAACAATATCTTCACGATAAATTAAATAATCAAAAAGAAAAAAAGTCAGACGACCGTACTATTCATGAAGCTCTGATCAAAGCCCAGTAGAATATAGTCGTAGTAGAAAATTTTGCGGAAAATGCCCATCAAATAAGGGTCTTTCAATAAGTTCTGCTTGACTTCCTCCCTATGATTCAGTCCGTGAGTCGTGTGGCTCATGTTCTTTCCTTAATTCAGAGTTTGAACTTCAAAAAATAGAAAAAAAAAACTAGAGACCTTTGTTGTTTTTCCTGTACTCGTTGAGAACGTTTTCAGGGACTCCAGAGCTTTTGAGCAACTCCGCGACGGCTTCAGACGTGACGGTCGTGTTTTTCTCATCGAACGGAATGATTTCGTAGGTCCCCCATTCTTTGTCCAAGTTGCATTGCCTGAATTCGGATTTCGGGGTGTTAATGGTTCAATTTGAATTTTTATAAGGGGTTCCAAAGGTTATTCGAACTTTTTTTAGCTTCGAAAAAAATGGAAAAAAATAGTGAAAAATGATATTTCTCAAGTTTCAAGTCAACGTAGGACTTTAAGATTTCATGATTTTTCAAAATTGAGGAAGGGAATTATCTCAAGATCTTGATCAACGAGAATTAATTAGTTGAAGTGTTTTAGAAAAACAGCCAATCAACAAAAATCTTCCAAAAATAAAAAAAGTAAAAAAAGAGTTTTCTATTGTATCACCGCAAAAAGCTTCATTCAAAAATAATTTCCCCATTTTTTTTTTGTTATTACAGATGTCTTGAGTCATCGAAAAACGGGTCCTGATACGATTAAAAAAAAGAGATAGTGCTTTGTGTGTGTAGAGCGCAGACTGGCCACGCCCCCTTAGCGTCCCAAACTAGCCGTGAATCGGCTACACTTGCCAAATTTTATAAAATTGACTATTTCTCACTTTTTCAACAAAAACTTGTTGAAATAGTCTATTTTTCTCACTGACCAGGTGAACGGCATGAAATGCTCCGTGTAGTAGTCGTGCGAAGTTTTTGGCAGCTGTCCAGAGGAAAATCCCTGGAGTCGAACCAGCAAATTCTCCATGACGCAGGTCAAATTCTTCTCGCACCCGTAGCACGCCGCTCGGCTTCCTTGATCGTACTTTCTGGATAAATATGAGAAATTATCATCATTATCAGTCGAAAAAAGGGATACCCATCACAACGGTCCACAAATCCGCTAACGAAACGCTCGAACGGGTCTCTAACTATCACAAATTTCCGGAAATGCTTCACTTTTTCGATCGCTTCCGGCGTTGCGTAGTGCTGGTAGATGATCTCTCGCGCGTCTTTGCATGATCTGGACTTTTCTTCCTATTCCATAGTTTAAGCTTATTTCAAGCTAAAAAATCCTTTTTTCCTTCTCGGTGCATAATAGAAATTACCAGCTTTAACGGTTTTTTTTTTCTTGAAAAAGCCATCTTGTAAAACTTCATTTAGCGGTTTACAGAGTATTTTTTGAGAATCAACAGTGAGATGGATTCATAGCTCTTCCTAGAGAACTTGATTTCGGAAAAATTGCTTTGAATACTAAAAAAAATGGGCAGCTTCAAAACTGCAAGAATTGTAAATTTTACCCTTTTTTTTCAATTTTTTTTGTTACCAGCGGCAGAAACAAATACTCAGAAAATAACTGAAGAGCTCATTTTTCAAACATTGATCTTTTGAACTTTTTTCTAGATAGAATTGAATAGGAATGACTCACTCCAGTGTATTGTATTCGACTCTCTCGCTCTTTTTCTCGTCTGGAAGCGCCATATAAGCATCCGTATTGTGTAGGACGCAAAAATACGAGAAAAGCACCGAAGACATGCTTTTCTCCAGAGCACAAGCCTTCAGTTTGAACCTGTCGGATTGCTGGAAAAATATTTTTAGCTGAAAAAAAGAAAGAAAACCCACGAAAAACGAGGTTTTCAGGTTGAAAAATGGTGGAATTGGAGTGTCGGCTGAAAATTTCATATCTCCAAGACCATAGTCGCATTTAGATTAGCTCAAAAGAGGTTATTTGATACGCGCCCGACTTTAAACGACTTGCGCGAGAAGGTATCATGAAGTATCAGAGAAATCGACAGCAATACTAATCCAACTCACGTTTGTTGATATCCACGACAATATTGCTAACATTCTTGGAGATGTAGAATTTAGGGAACACCGGAGGCTTCTCTCTGGTTAGATGATAGACGAGGAAAGACGTCTCGAAAGCCATTATTAATATTATGAATGTCGAGCAGTAGGATCCCTGAAAGATGTGGGGAAGTTCCAAAAAAGGAAGATAACGAACCCATGGAGTTCTTCGACTTTTCGGCATCAGTATGTAGTCTTCGTGCTCAGGCCACATAGGAGAGGTGGGAATTCGATTCGAACAGGCTTTTGGGCTTTCAGGAAGACAAAATAATAGGTCTGAATATTTGAACAAAAATTAAAGGAAAGAAGGTAGAATTTAAGGTCATTATCTAATAATAGAGTATTGAATAGTCGTTTATATTACAAGGCAAACGAATGAAATGGTAAAAATGACCTCATAAGTTTGAATAAATTAATTAAAACTGAAATAGTTATAAGTTTTAGGTCATGAGAAAGTTAGACTTTAAAAATTGTGCAAAACACTTCTGTCCATTTTTGTGAAGCAAGACTATCAATTTCACCATTTTTGTAAGCTTGACAGAAGCTTATTTCATGAAGTTTGGACATATTGGCACCTAGTCAGTGAACAGATCTCATAGAGTGTGTCTTTTTTTAAAAAATCAGAAAAAAGAAAAAAAGGCAAGGGCACTATACTATCAAAAAAAGAGCTGCTTTGGAAGGAACCAATTTTCTGTAGAAGTCAGAAATGAATCGAAAAAAAGGCAGAATTTCGTTCACTGAGAAAGAAATCGCTATAAAAACTACGGCAAAAAGAATTTTTCTTGTAAAATAAATAAGAAACCTATAAAAAAAAATAGAAAATTACTTCGCCTGAAAAACCATACAGCGTCATTAAAAAGCTCTTGAGTTTTTTTCTTACAATTTCAAGTCTAAATAAAAATCGCGTATAGAAGCTAAAAAAAAACGCTGAGAAATTGAAATCCTGGAGATGCCCATCCTTTTTGAAACAGTGACCAGCAAGGCGCAGAACAGGATCTCTATCGAAATGTGAAATCTCTCGCCGAGCGTCTTCCAGTGAGAGATATTCCGGAGTTCGGACTGAACTTTGAAAGTCAGACGAAAATGCCTTCGCGTAGATCCCAAGAAAAAATTGTAGTCTGATCCGAATATTTTTTGATTATTTAACGGCGCAGAATCTTTGGATGACTAGAATAAGATTCAAAAAGAATTTTTTGAAAAAGTTTTAAGTTTTTTCAGAAACATCCCCACGGATTTTTGAACAAACTGGGGAAATTGGAATTTTTCGAAGTGTTTTTTTGATGACTTCCTACCTTTTTGATGTGACTGAAATTTCAAAAGAAAAATTTAATGAAATAGTTAATTTCATTAAGCGACAGGTTTAGAGGTACCTTGATAACGAGTTCGGGATTTGAGAGTATAATCCTGTCAGTCTAATTTTTTTCCTTGATTAGAGAGTTTTAAATCAATTGATAAGTGTATAGGAATGGAAAGACCGTACTTATAATTTTTTAACTCAAAAAAAAGTTCAGAAAAAGTAAAAATCTGAGATTTTTCTTGCAATTTCTTCACAGTCTCAGATTTTCGCAGATTTCATGGAAATCCTAATGAAAACACGTGCTTTAGAAGATTGAAAAAGTTGAAGAGTTCGCAAATTTTTCGAAAATTTTTTCGACCGTACTTTGAAAATTAATTTTCAGGTCTCATACAGAACTTATGTCAAAAATCCCCCCAACGATTTTTTTGTCACTGAAAATCCTTTGATTATGAACTTCAAAGAGTCGAAAAAAGCCATCTTTTGTTCATTTCCGACTACAAAAAAGTGGCCACAAATGTTCACAGTCGCGATTTTGTGGCCTCCGGTTGTCCTTGACTTGTTTGTTCAACAATTGTGTAGTTAGAGACCTCAAAAGTTTGTGCCCAACAGAACGTTTATAAGCACCTGACAGAGATCATTAAACACGGGTTTCGATTTCTTGTCGGGAAACTTTCAGAACAGTTTCCTACCTTTGAATGACACCTTTTATCTTTTTTTTTCTTGGTTATTTTAAGAAAAAAATATCCTTTTTGTTACCTTTTTTTTCTTTTTCTATGATTATCCTCTGAGCTTTGAATAAAACATCAACGTTATCGATTTAAAAAAAAAGAAGTTAACTTTCATTTTTGGACCTTTTTTGTACTTATTTCTTATTTTTTGATGGTTTCCGTCATTTCACAACACTCCCAGTTATATTTCATTGAATTACCTTTTTTTTAAAGTTTAATTTTTCTTGAAATCCTTGTGTTATGTAGGCTCCATTCACGGGAAGCTTGCAAAAAAATATTTCTCCAGGAATCTTTAAAACTCCTCCTTTTGCACACTATTTTGCTGGTTGGAAGATTAAAAATACTTTTTTCAGCAAAAAATGTTCCTTATCATTTTTATCACCGCGATTTTTGCCTTTTTCCTTCATCAACTATATTGGAGACGGAGAAATCTTCCGCCAGGTTGATACCTTTTTTCAAAACAAAATTTGAATTCTGAATTCTTAGGCCCGATTCCCTGGCCTCTTTTTGGGAATCTGTACGAGTTTTCAAAGCATCCGCCAGGCTATCAAGCATTTCTCGACTGTCACAAGAAATATGGGCCGGTTTTCACTTTTTGGATGGGTGTGTTATTCAAAATTTCGACAGGTTTTCGAATTTATGGTGATTTGTTGAAAGTTCTCTTGAGTCCTTTTTTCAAAAAAACTGGTTCGAATTGTTTTTTTAAGGTCTTGAGTTTTATCTGTATAAAAAAATAGTAATTTTTTTACGACTCCAGGGGTTGGTAAAGTGGTCCCTAGAGGGGACCCATCAAGGGCCTCTAGGGTTGCCCCTATAGGGAGCACTCTGAAGATCCTAAGTACTACCCTCAAAAATCAATCGATCATATGATATTTCCAGGAAGTGATCCAGCCGTTTTCATAACTGATCATGAGCTTTTGAAAGAAGCTTTCGTTCGAGATGGCGACACCTTCAATGAAAAGTTCATCTATGAGAATTTCAATGAACCTTTCCGAGGTGAGACTTGAAAAAATATCAAGAAAATGCCTCAAAATTGAACATTAGGCGGAAATTTCGGGGTTTTCGATGCAAATGGTGAGACGTGGAAAACCCATCGGCGCTTCGCCCTTCATGTTTTCCGAGATTTCGGAATCGGGAAGGATTTGATGGAGCAGAAGGCGAGTTTCGAATCCAAAAAATCCTTACGAAAACAATTTTAGATCCTCTTGGAAACGGAAGAAATCATCAAAAGTTTCGCCAAAGCGACTGGGGACTTCTCTGTACAAGTATTTTAACAAACAAGAAAAAAAAAGAATCAGTTTTTAGGAAGACTTCGATTTGGCCGTGGGCAGCATTATTAATCAGGTCCTTTTCGGCTACAGCTTCAGAAATGTGAGTTTCGAAAATTAATAACAATACGAAAACATTTGGAAAATTGCTGTGAGGACTTTTCAAGTGATCACTTAAAGGACCTAGCCCAAAGTCCCGTGGAAGTGTTAATTTTTTCTCCCTTGAGCAGCCACTTGAAATGAACCATTCGAAATGTACAAAAAAAGGACCGGAGTTCATGTTTTTCCCAAAGCTTTTAAAATGTTAGAAAAACTAAGATTTGATGATCTGTAAAACTACTTAAGGGACCACTTGGACCTTCAAAAGATTTAAATTCAGCATTTTCTCTATTTTTGTGTGATTTCCGAAATTTTAAGCTTCAAAACTTGAAAGAAACTTTGCTTGAATCATTTTTGTGTTCTCAGAGCTCATATAAGCCTTTTTTTCATCGAGTTTCAATCAAACTTGTGAAAAAAACATCCCTTGGACACTTTTTTGCCATTGTTTCTTGTTCCAGGAAAAAGAGCCCGAGTTCCGACAGCTCAAATCTGTCCTCAACGAACTGATATGTTATCTCGGCTCAACTGAAGCCATTTTCACGCTCACTGTTAGCAAAACATTGGCGAAACTCCTCAATCCGAACTACTTCAAGAAGTTTGAGCTAGCCCTGAAAAACTGAAAAAAAAAACAAGTTCAGGATGAAAAAATATCGGGAGAAGTTGATGAGTTTCTACGAGTCGCAGATCGAAAAGCACAGCGAGGAGATCGACTTCGACTTGGAAGAAAATAAAGATTACGTCGAGGCTTTTCTCAAAGAGCAGAAGAAGCGGGAAGCGGCTGGGGATTTCGAGAGCTTTTCGTGAGTCTTTGCTCATATTAGCTGAGTTTTGAAAGTTTATTGCTCATGTTAGGAAATAAATTCAGTTGGTTCCAGGGAAAATTTATGTAATTTTCAAACTTGAAACGTTTCACATTGTTCATCTAGACAACATACAGATTTTTCCCCTTTTAAAAATTATTTGACTATCTTAGTGTTGCTCATATTAGCTGAGTTTTGTAGGTTTATTGCTCATGTTAGGAAATAAATTCAGTTGGTTCCAGGGAAAATTTATGTAATTTTCAAACTTGAAACGTTTCACATTGTTCATCTAGACAACATACAGATTTTTTTCCCCTTTTTAAAAAAATTATTTGACTATCTTAGTGTTGCTCATATTAGCTGAGTTTTGTAGGTTTATTGCTCATGTTTGAAAAGAAATTCAGTTGGTTCCAGGGAAAATTATATAATTTTCAAAATGAAACGTTTCACATTGATCATCTAACAACATACAAAGTTCCTTTGAAACATTATTTGACATATAATCTCAGTGTTGCTCATATTAGCCAAGCTTTAAAGGTTTATTGCTCCTTCAAGCAAGATAAAAAAACAGTTCGGATGACAGCTCTCTTCAATTAAAAAAACCAAATTTAAAGAAGTGTTTTCTTCTTATTAATCATCTCAACAAGATACGCCCAATTTTCCAGTGTTCCAGATTTTTTCTCATTATTGCTCATGTTAGTAAATTTTTCTTTATCAAATATCATAGCTTCGAACACAAATTTCAATAAAACTTCTAGGATCAAAAAGAAAATGATTATTATTTCAGGAAAATTCAACTCCAGAACATGTGTTTCGACCTTTGGGTGGCTGGAAGTGATACCACCACAAATACCATGTCTTTCATGATTCTCTACGCTCTCCACAACCCTGATATGCAGGTCTTTTATTCTTAGTTGATTTCTGAAGGGAAAATATTCAGAAAAAGCTACATGAAGAGTTGGACCGGGTTATCGGGTCGAGAAGGCAAGTTTCGATGTCCGACAAGAACGATTTGCCGTTTCTCACCGCGTTTATAAACGTGAGTTGCACACTTAGTTTGCTAGAATGTATTTTGTAAGTTTCACTCTGTCACTGATTTTTAGACTTTCCAGAATTTGTTTTTTTGCAGTTCACCTTAGGATCTTAGTATTTCCTGAAACCTTTTTTTAAAAATTGTATATTTTAAAAAATCTGTGATTTGAAAATTTCCAGCTCATCATCAAAATCTCATTTTTAGAAAATTATTTTTTTTCTGTTTAGTTTCAAGTTTGACTCTATTAGAATATGTTCCAATAGGACTCCATTTTTTGGGATTTTTCCAGAGTTTTTTCGCTATATTTGAAAAAAAAATCCGTTTAACAGTTCACGGCGTTCTCAAACGGGGTGGGGAGAAGTCACAAAAATTTGGCTCGAAAACTCAAGTTTTTAAGTACGCAGCAAAAAAAAAAACAAATCGATGACGTTGAATAATCTGTGTAACGTAGAATGACGTGTCGTGACGTAATTTTATCCGAAGGGCGCACTTAATTTTTTTGAAATCAAGAAACTTTGACGCCTCGCTCATCTTCCCTCACCCCATTAGGAACGCCATGCAGTTCCTTGAAACTTTTTGATCATTTTTTAGAAGCGACAATTTTTTTTATCCCTTTTTTTTAGCATAGCATCGTTAACGTCCTACAAGGATTTTTCAAAAATGGAATTTTTTCGCGAATTTTTAAAAGAAACTCAAACATTTAATCGTGTAGGAAACGCAACGGCTGGCCAACCTTGTTCCCATAAATTTCCCAAGACAAATCAAAAAAGACGTCGTCCTGCAAGGCCATTGGATCCCCTCCGGAACTACCATCGTTCATCAAATTAGTGCCATATTTTATGATGACAAGGTATGAAAAAATCGCACAGGCAAAGTCCAAATGATCTCAAAAAGCCCTTGAAAAAGAAGAGCCTAAAGCTCCTTTTTGAGTTCCTAGAAAGATGTCAAAAGTTTCTCGGAATCTTCTTTTTTCCACCTTTTTCCGGTTTTCTTTACCTCCTTCTGAGGAAAAGGTCTAGAAAAAAGCTCCTTTGAGACCTTTTTTTTCGGAAGTCCTTTTTGAGACCTTTTGGACTTTGCCCGTGCGATTGGAATAAGGTTTTCCGGAAAACTACCATTCAGGTCTTCCCGGATCACCAAAAATTCAACCCATATCGCTTCCTGGATAATGAAGGGCAGTTGAAAAAAGTTGAGAGTTTTCTCATTTTTGAATATCGTTTTTTTTTTTCAAAGGTCGACGAACTGATCCCATTTTCGATCGGAAAAAGACAATGTCTTGGCGAAGGCCTGGCCAGAATGGAGCTTTTCCTTTTCACTGCCAATATTTTCAATCATTTCGAGGTTTTCTTTGATTTTTTATCTCATAGAAATGTTTTTTTTAGTTTCTACCTGGAACCGAAGGACTGCCGTCATTGGTTAAAGATTTCAGTTCAGTCGTCCGGCCCAAAAAGTACACCTGTAGAGTTTTGAAACGGGACATCCCATAATTCAAAAATTGAAGGATCAAGCTTGAGGGATTTTTTATTTTTAGGCACCAAAAATCAAAGTTTTATCGGTGTATTTTTTTCGATTTCAATAGAGCAAGACCCATTTTGATGATTGAGGTTTTTGCAAGCCATCAGGTAAATTAAATTAAATTATTTCTCGTGCTAAGCTTTTGAACTATTTTTTTGAGCTTTTTAAGGATTTCGCAGCAGTTTTTGTTTGAGAAACAGATTTGTTGAAATTATAAATAAAGAAACAAGTACTTTTGAAGTTTTTATTCGATTTTGAGCAAAAAGAAATCGTGAAAAAGAGAGAGGCAGTGATATGAAAGCAGTTTTTCTTTAAGAAAAATGTACAATTGTCAAAGAATCTAATATCCGGGAGCGACTCTTGGCGGCGGGCAATGGTCGCATTGGCCTTGAGATCCCTCGCCGCCGTCTTTTCCGTCTTCTCCAGCTCCTCCAGGCTGTCCAGGGGCTCCTGGGGCTCCGTCGTCTCCGGGTGGTCCTTGCGGTCCGGGAGTTCCGACTCCAGAAGATCCAGGCTGTCCAGGTGGTCCGGCTGGTCCTGGTGGTCCTGCAGGGCCTGGAGCTCCGACGGGTCCAGGTCCTTGGATGACTTGTCCTGGCGCTCCGGCCTGTCCGGGTCCTCCTGGCTGTCCGTCGCCTCCTGGAGGTCCTGGTGGTCCTGGCGCTCCGGGGGCTCCGACGTTGTCCTCGTTCGCGGACTCTCCGGGCTGGCCGGGCTGTCCGGGTGCTCCCTTCGGTCCGGGTCCTCCAGGAGGTCCTTGTCGAGCTGGAGCGCAGCTGAAGCAGAACTCGCCGGCGCCGCCGGTGGTGCTGTCGTCGGCATCGCCGCCAGGACGACCGTCACTGCCTGGCTCGCCGTCGCGACCCGGCTGTCCGTCAGGTCCGGGGAAGCCGGGTGGTCCAGCTGGGCCGAAGACGCAGACCGAGGAGCTCTGCTGGTAGGACGTCTGCTGGAAGGACGTCTGCTGGAAGTTCTGCACGTGCTGTGGCTGCTGGTAGACTGGACGTTGCTGGTACACTGGAATGAGAAAAGGTTTTTTTTTCTGTTCTGAGTCCTTATGACAGGTTCTCATTGTGTAGGATGCATTGGGATGCACTGTTAGAAGTTCACTAGACCTGCTCAACTTTTTTTTCCAAAATAAGTGATAATCATATTTTCAAGAATTAGCTCCTGAAACTAACCCTGCTGCTGAGGCTGATGATAAACTTGTGGCTGTTGGTAGACTTGCTGCTGTGGCTGATAAGCAGGTCGGAATTGCTGTTGTTGGTAGCCCTATCGAACCAAATTTTTCTTTTTTTTTTTTGCTTTTTTCCTACCTGTTGAGCTCCATATCCTCCGAAGTTCTGAGGTGGTCCGGTCATGTACTGACGCTTGACACGGCTCTGCTGGCCTGTGACTTGTTCAACCTGGAAATTTCATGTATTTGGCTTTTTTTTACCCTTACTAATAGAGAATCTTCCTAAGGAGTGAAAACGTTTCACAGCTAGTTTCTACAGAGCGAAACTACAATTTCGATACAACTTTATATTTTTCTCCCTGTCAAGGTCGTCTGCTCGTTAGGGTGGGAACAAGCGGCAAAAAAACGGTTTCCCCTTTTTTCTCAGGTCAAATGCAAAAAGAGAGATAGACGAAAATTGTTGTCAAGGTTGTTTATCGGACGTTAACACGTCACTGATCAAAGGCTTCTGAAAAAGGTATACCTTGACCGAAGTTCAGTTACGTCTTTATGCCCCAATTTAGTCATTGTTGAATATTTCAAGAAAAATGTCGTCCATAAGTGATTTTCAAAAAAATGATGTTTCGTTTTCAAAAATTGGCCCACAGAAGGTTTTTTGTCATAATTTTAGAACTGAATTTTCTGAATCTTTTCCGGTTTAATTTTTCATAACTTCATTCTTTACGTTTTACCATTTCATATTCAATTGTTTCAGGTCTCCTCAGATCTAACTATTTAGATGAACATCCCCTTTTATCTCTCTGTCTGAATAACTAGAATCATTCCAACAAGGTGAACTTGTTAGAATTTTTAGAAACTGAGGAAACTTTATAGGCCTACAACTAGACATAATCAAGTCGAAAAATGCACTAACCTTTCCTATAAAAAAACCCAATTTTCCAGCCACTGACCTTGGTGAGCTCGTCCCAGAGGTCGTGCGACCTGAGGGTGCAGAAGTGGAGCTCGTGCTCGAGGGCCGACTGGACCTTGTTGGCGTGGCTGAAGAGCAACGGCAGGACGACGACAGAAGTCGCCATCGCGAAGGCCGTCACGGCCACGGCCACGAAGGCCACCTGCCGCAGCTTGACGATCTCCCGCTCCTTCCATTCTACTTCCTTCTCCGACATCCTGCAGTAATCAAGTTGGTGATTCAGGTCAAATCTTTCTGTTTCTTCTTGGCTAACTCTAGCAGATGAACAGGAAGTCTTATAAACGCTTGTGATCTCTAGAAACTTTGAAAAAATAGATATTCCTGAAAGTTCCTAGAATTTGCAATAGGGCAAGTTGTTCTCAAGTTTTGAGAAGCTAGTCATGTTTTTTCGAGTTTTCTGAGCGAAGCTCGATTTTTGCTACGCTCAAGGGAAAAATTGAGCAGTCTGAAAAGTTTTCTGCAAAACCAAAAACTTTTGAGATTTTTTCTCTGGTCCGATTCAAGCTTATGCGGGCCAGCGGCTCATGAAAACACATATTTTTGTGAAAAATGAAAATTTCAAAGTTTTCTGAAGAAAAAAACACTTTGGAACTGTCTGAAGAGCTCTTCTGAGAAAAGGAAGAATAGTCAAAATTTTCATACGATCCTTTTTTGAAAAAATTACTTGCTAAAAAGTTGAACTGATGAAAGGAAAATTTATTGAGATTTATTCTAGAAGAGAGTCTGAGCTTCCTTTACTATAGTTTACTGAAAACCGTGAAAAAAAAGGAAAAAAAAAACAAGGAACTAAGGTCTTCAGATCTTTTTCTAGGCTTCAGAACTTTCTACCTGTTCCCCAAGTTTCGAGAAAAAAATGAGAACTTTCCGGGATAGCTTAACTAAATGATATGTGGTAAAAAGTTGGTCGAAAGTTCAACAAAAAACAACGGCAAACCTGGCGATCGTTCAAGACGGTCTGTTCGGATAGCCGGCCGACGGGTTGGGCATGCCCTTAAGTACCGCCGTTGGCCTCTCGACCGGCCTCCAAGCCATTCTCTCTCGATATTTTGTCGGAAAAAGACAAGAAAAAAAAGGAGAAGAACTCGAGTAACTTCTCTTCTCTTCTCTCTGCTAACGACGGTGCTAGTTGCGAGAGCAAGGCCGCGATACACAGAATCAAAACACTTGTTCGTCTTCTTCTTCTTCTGTTTTTTCCCCCTGACGACCCGAAATCAAACATCGTCTTCTTGACTTGGTTTTTACCTGGGTCGTTTGGCGAATGCCATGGTTGAAATAAATCCGATCAAGTTGAATGTAAAACAGTTCGATTGCTTCGCCAACCGCTCTCATAAAAATTCCAGAAAGATAATACAATCTAGGAGAAAATGTTTCGAAAAATGAAAATTGAGAAGGTTTTTTTATGGAGCAAAAATGATAGAAAGAATAACATATAGAAGGAAAAAAATAGGTATTTCATAGCAATTTTTTTACTAGTTTTTGCGAAATTTTTCGAATTATTCTTCAAATTCAAATATTTTTTTAAAGAAGTAATAAAGCGTTGAAAAATCAGCTAAACTATCTTGAATTTTTTTCATTATGATGGAGAAAAATAATTGAACATATAAATAAGAGAAATAAAGTTTTTTTATTCAACCTGTGACTTTGAAAGTTTGCTCTGGTGCAATGTGTACGGCGGAGTTTTGATGGTACGACGAAATCTCAAGTCCGCAAATCTCGAGGACCGTAATCTTGTGTACGCAGATCTAAAGTCCCATAATCTTGGAAACCAAAATCTTGGAGACCAAAATCTTGGAAACCACATGTAAAGCAAAAATCTTCCCTTTTAGTCTTCTTTATTGCATTTTATCTACTTATATTCTCTTGTTTGGATCACAGAATACAATTTCTGAAAAAATCTGTTCGCAAAAGCGTTGATTTTTGCTTTCCAAGATTTTGGTCTCCAAGATTTTGGTTTCCAAGATTATGGGACTTTAGATCTGCGTACACAAGATTACGGTCCTCGAGATTTGCGGACTTGAGATTTCGTCGTACCATCGGAGTTTTGTACTAAAATTTTCTCATAACGGTTTTTTTTATTTCGTTCTCAATTTATTTTTTTCTAGTTTCTTGCTATTTTTCATAAAGAAATAATATTTTTTTTCGGCTAGGATAATTTTAGCGGTTCGATTACCTTTAAACGAATGTAATATGGAAAAGTACTAAATAAGTTATTCTATATTTCTCAGGCGTTTTTATCTCATATGATTCGATCCATTTTTCAGAAAGAGAACGATACTTTGAACGATTTTCATCCGTCAAGCAGTTTCCCTTCAACTAGCCGTGAAAAACAACGTACCATCTCGATCACACGGTTTCTCTTGGCCAAAAATTCGCTTTTTTTTCCAGGTTTTCTTCTTTCCTTTGCCTATTTTCCGTTCATGTCACAGGGCCAGCTAACGTCAGCCAAGCCAAAAACCCGTTTTGAATTGAGCAAAATAGCAAGGAATCGACTTTTTGTCACCTTTTCTCTCTTTTTCGCCGAATTTTCCGATTTTCAGTCTTTTGGAAAAGTTCGTGAGGAAAGATGGATCTATAGGAAACTGTTTCATTGCAACTCACTTTTTTGAAAACTTCAGTTTTGTTTTTGGCACTTGCAGTTTGCAGAGTTTGTCCCTGAAAAGGAAGAAGTAAATTGCTGGGCCCTAAAAAATAAAAGGTCAATGAGTTTCATCGAGATAAAAAAAGAAAACACAAAGGTCAGGGCCGTTTAATTTTATTTTTATTTCTGGAAGGTGTTCGCCCTTAAAGGGAAATAACAAAACTAGATATTTTTGCTGAAACATTGAGAAAAAAAGAAGAAAAAATTAGAAAAATGGAAAATTCTATTTTAGGTTTTACAAGAAAAATGATTTCTTGGATTTTTTTGAACTGTTCAAAAAATCTTAAGTCTTACATGACCTAAAGTTGAACTGAAAACGGCGTTTTGACTTCAAAAATTCATGGAATTTGGCTTTAATCCTTTTTGAAGACTTTCAACAGACTAAAGTGTCTGTGAAACGAAAAACTTCACTATTTCATCGAAAGAAAACTTCAATTTTTTAAATTTCTTTGCTCTTTGAGCGCGTTGAACTCTACGGAGGCTTTTCGAACGTTTTTTTATTCATCAAACGCCAAAAAAAGTAATTTTAAACTAACGGCACCTCTTTCTTTCCTCTGATGAAAAGGGCTTTAGGGAAGACAGATACTTGAATAATGAACACTGATAAACTCTTTTCCCAGAACTACACTTTATTTCAAAGGTCCTTTGAACTCTACCATCGGTCGATAAACAAGAAAACTACCTGTGGAACTTCAAAATCTCACATTTTCTTCGATATAGCGGGCCGAGAGAAACCTAAAAAAGGGCGGACAGTTTGGCCAACCGTCTCTTTTTTGTCAGAATTTTTGCCAACCGGTCCAAGTCAACCAGCAAGTGGAAAACACACTGATCAGGTGCCTTGTTTGTCGGAAATAAAACAGTTCTTTTTTTTTCTGTTCCAGGTAATAGCTGGTGAGGTTTGATAATTGGTTGCTTAACAAGGGTAGGAAATGAGAAAAAGTGAAAAGAGTGGGGGCAGAAGTTTGTTTTTGGGAAATTTTTCAGAATATTTGCCATGTTTATTAAAGGAGCATAGGAAAATTTAATAGAGGTCTCAACGCTAATATTGAAACTAGTGCTTTTCATTTCAAAATTGTGCGCCTTGGAATAAAATAAGGCTCTTCACTTCGCCTTCAAATAGGCAATCAACCGCTTGAAATTAAATATTTTCAAAACTTTGGACATCCATTCTCTTTTGAAAGTATCCATTTGCAAGAAAAAATCATTAATCGGGTCAACTGCATTCGATCTCTACACCATCTTTTTGTGTGTTTAGTTTGATCGAAAACCCTGCCTGAGATGTTCGAAAACAGACGAAGTTCAAGGACTTCGAGAAAGGAAAGAAGTTATTTTTTAGTTCCTGGATAGGTAAAAAAAATGTTCATCTAGGTGTGTTTATCTTAATTTTTAAGCTATAGGGGCTTTTTCTTATTCAAGCCTTTTTTTCAATTTCCTCAAAAAAATCTAATAAGAATTCATGAAATGTTTTTTTCTTCAATCTAGAAACTCCTTTTCCGGTCTTTTTATTTCTGAAAGAGAAAAAAATCATATCAAAACAAAAAAAGTCCATTTAGGGGCATTTATGGGTAATACGGCTTTTTATCAAAATGAGAGCCCCTGAGATAATTTTTATTTTTTTATTTTTTTTATATTTTTTTATGCCCCCAAGTCCCTTAAAACTCCTGGGAAAATTATTTAGTGGCCACTATAGAGGCTCGCCAAGGACTACTTGGAGAGGACACTAAAGTGGCCACTAAATCCACCTCTATAGTGGCCACTATTTTCCGTTTTAGTGGCAACTGTAGAGGTTCTTTATTTAGTGGCCACTTTAGTAGTTTTTCATCCAGTACTCTTCCAGTAACTATGATAATTTAAAAACAAACAGATTGGACCAGTTATGTTGATCCATTGACCCCTAAAGTGGTCACTAAAGCATTCAGTGGTCCAGTAGTAGCACTTAGACCTCTATAGTGGCCACTAACTCTTAACCCCTTAAGTGACCAGTAATTCGACTGCTTTAGTGGGCACTAAAACGTCAGAACCCTTTAGTGGCCACTAAAAATTTTCACAGTTAAGAGAAAAAAGGACTGAAATCCACAAAAACCGTTGAAATTTCCCTTTCAAAAGTGCAAATCAGATCGACAATGAAGATTAGCCGGTGGATCCTCGCTTTCTTCCCAAAATCTCATCGATTTCTCCTCTTCCCTCTCGATTTCCCTTCAAATGGAGGATATTCTAATCGATGACGTCACGACTGTCTCAAAAGATGTCGAGTTGCAGTTCTATCCCCTCCCTGTCGAAGTCGTGAGAGTGAGCTATTTCCAAAGTTTTTTTCTTAATTTTGAGGTTCCAGAAGAAGAAAAAGAGAAAGAAGACTAAAAAGAGACCGGATATCGAAAGCTTGCGTGGAATTGGCGTTTTCGCCGTGATTTTGGGCAATTTTCGCCCTCAAATTTTTCCGAATGGATTTGCAGGCGTGGAATTGTGAGTTTTTTATAACAATTTTTAGAAAATAACTTGAAAAAATACAAAAAAAACAGGGTCAATTTATCATGAGATAAGCCAATCAAAATTATTAATCTTGAAACGATCTCTACAGTAACCTACTTAGGAATTCCAGAGTGGTCCCTATAAGGACAACCTTAGCGTCCCCTTGAGGGGCCACTTTACCAAACCCTATAGGGAACACTAGAGCTTGCAAAAGTGGTCCTTAAAGGGGGCATACCGGTCGGTAATTGTTATTAACTCTGCGAAGAAGCATTTTCATGAGAAAAATGGAAAAAATAAGCGTTTTTGAATGAATCTCAGAGAACCCTGTAGGGTCCACTTGAGGTTTAGGGGCTAAGGAGTCGAACCCTAAACCCCTATGGACATTACCTTATATTTACCCCTATAGGACCCATTTTTTCGGCCACCATAAAGGCTGTTTATTCCCCAAACCCCTATAGGGACCACTCTGGAATTCCTAAAGTAAGCCTTCTATCCCCTACTTTTTTCAGATTTTATGTCATTTCCGGCTATCTCGCTTCCGTATCCTCGAACAATTCCAAGGAGAAACTTCAAATCTTCTACTACAGCCGACTCAAAAGAGTCCTCCCTCTTTATTTCCTATCCATTCTGTTGATTCTGATCGTTATGGGCTTCCTGACCCCGAATAAGGACTTTGGAAGGAATATATCGGGCGGAACTCGGGCGATTTTATTCGTGTCAAATTTCGAAAACGATGTGAGATTTTAGAAGATTTGAAAAACCCTGATAATTTTGAATTTCAGGCGGAAAGTTCTTTGAACTTGTTCTCCCATTTGCTTCCGATATCCACAGGGTTTCAAACTCTCATCATTTTTCCGTTTGTTTTAATAATCGTCAATTTGTTTCCGAACAAACTTCACGTCTATTGTCATATTTTTATCGGTGATTTTTTGATTATTTCCTAAAATTAGTTAAAAATTTTAGGAATCGCTTCTCTAGTGTTCAACTTCTTCATACGAGACTTTTCGGTATTCTCTCAATTCTGGAAGTTTTCTGCAGGTTGAGAAATTTTTTTGACTTTAAAAATATATTTATAGGCGTGTTTGCTCATCACTTGCAATCGGATCTTGGAGAACTCGAACAAAATGTCTTTTTCTACCCATTTTTGCTTCTTTTTCTTCCGTTCCTACATTTGAAACACATCTGTCTGGAGTGAGTTAAAAAAATAATTTAGAGTTTTTTTTGTAGTTTTTTTGAAATTCAAAAAGAGATCTCTATGAAATTAAAAAAGCAAATAGAAATTTAGTGACCACTAAAGCAGTCTCAAAAAAGTTTTTCCCTTTCGTGGGACCAGAAAAAAAAAGTTGGGTTCACAAAAGGTTTAAAAAAAAGGAGGAAATGGAGAAAATGAACCCTTGGGAAACCAATAAGTGACCAATTTTATATCAAAATCTGAAAAAAACCCTTTTATGAGCTCATTTTATTGAAAAAACTGCTTCAGAATCTCAGCCGTCGCCTTTGCCGCCCTACTCATCCAAATTAACGCTGGAGCGAACTTCACCCTTTGCAAATTTTTCGAGTTTATCGGCGATATTTCCTACTCCTGGTATCTCTTCCACTGGCCGATCGTCGTTTACGTCAACATTTATCATGGGAATACCTTTTATGGTAAGAAATTAGTCCTGGTCGCACTTGGAATGGCTTGGAGCGTCGCGGTCGCGTTGCAACTTGTTTCGCGATGCTTTTACGCTCAAGTTGTTTTGAAACGGTTGCATTTAAAAACAGATATTCATCCTTTAAACCATTCCAAATGTGACCACGGGGGTATAAATCACCTTTAAGAAAGTAAAATAGCCAATTTTCAGCTCCCTTGATTGGAATATTCATATCTTTTATGATCGCCAATATTATTTCCAAGAATTTTGAAAGGTAAAATTTCGATACTTTACCTGTCAAAAATATATTATTCCCAGATGGTGCCAAAAAAGAGAAGGATTCGAAATATTACTGATCGTTATTTTCCTTTTTGTCATTATCGCGACGATTCTCATAGTTCTTGGCGTACAACAAACTGAAAAAGTTCAGTTGAGTCTTGAAAATCAAAATTTCACATCAGGTTTGAGACTTTTTTTTCCGTTAGCTGAAAAAATAACTTTAGGAGAGTTCGACAACTATAACATAACTGGTAACTTTACGTTGAATAAAGATTTTTGAAAGATTTAGGGTTTGAATGCATAGAAAAGATGAAGAAAGATTTTTTTTTCTGATGTTTTTTATAGACTCGAGAACTTTGTTCGGAAGTAGACAATCGAATGAAAATTTCAACAAACTCTACTTCAAACATTGAAAACTTCAAAGCAACGGCGTTTTTTTTGACGACGCTACGCTCATTTTTTCTTCCCGTAAAGTTTAGTGTGTCGTGTGCATACACCGCGGCGCTCTGGCACACGCCTCGTTCATGTTTTGAAACAATAACAAAAAAAACAATCGCGTTTTTTTTAAATAAGAAATATATTCGTCTCATGACCCATTGATGCGCCTTTAATATTTCCTGTTGTTTACGCGTTTTTCCCATGACGTCACGTGAGAACGGCGGAGATTTTGACCACGCCCCCTTCATTTTTGGATTTTAACTTTCTTCCACTAACAAAAACACCGTGAAGTGTTCCAACGGCATTGGTTTATTTCTCAGTTCATTTCATTTTTTGTCAAATGTTTTTATTCACTTTGAAAATCAATTATTAGTATCGTCTTAATGTAGAAAACCTTGCCCAAAATTCCTTAAAAAGTAAAAAAAAAAAACAAAATAATTTACTCAAATATAACCAATAAATTTAACAAGGCATTCCTTCAAGCTCCAACATCTGTGCATAATTCTTGACCGGATCTTTTTCCCTCAACATGTGGATACTGTAGGTGTACTGTACTTGATTCCTGCACAAAACACTGATTTTCTTGACGAACGACATTCCGCCAATGTGACGTCTTTTGAGGCCGATCTTTTCCGGGAGAATCCCCGTGAAAATGACGTCTTCTGGTAGTTTTCTGGAAAATGTTTGGATTTTTTCCAAAGTGATTTTTTCACCTGAAATTGCTGGAAGTCGGAAATTCCGATTTCATAGCTGCATTCAGTAATTGTTTTGGAACGTCTTTTCCTGAAAGGTAACTGTGATATTTCGTTAAAAAAACGGGGGGTTAATTTTGTGAAAAAAGTATATTTTAAGGTTGAGATTTTCTGAAAATAGAAGATTTATGCACTCTCCTTCTTCTAGCCGTGTCTCAGAAACGTTTGGGCCAAGATAAATTATTTTCAGAAGCTTTGAGTTTAGTAACATCCTTTTTAAGACATTTTCCATGATGAAAAATTTTTTTTGTGTTTTTCTCTAAAAAAATCAAAAATTTCAGAATAGACCTACCAACAAGTATATAGACGCCAGATGAGCAGTAGTATGGATAGAAGGGTCGATCGTAGACAAAAGTAGGGACCGCCCATTTGGATCCCCATCTGAAGACGGTCCGTGGGACGTGACAATTGCCCATAATCACAGGCGCTTCTGAAACTGATCCGTAAGGTAAAAAGAAAATCAAAAGCTGAAGAAATTATTTTTTCGATTTTCGAACGGGCTCCAATTTTTTTCAAGTTATCGAGAGGGTACCAGAATGTGTCCACAAAGATACCTCTCAAAATGGATCGTGAAGACCCCATAATGTGTCCATCGTGAGACCTCTGGCATACCTTTTAGCTAGGTATATCTGAGCCATCTCGAAGGCACTTGGTCTCGCGATACCCTTTCTCGATTCGCCTATGGTTCCGAGTACAAAAACTCGGCCCTGGAACTTTCCCGAAAAACCCACCGCTTTCCTCGCAAATCTGCTGAAAGTTCCTCAACATGAGGACGTTGTCACTGTCCGTCTTCATAAAACACTTCGCCCCCGGGTATTTCCTCGTTTTGTAGTCCATCATGGCGAACGTCTTCACAGCCAAGGTCTTGTAGTCGTCCTCAAAGTCCATGATGGCCAGGTCGTCGTGTAAGTCTTGCTCGGCCTCGAGTGCCGAGAAGTTGGCCGAGCTCTGAGAAAATGTGTTTTAGTGAGGTTTTTCATATTTCTAATAACTCACCGATTTTCCCATGAAGAACTCGACTCGGGTTTCTGAATCGAATTCGGTTTGTTGGGCCCAGGAATTCCGGATTTGTTGCCGAAGATTGGTTTCCAATGGAAGTGTGTTGACCAAAACGAGCAAATTCACGTTCTTGCGCTTGTTGGGTTCCATCAAGATGTTCAAGTACGATGAATAGGTCTCCTTTTTGTCATTTTCTGAAAGAGTCAAGGAAATTTAGTCTTTTCGAAAAATCTTGGAGGATTCCTAGAAAGTGATTTTCGGCTTGAGACCTTTTGAAAAGTTCGTCTAAACTCCTTCAACAGAAAATTCAAATTTTCTATAATTTTATATGATTTATGATTTTTATAAGGGGTCAGACTTTGCGAAAAAAATTCCGCGAAATCGATTTTCTTGAAAAAAAAAAAAATGCAACAAATTTTGACACAACTTAAGACAGTCTGACCTGTCTGCGCTCTCTTTTCTCTGACCGGCGAAGTCTTGGAAAAAAAAAACCATAATTTAGTTCACGTTTTCATCGAAAAATTAAAAAAAAAAAAGTTAAACCTTGACTGAAAACGGGGCTTATCGGAGCGACCAGTCCAAGAGATTCGAGAACCTTCCTCGTTATTGAATAATCTTCCGAGGAAATATTCAACGAAATGATTATCATAATAATAAATAACAAAGCGACATAAAATCTAGGGATCCTCCTTAGCTTAGGTCTAGAGCTGAAGTGTGGAATCATGCCAAGGAATCCAAGAGAATGTCCTTCGGAAGCTTCTTTTAACGCGCCTGTCCCATTGAAGCCAGACAGTTATCTCAGTCTTTCAAAACACGCCAAACGGGCGGAAAAAAAGAGATTATGAATCCTGGAAACGACTTCTCGGTCTATTGGCACGGTCTGAAGATCTGATCCTTGGAAAAAAGTTGCATAAACTCAAGGACGTTAGAGTGGTCCTTATAGGGGCGACCTGAGGGGCCCTTGAAGATGGACAGAGTGGTCTCTATATGACGTCAGAGTGGTCCCTCTAGGGGCGACCTGAGGGGCCCTTGAAGATGGACAGAGTGGTCTCTATATGACGTCAGAGTGGTCCCTCTAGGGGCGACCTGAGGGGCCCTTGAAGATAGACAAAGTGGTCCCTGTAGGGGCGAACTGAGGGGGCCCTTGAAGGTAGCCAAAGTGGCCTCTATATGACGTCAGAGTGGTGCCTATAGGGGCGACCTGAGGGACCCTTGGAGATAGCCAAAGTGGGCTCTTAAGGGGTTTTAGTTAGTGGCCCCTAAAGGGAACATTCTTTTCGATTTATGTTATGAAGAAGAAGCATTTACATGCGAAAAACACAATATTTTGTCGTTTTTAAAGGAAACATATCAAGATAGAAAATTAAAAGACCCTATAGGGGCCAATTAAGCTTCAGGAACTTAGACGCCAGACCCTAAACCCCTAAAGGGTACACTTTTGCCTATACAAAAGCTGTTTTTCCCCTATAGGGATCACTCTAACGCTCCGGAGAAACGCGAGGATAAATTCGTTTTTGAGCTCATTTTCGGAATATTACTTTTTTTTTTCCTTTTTGGACCTTTTTGTGGTTTTTTTCAAAATCTTGCAGTCAATTGATAAAGATTTTTTTAATAAATCTAATACTACACATTATCCCTTTTTTTCTGAGCATAATGAAAGAATCACTACCCGTATAAAAAAATTTATCCCGTCAATCAATTAGTTGAAAAAAATATACAAATCGAAATTTCAATAGTCTCTTTGGTTTCTTTTTGATGATGCCGATGACAGTTTCGAGCCGATTTTCGAGCTCTTTCAGCTCCTTCGAGTTGATTCTGGAAAAAAATGGATTGAAATGAATATTTTTCGATCAGTTAGTTCAATGAAAAAAATAAAGTTAAAATATTGGATTTTTTTCTTTCTACTTTTTTTGAAATAAAAAAATGAGTGACTGGATTTTAAAAACTTTGAATTCTAAAATAAAATCTAAAATAAATTTCATCCCAGTTTCAGAAGATTCCAAAAACATTTCATTCATCTGATTTAGTAAGGCATGCTGGAAAGTGCGCGCTGTGCGCACTCTTTTCTCGTGCGCACGTAAGGAAAAATGCGCACTCTTTTTTTCAAATTTTGTACAGGAAATTGCGCGCTCTTTCTAACATCAGGAAAAATGCGCACGGTTATCAAATTCCGCTCTTTTTCAAGATTGAAGTCCACATAAACCATCTCACTTTTTCTCTTTGTCATGAAGAAATCTTTCAGCTAAAGATGAATTGAACATCTTTTGATTATTTGATAATTTATGGAGAATATTTCTTATCAGGAAATGGTCTGCGGTCATTTCGGAATGAGACCAGGTGTATTTTTTTGCAAAAAGTGAGATGCTCTTTTTGAGACCAAGCTGATTCCAAGCTTGGTCTCAAAAGCTGCCGCGAAAATCTGCTAAAAAGTGAGATGCTCTCAAAATATACAGATCTTTTCCATCTGATAACATTAAACAATACAGGGTGGAGGAATAATTACTGCGACAAAAGTTTTTAAGCATTTGCTCTCGCCGACCCGAGCTCATTTTTGTTCCAGTCATTATTCCTACCTTCATCAAGCCTTCTTCTATAATATGATGACCGCCGTGCCACGCTGACTTTCGGAAAAGTCGTTTCTGCCTTTTGGGCGTTTATGGCAAAGCAGGCAGGCTTGGCTATGAAGGCCTAAAGCCCCCTAGCCCTTGATTTTTTTTAATTTCGAAAAAAAAGCGCGGGCTCGGGCCAGAGATTCAAGAAACTTTTTTATTTCATTAAAAACATTTTCACCGAAAAATTATTTTTACATGTTTAATCACATTTTTTAATAACTCAATGAAGAAAAATAAGCAAAAACCCCGCTTTTCTCGTTAAAACAGCTAAAATTTCGAAATGAAGAAAATTTGATTATTCGATAAGGTCGCCCTGAAGCTCAGTTTGAACGTATTTTTAAGGTTTCGATTCTCGAAATTGATAACGATTCACGTCTATGTAAGCCTGTCAATTGACAGAAATCGAAAAAAAAATTGAAGGAATTTTTTCCGAAAAATAGACATGTGTCTCTACTTGGCACGCTAGGGACCGCAGACCAATTTTCGAAAATTTTTTTTCAGCATTGAGCTTTGCATGGTTTGATAGCTGTTTCGATTCGAAACTCAGAACCGTTTAGTTTTTCGGAAAAGAATGAGGATGAAAAAAGTTATGACGAAAAATGTGGCGCGCCGCGCACCATTTTTTTAGTACTGAAATTTTGGTGTTATCCATTTTAGACATTTTTCTCGATTTTTCTTTTAGAACAAGTTTTGATACTGGTCTATTATGATGTAAGAAATCATAATAGAGCTCTATAATGATGAAAAATTAGCTAGTTTGCCGAAAAAAAGTCGGTATTTTCCAGAAAAACAAAAAAACTGACGCTTGCGGGTATCGAACTCGCGACCTCAAAATGAAAAAAATCGCAGCGCACGCGCTGCGCCAAGTTGTTAGGTCTGGCGAGGGGAACTTCCATCCGCCATAGCCTTGAGCCGTTTGAATAGCACAGATTGCCTATTTCAAAAAAATAAAAAAATTTGAAGTAATTCAGCTATTTTTTTATCAGAATATGTTCGCAAATCTTTACTCAAATTTTTCCGTGGAAATTCACTTCGAAAAAAACAGTTTTTTTCAGTGCTTTTTTTGCCTCGTTTAACGATCACTGCATTAAAACGGCCCCGTAAATTTTTGGCAAAGACGAATTTTTTTATTTTATTCTTTTTAATTGAAAGATTTTTTTACTAATAAATGTATATAATCGTTTGAAAAAAACCTGCGTTCGACCGCTTTCTGTGTGATAAACGCCGCTAATTTTATTCTCTATTTTCAAGTGCATTTTTTTGCGTATTAAACAACTTTTTTTCCAGCACATATGCTGTGGAGAAAAAAATTTAAGTAAGCCTATGGTCTAACTTTTTGAAAAAAACAAAAAAACTCGATTATATTCGCTTATTAACGATATTTTGAATTATGACTTTCGGCACTCCCTAAAAATTTTTTTGGCAAAGACGAATTTTTTTATTTTATTGTTTTAAAAATTACCGTTACTTGAATCAAAAATCATTATATAAAAAAAGAAAGAGTGCGTTCGACCTGAAAAACACATGAAAAAGCAAAAAATGACAAAATTTTTTAGTTCCATTCACGTTTTTGTACGACATTCCGCGAGAACGCATCAAAAAAGCGTGAAATATTTTTTAAACGAAAGAGGAAGCTTTTCTGTACATGTGTGTCAAATTTTATTCGCCAGTTCCACATATTTTACAACTACAACAAAATGAAAGTTGAAAACCAAAAAAAAGCCACTTTTTCTATCGCGAAAAGGGGCGTGGCTTTGCGGTCCCTATGGCACGCTGTTTGGATGCTCTTCATAGGCGAATCGAGAAAGGTTATCGCGAGACCCTCTGAGGCATATCGCAGGGTCTGAAGCCTATCGATGGTAACCCGAGTATACCTCTGAGGACTTTGAGCAAAATGAGATAGACTTGAGGGAGACTCTAAAGTACCTCCGAGATAGCTCAGATTTAGCTAAAAGGTATGCTGGAGGTCTCACGATGGACACATTATGGGGCCTTCACGATCCATTTTGAGAGGAATTTTTGTGGAAAAATCAAGGTGCCCTTCTGATTCGTCTGTGTTTGTACAGACAAAAAAAAGTACATCATCGAAGCTCTCAAGAACGGTCATAACCCCAGAGTATTTGCAGCAACACTCACTGTTGCTAATATTAATGATTGGGCTATTTTACTATTCTTTCATCCGAAATACGCTATTTTGCTTGAAACTTCGTAAAACGGCAAAAATCAGCTTTTTCGAGTCTCTGTAAGAGATGAGGTCAACTCAGAGAGCAGTAAACAAAATAATTTGAAAGGTGTGTACCTTTTTTCTCAGTACCTTATGGGGTTTAGCAGATAGTATTGCCTGTTTTTAAGTACCCTTACTTACTAGGGAACTACTCGGACTCGGGTACGCGGATCGAGTTCAAACTTTAGTGGTTTATAGACCTAGGTGGGAACACTTGAAAACAAGTGAGAATATCTGCTAAACCCAATAGAGAACTGAGAAAAAAAGTTAGTAGAAAAATGTGAAAAATTAAACCTGAAAAATTTTTCAGAATACTGCTTTTTACCTTATTTAATATTTTAATAAAAATCGCCTTGAATGATCCGGCTATGATAAACACTAAAAAAACTTTTTTTCCAGCCAAAAAGAAGGATGAAAGCAAAAAAATTTGATAGTTTTTCAAGCCTAAACTGTTCATTTTCAAAAAGCTTTTTCTCAGAAGCCTATAGGGTTTAGCATATAAACACTCTTGTTCCCAAGTACTTTTACCCGGGTCTATAAGCCACCAAAGTTTTAACTCGATCCTTGAATGCGAGTTCGCGTAGTTCCCTAGTCAGCTCAAAGCCAATTTTCGAGTCCTTATCGTAAGGTCTTATCCGGTTAGAAGAATGGAGTCTTGTTCTTTTTCTGTTATCCCATTGACTCCAAAATTTCTGAGAAACTTCAATGTGCCTCTTGTAACAGTACACACCAGTTTGCCTACTGACTTTTTGGCCGTTCTGCTCAAAAAAACAAAAAAACTGATTTTCGACCATCTGCGTACCGCAGTCAATTGGGTGCCACTACATTTTCGAGCGGCAGTTCATGTTAATTTTTTTGATTAAATCCCTGTAAAACTTTATAAAAAAATAATTGTGAGTTCCCGGTCTTTATTGACTATTGACAATTGACATATTGACAGCTCCTTCATTTTGTCGCAGTAATAATTCATCACCCTGTAAATTTTTCTTCAGAAATATTTTTGAGCCTCGTAAGGTCCTTTTCGATTTGTATTTCACATATTTCCCTTTTATAATATAGTTTGTCCATATTTTTGAGTTTCAAGCAGCAATCTCTGCCCCAAACAAAGCCTGTGAGTGGCTCGTTCTCTGATTGGTTTGATCTACACATAAGAGGCGGAGTTCGACCGATGACTTGATATTCAAATTCTGAACAAACTATAAACGCCGACTGTGGCTTTCTTCGGAAAATAACATTACAAAATTTAAAAAAACACATTATCGCGTGAAAGGTAAATCAGTCTGACCAGTCTAGTGACCGCCTGGTATTAATATTGAAAAAGATGAATGCTGAAAAATCAGTTATATAAACTTCAAATAATCCGAAAGGACAAGATTTGATAACCGTGCGCATTTTCCTGTTGTTAGAAAGAGAGCGCAATTTCCTGTACAAAATTTGAAAAAAGAGTGCGCATTTTCCTTACGTGCGCACGAGAAAAGAGTGCGCACAGCGCGCACTTTCCAGCATGCCTTTAGTAATGCAGTAGCGCAGTTTGAACTCTTACCTGTTGGCCAAGGCGGACTCGGCGAGAAATTTCTGTTCGATGAGAAGTTTTCCGAGTTCTCTCTCGACGCCTTCCGCTTGGATCTTCTCCATGTAAATCCAGCCGAGGGTGTTCTCCACGAGTTGTTGGACCTGGAGATAAATTTTGTGTTGCAATTCAAAAAAGAAATAACTGAAAAAAGCGAAAAAAGAGCCGATGAATGTGCGCTCCATAGAGAATCTGGGTACGTTATCAAAAAGGGATCTCGATCACAGTTTTTTTTTCTGAGCAATCCTAGGGATCGCTTAAGAGTTCGGAGACTAGAATACTAAAGTGGGCACTTGAAATATACCCGATCCGAGTCATTTTCGCCTTTTTTAGTAAGAACTTTTGGGCTAAAAACACTTGAGTGATCACTAAATGGCTGGATTTTTAAAATTTTGAAAGTCCCAGTTGTTTTCATACATCAAGTACAAACTCAATCACGATTCATCAAAAATTTCCTTTTTTGACTACATTTTGAGAATTTCTAAGGATTACCGTTCTGCAGAACTCTGGAACCCTCTTGAAGTTCTCATTGTTGGACTTTTTCCAGTTTCTATTGCAAGTCGTGCGCAGAGACGCTTCAGAATTGCTGTTGAGTCGACGTCTTCTGGCTTCGGCGCAGTTCTAAAAATTATAAATTCTTGACCTTGTTTTTTCCGACTTTGAATCATCGCGAATTTTTTCGAAAACGTTTTTTGATTGCTTCGGATCAAAAACTACTTGCGCTTGGTGGCATTTTCAAGGAATTAAAGGAGGGAAGTCGCTATGAAAAGATATGAACCGAAATGAAACAGCGAAGATTATTTTAGCCTATTATTTCCAGTTTTACCTGAGAGATGAAACGGCGAATTCGGGGTTTGTCGACGGGGGCCGTGTAGCACTGTTTTGGGTGGTAGTTTCTCTATAAAAATTGAAATAATTTAGAGTTTTGAAAAAATGAAAACGAACTCCAATTGGGACCATCTTCTTGGGACCGAGGAATCTCTCCAAAACGCTTGGATTTTCGGGAACAAGCTGTGTTGTGCGCATTTTCTGGGGGTCGAATCCGAGGCCACAATTTGGGCATTCAGCATAGGGAGTTTTGGAATAGATCTGAGAATCGGAACGCTTTGAAAACTCATAAAAATCATAAGTGATTCTTTTTTTTTCAAATGTGTTATGAAAGAGCAAAAAAAGTTATTTTCTTAAAAATGAAGTTGAAAAAGGTAAACATATTTTTTTACAGCATTTTTGAGAATGGGAAGTATAAAGTGAGCACTTGAGGGACCATTTTGAAGCGAGGTTTGTGAGTTATTTTTTAATTAATTTTAATTTTCAACTATTGGGAAAAAATCGGCAAAAATTTCCTGAGTTTTCACTATTATTATCTGTTGGGTACGAAAAATACACGATTTCAACAGTTTTCAATGTATTTTATACATTTTTTTGAAATCTCATTTTAATCCTTATAGTACTTTAGAAAAAGCAGGAAATTCTATAAAATTTAAAAGCATCCTGAAAATGTTTCTCGTTTTTTTTCTGCCTTCTTAATTAATTTTGAAAGTGTCGATCGAATGCTCATTTTTCAAAGTTGTGATTTCGCTCAATTTTCATGAAACTCACCTCGAAAATGCTGACTTTTCTTGACTTCTTCCTGTGGCATTCGCAAGTGATTTTCATCACCTCGACAGTTTCTCCGGACTCAATCGCGACTAAATTTGAAATTTTGAATATTTCCGACAAGTCCGTTAAATCTTTACATTGGATTTCCCAGGCCGACTTCCACAGCTTGAAATCCTCGCATTTCATTGGCCAATGGGGCTCTCGGCCACAAATCAAACACCAAGAAAAGCCGCAGGTAGAACAATAAGTGGTGTGGAAATCTGAAATTTAAACTCTCATTGACAAAATCTTAAAAATCGAATAAAACAAACCATTTTCTTCCTCACTGTGCAAAATTGAGCAACACTGGGGGCATTCGTAAAAATCGTAGCCTAGGTTTTTTGCGACGATTTGCTGAAAACGGTTGAAATCGGTTAATCGTTGATGAAAATTAGATTTTTCGCTCGAAAATTTCTGAAGAAATCAAAGAAATCACCTTCACGTAGAAATTGTAAACTGGAAGAGGCAGTATTACTGGCAAAAGATCGAAAACTTGTTCAGACTTGATCTGAAAATTTTCTTTTGCTAATCAAAGCCTCAGATAGTTTGAAAAACCTCCAAATCCGTTTCGTCAAATCCAGATCTCAAATGTTGTCTTACTCGTTTTTCCAGGCATCTGCGACAAGTTATTGAAGATTGCAAATCAATCAGTTCAAATATATCCTTTTCGGAGCAGGTGGAGCAAGTAGCCTGCAAACTCGAGTACATACAATAAAAGCTTTTGAAAGAAAAAATAAATAAAACATATTTTAACGGAAATTAGAAAAATATCGTACATCCTATCGTCCAAGTGCGCGCTAGTGAAACGTCAAGTGGAGCGTCGTTAACGCGATTAATATTTTCTTTTTTTAATACCATTTTCAACTTTTCTCTTTGATTTTTTTAAATTTATTTTTACAATGATTGGAAAACCAGAGTAGGAAACCCACGTTTTCGATATCACCGCCCAGATTCACATCTTCCCAATCCTCTTCTCGTTTCATCACATGGAATTTTTTTGCCAGTGGGAGAATTTCAGAGAAACTCATTACTTTGCTCTGAAATTTTTTTCCATTTTTTTCAAATTTTTTTAAAAATATAAGCTTACCTCCTTGGCTAGAGTTTTGGAATTTTGCCATCCAGCATGTGGCGAGGAGAATTTGCACCTTGGATACCTAGAAATTTCGATAATCGTTGTAAAATAGTTCTTTTTCACTTTTCTTCGCCTTTCCATTGAGCAACAGTGGCAACAACGATTTCCAAAAGGTTTGAAATATTGCTGAAGTCGGAAAAACTTGATTGTAGCTGATCTTCCGTTATCTCCTTGCTCTTGGTAAAGACGGTATTCAGAGTGAGCCTTCAATTTTTGATTTATTAATTTTTGGTGGCGTGATTTTTCGTTTTTACCTCAAAATTCTCTCTTTTGCGAAGAGTTTCAACCCGACTTTTAGTCCAGATCCGTTGTTTTTGAAGGAGGAGACCTCGAAATTGAAATTTTGATGTTAATTTCAATGAAATTCTTACCTTGGAAGTAAGATCAACGATGAAATGATTCTGATCAATTTTAAGAGCATCTTGATCCATTTCGTCGATCTGAATCAATTTTTGGAAAGTGAGAACAAATTTTTTTCAAATCGGTACCTCTTTTTCCAAATTGAAATCATCAGAAACAGAAAAGTTGAAGTCTTCGTAGATGTAGGGCTCAGCCAAGGCTTTGTTCATGTCTATTTCTGGCTCGTCTTCAACTTCGAAATCCTAGAAAAATCGAAATCAACATTGCGAAAAGGAAGAAGAGCTGACATCTCTGGACTTTTTGGCCTTGCGATTTTTCTTGTTTTTCACGTGGACAAACTTTTCAACGTAGTGGTCTTCCAAGTTGAAAACGTGGTCCCGGTTCCTGGAACGAATTTTTTGAAATTTTTGATTTTTTCACAAACCAATGAGAAACGCTGGGTTCATCGATATTCTCTTCGGTCTCCTCCTCAGGACGGTAGTTTTTCAGTTCCTTTCTCATATCCGCGATCATGTCTCTTTCCATTTCTTTCCTTCGTTCGTATCTTTGCTCCCCTCGTCCTAGAACAAACCGAAATTGTTTTCAAATGAAAGAACCTTGACGGGGTTTTCAAACGCATAGAAGTCTTGGATGGTCAAAAAAATTGACTTAAAAAAATCTATATTGAATTTCTGAAGTGCTTTTTGAACATCCCAGTGAGGATTTTTGAACAGGAAAACCAAAAAACTATTCTAATTTTATTGTTTCAACTCACCCCAATGGCAGCACTTGAAGCGACGGCTTGAAGTACGATTAATGTTCTCGAAAGGAGTGTAGAACGAATAAAGTACACAAGCTGGGTATCTTGGCTCTCCATCGCCGTGAACTCGGCACTGGCAACCGAGTTTCCGGTCTTTTTTCTTCGAAAGTTCCCGATTTTCAGGACGGAAGTGGTTGAACTGAAATAGAAGTGTTCTCATTTGATTTTCAACTTGTTAGACCTACCTTTTGTCCGTTTCCCCGAGTAGTGATCGTTTTGAACTCCCATTCATCGGCCAAATCTCCTTCAGACTTGGTTTTTCTCAGCGTGTGAATTTGAGAAATATTTGGGTTCCTGTCGTAGAATCGTACGACTGAAAGGTATAGATGAATATAAGCTTTTGAGAAATGTTGTTCAAGAAAAAGAAATGACTCACAAAATCCAGGACTATCGGTAATGTTACGCTCGATCACGTAAGCGTCCAGATCCAGTGTATCGACGGCGTTTTCCAAAATCATTTTTGGCTTTTCTTTCTGAGATAAGATCATGTCTTTTTTTGGAAAAGAAGAACTATTAAATGTTTTGGCATTCGTTTTTTCAGAAAATTAGAACATTGCGAGTAAAATTTGAGTTTCAAAAGCTTCAAATCGAGTTAAATGAAGAAAATATCTTGAAAACCATGTAAAAAAAAAAGATAAGGCGGAAAAAACTTCAAATGAGAGATAGAGAGAGTCCAGAGAAAGAGAGAATCTTTACTTGTCTGCCGTCTCTTCATTTTTTCTTATTCTCTTCTTTTCATAGCCCGTCCAATTCGAAATTTGAACACTTTTCAAAATTTCCTAAACTGACCAGCTCCCATCGCCTTCGTTTGTTGACGGAATAGGAAATCCTCGGGAAAAAATCCATTTCGTCGACCCGATCGACGTTCGTCAGCCATTTTGCAGTTTTCTGTAACAAAATGAAGCTACTACAAGAATTATTGAAGAAAACTCACATTACTAAGAGAATAATCGTTGTTGGCGATGTCTTTGATGAGTACACAATCGTCTTTGCATCGCTCGAAATAGAGAGTCTTCACTCTGTGATGGATTTTCTTGCGGGAGCCGAGGTTGGCTCGGTTTTTCACTCTGAAAGTTTCAGTTTAAAAATTCAAATCATCTTTGAAGATTCTTTGGGGTTTAGCTAGGAAAAATCTCAAAAAATTTTCATAAAACCCAGATTTCTTGATAGTTTCCAAAGAGACAAGCATTAAAAAACGAAACTAACTGGTAATGGACTTCTTCTGTATGAGTGACGTCATCCCAATCTTCAAAATAGCAAAAATCGTAGCCATACAAGCTTGCAAGGAAAGAATTTTCGGAAAAGCTCCCGGAAACCGAGCTTCCTCGGCTTCTAATGGACATCTGGAGCTGAAAAGCAGATTTTATACCCGAAAATCACAAAAAAAAATAGGAAATTGATAAGACTTGCGAAGAATCTGAGTTTACATAGGTATGAGTCACATGAGACGATTTTTGATTGTTGGTTGCAAGAAAAACTGATAAAATGAGTAAACAATGGTATTTTTTGTAAAGATCGGTGTTATTTTGAGCATTTTTTATCGAATTTCTACGGAAAAACAAATGAAAAATTTTGAAGCGGAAAAAACTTTCAGTGTGGCTTTCAACGGTTTTATTAAACTTGAATTCTCAAAAATAATGAATAAAGCTTTGAAATCCAACCGGTAAGAGAGAAATAGGAAAAACCAGGTCAAGTTAAAAATTTACAAAGAAGAAAAAAACCTGATGTTAAATAAGAGTTGCTTGGAAACGGAACGCTTTTATTGCAGCCACAGAGATTTCGCAACCTTGGTCAACATTGGGCAATGGAGAGCCCTCGTCGTGACATTTTGATTGTTGGCTGCGAAAATAAATGAGATAAACAAGTAAATAAAGTGACTAATTAGGGGAAATAAAGTTCCAAAAAATCATATGTTTGACTGGTACCTGGAAAAACTGGAACCATTGAAAAAAACGGAATGTTATATGCTACGGTGAACTTCCAGATTTTTTTTTTGATAGACTTCGAGGATGCTTCAAGAAACCCAAAGGTCATTACTGAAAAAAAAAATATTACTCTTTATCCTATTTTCCTGGCAATTTTCGACTTTTCAGAAATATTTTTTCTTTTTGAATAGCCACATTGCTTATTTTTATCGGAGCTCGGGCTGATCGATATTAATATATCGATCTGCCCGAGTTGTGTGTATCCACATCTAGTTTTTGCGAGTTCAAAACTGAGTGCATTTTTGAATCTTTTCATTGATATAAACTCCTCGAACTTTTTTTCGTTTATTATTATTTTTTTATTAAAATTGTTTGAAAGACCTTTTTTTAAACTTTTTTTAAACTTTACTCACTTGAAAAAAATTGTATAAAAAAATACATTTTTTTCTGCTCTTGATTAATTGCGCGTCATAATAATATACCTTCTTTACGTTTTAGCAATTTTTCAAGGAACTTTTTTTGGTTTCTCAGAATGATAGAGCTGTACAATCAACTTTTTTTTAAAGCAGGTACTTCCATTTTTTTCTTATAAAAAAACGAAGAATTTTTTTCTAGTCAAGAAATGGCGGAAACAAAGAAACAAGAAGCTTTCCAAACGGACGCTGACAAATATTATTTCAAAATTGATGCTTACGGTGAGTTTTTTTGAACAAAATGAAGCCAATAGGGAGGGAAAAAAAATAAGTTGATAGGGAAATTTTTTTTAGGCTGATTCATAATAGCTTTTTTTTAAATCCTTTTTTTTTCCATTTTGAGAGATAATTTTTTCATGTTTTTTTGTATTTTATAGTTGTGTATCATTAGTTTGATACTTTCTTGAATTTTTTTAAATCTCAGTACATGAAATTTCAAAGAAATATTTGAAGAAAAAAAGTACGACGAAAACCCTAAAAAAATTAGTTCTAATGAAAAAAATCAAGTTTCTGAATTTCTTCTCAATTTTATAAAAACTACAAAGTTCCTGTTTTTCTTTCATTTCTCTTTGCTCCACCTTCATTGAGATCTTCAAAAATATTTTCCTAGACTCAAAAAATAGCCCCTTTCCTTTTTCTATGTATTGCCCAATGTTGTGAGCTGAAAGTTGAGACTAGAAGTTTTCGTATAACTCAGATTGAAGGCTTTCTTTTTATCTTATCTATTTTTGGTGTTTACTTTTCCGGGACTCGTCATGGTTGAATAATTGATAAGGGTGACATTTGTAAATGATTCAGAGAAAAAACAGACGAAATTGTGAAAAAAGTGAAAAGGGACGTATCCAAGGTTACGAGACTTTAAAGAAAAAAAAAATCGTTCGTCATGTTTTACTTTTTTATTATAGTGAAACGCCGTTTAAACACAGGGGGCGGCATAGCTCAGCTGATAAGACTCATTTCTAACGTCCGCGAGGTCGTTGGTTCGACTCCCCCCGAGGTTGATCAAGCCTGTCATCCCCCCGGGGTAGATAAAATTGGGAGCTGCATGCAGCGAAAAGGCTCAATCTCTGCCATCGGCCTTTGGAAAGCCGGCACCGTAACTCTTCCTACGACCTCTCTTGTACCTGATGTTCTACGAGCGAAATTCACAACTTCTCTGCCTAAGCCACAGCTCCTGCCGCCGTTTAAACACAGTTAAATCAATGAAAGTCGATTGCACATGTACTCTTACATTGAAGATGCAATAAACAGTTTTTTTTTAGCGTTTTGGAAATGGAAATAGCAAGCAAAATGAGGAGGTTTTTTAGCGTTTAGAGCTAGGGACCGCAAAGCCACGCCCCTTTTCGCGATAGAAAAAGTGGCTTTTTTTTGGTTTTCAACTTTCATTTTGCTGTAGTTGCAAATTACGTGGAACTGGATAATAAATTTTGACACATATGTACAGAAAAGCTTCCTCTTTCGTTTAAAAAATATTTCACGCTTTTTTGAGGCGTTCTCCCGGAATGTCGTACAAAAACGTGAATGCAACTAAAAAAATTTGTCATTTTTTGCTTTTTCATGTGTTTTCAGGTCGAACGCACTCTTTCTTTTTTCAAATAATGGTTTTTGATTCAAGTAACGGTAATTTTAAAACAATAAAAATAAAAAAATTCGTCTTTGCCAAAAAAATTTTTAGGGAGTGCCGAAAGTCTTAATTCAAAAATATCGTTAATAAGCGAATATAATCGAGTTTTTTTGTTTTTTTCAAAATTTAGACCATGGGCTTACTTGAATTTTTTTCTTCACAGCATATGTGCTTGAAAAAAAGTTGTTTAATACGCCAAAAATGCTCTTGAAAAATAGAGAATAAAAATTAGCGGCGTTTATCACACAGAAAGCGGTCGAACGCAGGTTTTTTTCAAACGATTATATACATTTATTAGTAAGAAATCTTTCAATTAGAAGAATAAAATAAAAAATTCGTCTTTGCCAAAAATTTACGGGGCCGTTTTAAGGCAGCGATCGTTAAACGAGGCAAAAAGCACTAAAAAAACAGTTTTTTCGAAGTGAATTTCCACGGAAAGTTTGAATAAAGATTTGCGAACATATTCTGATAAAAATAGCTTAATTAATTCAAGTTTTTCTTTTTGAAATAGGCAATCTGTGCTATTCAAACGGCTCAAGGGTATGGCGGATAGAAGCTCCCCTCGCTGGACTCAACAGCTTGGCGCAGCGCGTCCGCTGCGATTTTTCATTTTGAGGTCGCGAGTTCGATGCCCGCAAGCGCCAGTTTTTTGTTTTCTGGAAAATACCGGCTTTTTCGGCAAACTAGCTGATTAGCATCATTTTAGCACTCTATTTTGATTTGTAACATCATAATAGACCAGTATCAAAAACTTGTTCTAAAAAGAAAAAAATCGAGAAAAAAATGTCAAAAAAATGGATAATACCAAAAAAATTCAGTACTGAAAAAAATGGTGCGCGGCGCCCCACATTTTTCGTCATAACTTTTTTTCATCCTCAATCTTTTTTTGAAAAAAACTAAACGGTTCTGAGTTTTTGAATCGAAACAGCTATCAAACCATACAAAGCTCAATTCTTAAAAAAATATTTTGGAAATTCGTCTGCGGTCCCTAGTTTAGAGCATTATTTCTAATTTTTAAGCTTTTCCTTTTTTTTATAAGGAAAAAAATTTGGAAAAAAATAGTTCAAATTTTTAAATTTTTTTATAAAAAAATAAAGAATTGACTTCGACAAATATGTTTCCGTTCTGAAAAAAACTTCCGGTTTTTTTCTATCGAGAAAAAAATATCAGGCATATGAAAATTTTTATCCCGTAACAAGAAAAATGAACACGTTTTTTTCTGAGAACTTTAAAAATATTGCTATAAAATTTACACATTTTTTTACAAAGTTCACACATTTACATTATCGATATCCACGGTCCTTCAACTTCTTCAATTTCTTGGCTTGGATCCTGAAAATCTTTGAAATTTGAAAGTTTGGAATCAGACTTTCTATAAATAAAGATATAAACGATTTTTGATTTCTAAATCTGACCGTTTTCTCTTTTTTGCAAGCTCAAGCGCTTCCGCGTCTTCTTTTCGATACTCTTCGAGATAAATCCAGCCGAGACCGTTTTCCACGATTTTATCGATCTGAAATTTCAGCCTTGGTTTGGAAAAAAGGGTTCCACCAACATAATTTCCTTGATCGAATGCCTTGGGAAGAAGAATATTGAAGTCTTCAACGATGCAGAAATCATCCAATGATTCACAATCGGTCAGATCAATCAATGAGCCTTCTTCAGAGTCGGAAATCTAAAAAAAATGAATATAAAGTGAAGAACATAGTTCAGAATAGATATAAAAACCCACGCTTTCGGAATTTCTAATCTTGCGATTTTTCCTCCTCTTGATGTAGACGAATTTATCCACGAAATGTTCGTCGAGGTTAAAAACACGATCTCGGCTTCTTAAAAAAATATTTTCAATACTTTTATCGACTTTTTTTTAGACCTCTGTGAAAAAGGTAGGCTCATCAATATTTTCTTCAAAATCTTCCACTGGACTGTAGATTTTGAGCTCGTTTCTCATATCTTCCAGCATTTCCGATTTGATTGCCAACCGGTTCTCGTACCGTTGTTGAGGGTATCCTGTTTGGAAAAAGTATGATAATTTTTCGAAATTTCTATTTATTCTTTGCAAACAGTTATACTTCTTAACATTTTTTTATACCTTGGTAGATATTTTTTCTCCTAATCGTCGGTTTTGAAATAATTTCTCATTTTTAAAGTCACTGTTGAAAAATTCAGTTTTAATAAGATGATGATATAATAAATAAATCAGGGAACGTTTAATAAAATTCAAAAAAGGCCTGGAAATGATCTATTGAAAGCTCACCATAATCGAAAAAGTACTTGTAATTGCAGCCAGGCATAAGGTTCATGATGTGATACGGCGAGAAGAATGAATAAATCACACAAGCTGGATATTCATGTTTCTCCTTGGAGCGAACTTCGTCCTGACGACTCAGCTTTCCTTTTTTCTTAGTGGATAGTTCACGGCTCTCAGGGCGGAAGTGGTTGAACTGGAAAATCAAGATTCGTTTTCATAACTTTATCATTTGTTATGAGATCAAGAAAAAAAAACTTTTTGGATAACTAAAACGCACCTTCTGACCATTCCCTTGAGTTGTTACCGTCTCGAGGACTTCATCGTCAGTCCAAGTTCTTTTCGAACACGGCTTTCGGAGATAATGAACTCGGGAAATATTTGGGTGGCGATTATGATATCGAACGTCTGAAAGAAAACAAAAATCTCAATGAAAAACCCGTTTCAACTCACAGAAATCAGGGCTCTCCCCGCTGTGCCTTTCTACCACGTAGGAGTCCAGTCCAATCGTGTCTTGCGTATTTCTGAGGATCCTTTCCGGCTTCTCTTTCTGAAATTTCGCGTTAATTGACAAAGTCCTCTGAACTTCAAAAAGCAACAAAATGCAAGTTCAAGTTATAGACGTGTGTTACGACTTGGAATTTCACTGAACGATATTCCGCTGTTCCGCTGCGTGCGGTCGCGAAGCGTTTTTGCCTTTGCAAGCCTCGCTTCTAGTTTTTTCTTTCATTTCAGTACTTGGTTTTCATGTTTTCCCAGTGAAGCAGTCTATCTACCAGCGATGATAACCCAAAAAAAAGCGCTACCGAGGCTCGCAAAGGCAAAAACGCTTCGCGACCGCACGCAGCGGAACATCGGAATGTCGTTCCGTGAAATTTCAAGTCGTGGCACACAGACTTCAGTAATGATTACTGACCAATTCCCAGCGCTTCATTCTATTAACAGAATACGGTATCTCTGGAAAGTAGTCCATTTCGTCGGCTCTAGAGGCGTCGGTCAAGTGGGCGGCCATTTTCTTAAAAGTCAAATCTCAATACAAAGTTTTAAAGAATGTAGACTCACATCGTCAATAGAATAATCGTTGTTGGCGAATTGTTTGATGAGAACACCGTCGAATTTAGACTTGTCATAGTAGAGATTTTTCACCCTGTGATGGTACTTCTTGCGTAAACCGGAGTTGGCTTGATTTTTCGCTCTGAAACGTAGAACTCAGAGGTTTATAACGAGTCTAAACGTTTGGAATCAACTTTGAGCTTCTTTGAAAAACATACGAAGGCAAGTACAGAACTCAACTGGTCATGGATTTTGGGTTGACTTCCAAAACTTTTCAAAAACTAGGTATTAAAGTTGATTTTAGGCCCAGGAGGTGGTATCGACGGAAATAAAGGTGAGTTTTAAATTTAGAAGTAGTACTGAATTTTATTTATGAAAACTAGGAAGAAGGGGTTCTTTCGGTTCAAACTAATTTTGCGAAAAATTAAATTTTTTTTCCTTCGCTCTCTTTTTCCCACCGGAATGACGGTTTTGGTAAATTTCAAAGTTTTCGAAATTCTTGATCTCAAAAATTTCTATCGGAACTCGATTTTTTGAAAAAATAGAAAATCATGTTAGTTTCTTTTTTCCTTCCAATGTATTCCCAGATCGAAGAAAAAATACAATTTTTTCAAATTAAAACTTTTTCACAAGTCCTCAACTCATACAGTATGAGTCATACTTTCACATAGTTATTTAAAAAAGACACAGAGGGAAAAACGGTATTTTAAGAACTTTTTCTTTAATACGGAGTATTATGGAGTATCAGATTTATGGCTTCAAATGTTCAAAAACTTCCTAGTTCACCACAAAAATAAAGTAGATTAAAAAGTTTTTCCAAGAAGAAACTTACTGATAATAAATCTCCTCCGGACGCTCGCACTCTTCCAAGTCTTCATGGTAGTCCGAAAAGACAGAATCGGTAGAATAAGTCGCCCAAGTGATCACCGAAATGTCGCTCAATCGTCGTTCCGACGTATAAGAGTAGCATACAGCTCGGCCTCTATAACACGTGCTGGAACGTCGACTGCTGATGGACATTTCGGTCTGGAAAAGCGATAGATTGAAAATTGTGAATCCATTTTTTAAAAAAACGGTACAAAAGTAGGCACTTTTTAGAAGGGAAAATCGCCAGAGACGTCCGTTAGGGCACCTTGGAATCGACTCCAATCAGATTTTTTTAAAAAAATGCTTCTAGCCTTTTATTCGAGCCTCAGGAATGAAATTTGTGATCTGAAATAGATGAGAATTCGTTTAAAAGATCAGTAGAGGTGTAGAAATTTTGAAAAACTTTATAATTTTTTTGAGATTCGATTGAAATTAAGTTTCCTAAAGACATTAGATTTCTTCTTTTTTTTCACAAAAATTAATAACTCTATCTCTAAAAAAATGTTAGAAAAAAATATTTTTTTGAATACCAGGGATCTCTAAAGAACGCCCCAAGTGTCTTTAGGTTTTTTTTGCGACACAAAAGAAGAATTGAGAATTAAAACAAACGTAAAATGATAAGAAAAGAACGGCTAAAGGGAGGTGAAACTAGCCGAAAACAAACGCTTTTATTTTTGGCGATTTCGCAACCTTGGTCAATGTTGGGCAATGATATGGCCGCGTTTTGTAACTTTCTTTGAGAATAAAGTAATTTATAAAAATTCTTGATCGCTTGATTATTTTATCGAGTCTCTCGAATCACACGAAAAAAAGGAAGAAAAATGAATAATAATATATTTATAATATTTTATTTGAAATACATTACTATATCATTCTAACTGACAGTGAATGAAATATTGATTTTTCATTTTTCATTTTTTTTTTTTCATTTTTGAGCCTTTGAAATGTTCGAAACTTTACAAAAAAAGCAGAAAAGTATAATTCTCGAAATCATTCAATGAATATAAATTAAAGACAAACGAAGACGAGAAACAGAGCGTGGAGAAAGTAAATTGGAATATTTTTTAATCTTGTAAAATCGTTGTTTTCGAAGCTTCCAACTTCAAAGTTACTCGAAAATTCTGGTTTTGTTGCGGCCGAAATTTATTTTCTCACAAGGTGGTCATTTTATTTGTGATTGAAATTTTTCTGAAAAATGGCTTGAGCAATCCTTGATGTACCAGAAAAAGATTCTGAAAGCCTCAGCCTGCACAACTTTCTACTTTTCGAGAAAAGACGCTGCAAGTTCAAAGAAAAAGCTCAAAATCCATTAAAATGAGCTATTTTTTGGCTTTAGAACCGTTCCTTGAGAACTAGGAAGTGTTGCAGGTCGAGGCTTTCTGGTCACTTTTCAGGAAGTTCTCAACCGCAAAGTAAGATGACCTCCCCTGTCAGCGGACCATAATGAAAATTGCACAAAAAAATTTTTGAGGGGCCCCTAAAGGGGTTGTTGTTTTAGGGACCCCTATAGGGGGCAAAATAGAACCCCTATAGGGGTCAAAATCTTAGGGCGCCCAACTTTTGCAACGTTGTACACGCTATCGACACATAACGATTGAAAAAGGAAACAGATTCTTTCCCATCTTTGTGCTCTTCGATCTTCAACCTCGAAGAAACAGACCAACCTTTTTTGCCGCTCTAAAAGAACCAGCTCTGGCGTTCTTTATTTGGATTCTACTCGCTATTTTCTCCAACTTCTACAATAGGACAATATGGGCGAGAGAATGGCCCCATACACTCAGTCAGAAGCACGAACACCCGTTAATCTGTTTGTCGAGCATTTGGCCGCCGCCCAGGAACATGTCCACCCAATAAATGGCCGCGGCTGAGAAGGTCTCTGACTTCCGAACCGAGGTGTCCTTGACTGAAAACGAGAGTTTTCTTCTTTTTTTTTTTAAATTTTGTTACGAGGTCATTTTTGTGTGCAGTCTCCTTTTTAGCTCGTCTTTAGACACCCTAACTCCCTTTTAAAGGTCTCTAAAGGTCTTAAGCATAATTTTTGAAGGCCGCCAATACTTCCCAACTGTTTTAAATTTTTTATGTTAAATAATGGCAGTGAATAAACTATCTATTAAATTTGAAGATTAATATCTCCCTGAGGTTAAAATTGCGTTGTTTCTGGCCAAAACTGAGCTTAGAAATTATGTGTGCTCGGGTTTTCGTCAATTTTTGTAAGCCAACTCCTTCTCCCGGACAAATTTAGTTTTCTACTTACCCAAGTATGGTCTTAAAAAGGTCTAGAAAAAGATCCATGAGAGTCGCTACCTTTTTTAGTTGTGGACCATTCTCGAAATTTACGTTCAGCGCAGAGTTATCCTGAAATCAATGTTTTGCGACTTTAAAAATTCATATCTTCAAAATCTCCAAAACTTCGGGAAAGTGTGGTCTGTAAGGAGCCTCTGACTGGACCTTTAAACAAGTTCTGGATTCACTAAACTCTCGTCGAAATTTTATTCCATGTGAGGATTTTTTTCTCATTTCGAACCTGTTTCTTTGTTTTTCAATCCATATCCTTCGAAAAAAAAATTCGAAGGCGTTTGTTCTATCAACTAAATGGTTGAATGCCTACTAGATTTGATTTCCTTGTCATTTTTTGTTCTAATCGCACACTTCAGGCAGTTTCCTTTTTGATGTATGTAAAGAAAATTTTCCAATTTATATGATTAAAAAATATTTTTCTTCAGAAAGATTGCTTCAAGTTTAATTTTTGTTGAGATTTGATCAATTCGTTTTCAATTCAGTTTAAATTTGGAAACTTGAACCGTTAGCTTTTTGTTTTATAATAAAAAAGAATTGTTTCAGATCTTCAATGAAAAGGTACTTGATTCTACTTCTCTTCACATTATCGAAAAGCAAAGAAATAAAACTTTGCGAATATCTAAACGCCATCGGAAAAGCAACTCCAGAATGCGCCAGCGACGAAGTCACAGTTCAAAGTTTTTCTTGTCAATTATCATCTGAATAGTTTGTACTTTTCAGGAACCTCAGAAGACGTCGAGAATGTGACGAGAAAAGAGGAGCTTCCGTCGCCGCTGGCCAAGATTATTTCGAATATTGAAAAGCGGGAAAAGACCAAGGGAATGCACGCTCTACGGCACAGGCCTTCTTGCAACTCTGCCAGTAGCTTCAAGGTTCTCTTTATCTGAAAACCTTCGTTGTTTTGATGGAATCTTGAAGTTCTGAATTGAAAATAAAACGAGTTTTTAAAAATCTTCCAAAATGTCTGTTTAAATTTTCAAGGTTGGCTATTTTTAGAGTTGTTTTCATAGATCTTTCGATTAACTTCATTGATTATTTAATTAAGAATCTTCCAGGAATGCCAGATCGACAGGACCTGCGCCTCTGGCTACAGTTGTCTGCAGTCTATGGGCTCCAAAGATCGGTGCTGTATGACGAGATCTTCCTCCGCTAAGCCACCCTCCATTTTAGAGTAATTACCAACAAAATGAACCTTGAGATCAGAACAAAAATTGAGGTCTGGACAGTGTCCGACGGTGTCTAAAATGGGCTACGTTTGCTCGATTAATCGAGCTCCTATCGATTGGTGCAAAAGGGACGATGATTGTGGGAAGAATTCGATGCTGAAGTGCTGCGAGACAGGTTTCTGGTTGGGTAGAACGAAATTAATCGTTTTTCAAAATAAATCATATAAATAAACTCATTTGAGGGGGGGAAGCCAAAAAAAAATGTTTGCTTTTTACGTTTTTTACAGTTCTTTTCAGACATCAAGTATAGCTGATTCACGGCTAACTTGAGCCATCGAGAAAAGGGTCCTGCCACGAAAAGAGACGAGACAGTGCCCTGGTTGGTGGAGAGTGCAGACAGGCCACGCCTTTTTGCGTCCCAAGCTAGCCGTGAATCGTCTATAAAGTGACGTCATTTGAAAATACTATGTGCATGGCTCGCTCTCTGATTGGTTCATCGCGTCATTAGGGGCGGAGCTTGAGCAAAAACGTGAAGTTTAAAAAATGAACAGGCTGCATCTAGGGTCGTTTCAGGCCTAGAAATCTTCTTCTTCCTACGCCTTTGTACCGCTTGAGCGGCGTCGGCGCCCCAAGTCGATTAGCCGAGGTCCTATCCTGATGATAATCAGTGGACTGGCTCCAGTGACATATCCGTCCTTGTGTGTGACGGCTGGGGATTTTGAAGTCGTGGTCTCCCACTACCAACATTTCTTAAACCCCTTGGTTGGGTCGGGGCGAAGATCGAACTTGTGACCCTGCGGACCGTAGACAGGCACACAACCTGTTGCGCTACGGCGCGCCCCGTTTCAGGCCTAGAAATAAATAATATTATAATTAGATATCTTTAAAAAAGCTTCTGTCCAAAATATTCAACAGAAGAAAAGTTATAAAATCGGTTATCGGAAACTTTTCTTAATTTTCCTTTCCTAGATAAATTCGAAATTGAAGGTTGCGGTTTCAAAGTGTGCGTTTCGCCGAGTCGACAGTCCAAAAAGAAGACGTTCTCCCTGCGGCCGTCGATCAACAACTGGCAACGCGACGACATCGTCCGAAGCGACTGTCCGGCCCCTTCCGCCATGCACACGACTTGTCGCAAGAACAAGTTCCGCAACACCAGCTGGTGCACTACCGACGCGTCTTGTCAGGTTCGATTAATGAATAAGTGACGTTCCCACAGGAAACTATACAAAAATGGTGAAATATTAGCAAAATAACCATCAGAGAGTCAAAAAAGTTACCTAAGTTTAGAGGGGATGATTTGGGATTCCGCGAAGCTTTTTCAAACTAGCTTGGGGTCTGTTTTCCTCTATAAAAACTAGGTTTCACTAAATTTTTTTGAGTGTGCCGAAATGAAAGAATATAGCTCATTCCGCCCAAAAGACCGTATACCAAAGTAGATCAAAGTTCAGCATCTACGCTTCAAGATCTTTATTTTCTGTCTTTTCAGCAGTTTTGAAGAGCAAAAGTTTATATTTACGGTAGCTCTTTTGCTCTTTTAAAACGTGACCGTCTCGCGCGGAACGCACTATATCTTCGAATGGTTTGAAAAGTTAGGAAAAGTGTCTTCCAGGTTTTGTAAGGCAAGTCGAAAGGATTTCGAATTTCCCAGAAACCCAGACTTATCTCTCAAATGGGAAAAACTGCATTTCGTTTTTTAAAAAAGACCGAAACTACAACAAAGAAAAAATAGTACTTTTTGAAGTTTGAGCTGTACCTTTTCCCCATTAATGTTAAGTTGAACCCTCGTACCGTCTTTAGAAAACTCATTTTTATCAACACCTTTTAAAATTTCTCCTGTGTACAAAAAGCCTTTGCCGATTTCTTTTTTTCTTTCTAAATGAAATTTCACCTTCTAAACAGTAAACAAACTTATTTCAAATAAACTATTATCATAAATACGACGAAAGCCTTTCAGAACGGCCTCACCCCCGACCGGAAAAACTTCCGTACCGACCGAAATATTGCTGTCCGACGTCCTGCGGATACAATATTTGTGTCAGCAAATCCAGCAATGATTTTTGTAATGGGCTGAAAAAGTTATGTATTCATTTATTTGAGTAACCATTAATTTATTATCAATCTCAGGTGTCTTCAAGCTTTCTTCGTTCATTCGAATGTGTGTCACAAATATCTCATTCCTTTTTTTTTTTGGATAAAATGTTAAAATTCTTCAAAAACGTGAAATCGTGTTATTTCTAATTGAAAAGGATGCAAGAGTGGCTTGCAGACAAGTACAACTACATATCCGAAGGCTTGCGACATGCTTCTAATGTGATTTTTCAATTTGAATCTCGAGAAAAATAACCTTTTTTTGAAGGATGAATATATTTGGATGATAATCGTCGGGACCATTCTGGCTTATATTCTTGGATTTGCAATGGGAGCAAATGATGTTTCCAACGCATTCGGGACGTCTGTCGGTGAATCATTGTCAAAAAATCTTACCATCTGGTTAGAATTCCAGCAATAAGTTTCGAATTCGATGTTAGGTTGGCCCCTATAGGGGTTAGGGGGGAAAACAGCCCATATAGGAGCCAAAAAGTGGTCCCTATAGGGGTTTAGGGTCTGACCCATAGCCCCTAAAGCTAAAGTGATCCCTATAGAGGTCGTTGGAATTTATTAAAAAGGTTATTTTTTTAGTTTTCCGCATGGAAACGCTTCTTCGCATAGAATACATAAAACTGTCGATTAGGTTGGTAAAGTGGTCCCTAGAGGGGACCCTGCAAGATTCCAAAGGTTGCCCGTAAAGGGATTACTCTGGAGTTCCTGAAAAATAGAAAAAAAAATGGAGACATCAGACTTTTCTGAGTTTGTTTTTTTTTCCGATAATTACGTTCTTGTACTTTTTTTATGATAAAGTTTGAGGATTTGAAAAAAAGTTATCATGAACCTTAAGGAAGTCGAGCCTTGTCACTCACCCAAGCCTACATCCTCGCTTCGATTTTCGAGGCCTTGGGAGCTATTATAATCGGTTTGACTTCGAATTATTACCTAAAAATTTCCTATTAAGGCATGCTGAAATGAAAAAAAAAGCTTTTTACTCAAAAAAAGGGGGAGGGGGGACCGAACTTGTGACCCTTTGAACCATAGACAGGCACACAACCTGTTGCTCCACGGAGTGATGGATTTTCCTTCATATTTGTATATCTATCTGGCTATATTCTTTCGAATAATGAAAAAACTGTTATCGCACAGCTTTACGCTCCCTATATTAACTGCTGAAAAACAAACTTTCTCTTCAGGCTACAACGTGATCGACACGGTCCGAAGAAGTATCTATGATGTTGGAATTTACGAATCTGAGCCGGTTTTGTTCATGTTGGTGCAGATTGCCGTCCTCGGTGGTCAGTCGATGCGCAGCCAATTTTGGGTTTTTAACTTTGTATCGCAGGCTGTTCCTTATGGCTTTTACTGGCGACGGCGCTGAAAATGCCCGTTTCCGCGTCGCATTCCTTGGTTGGAGCCATTCTCGGCTCGACTTTGGCTTGCAAAGGATTTCGAGGCATCTACTGGGAAATGCTGCTTTATATTGGTCAGTTGCGAAAAAAGGGGAAACTCCTGGGAAAGTTTGGCACAAGTTTGCTCCAAGGATAAAGTTGAGAAAAAATCGGGCGTTGATAACGCGTAACGGACGTGCTCCGGACGTTTCTAGGGATCACTTAAGAGTGCTGACGTTACTAAAGTGGTCACTAGGGATGTTCTGACTCGTCCGATTCGAGTTATAGCTGATTCGCGGCTGGCTCGAGCCGTCGAAAAAAGGGTCCTGACACGATAATGCACGAGATAGCGCCTGGCCCGTGGAGAGCGCAGACAGGCCACGCCCCCTTAGCGTCCCAAGCTAGCCGTGAATCAGCTATATCAATGTCCGAGTATGTCATATGTGAAGAAAAAAAAAAAAATAGCCTTAAAAAGATGGAAAAGTGCGCCCCAAGGCTAAACAATTTTGAAAGTGCTCCAAGTAACTTTATATTTCTAAAGAATCGATCATTTTTTCGCCATTCAATAATTATTGGTAGCAATCGATCCATTCAGTGGGTTCCTGGTTCCTCTCCCCGGTCCTCGCCGGACTCACTTCCATCACGATTCTTCTCCTCATTGAGCATAATATCTTGCAATCTGTGAGTTGAACAATCGTCCTACATTTTTATTTCTCTCAATTTTTCAGAGGGACCCCGTCAATAGGGCTCTATTTTGTTCTCCGTTTATCGTTTTCGCCTGTTTCGTAGTCAATGGCTTCATTGTCCTCTTAGGCGGTTCTAAAAGTGAGATCTTCTGATTTTTTTTTTTACGAAGATCAATCTTGGAAAAAGTGTTTCAGATGCTCTGACAAGGTTAAAAAAATTCATGAAAAGTTTTAAAAAATTGGAATTCTTTGTTCGTTGGAGCATAAAAGACGCAAAATAAACCGCGTTATAGCGACAATATTGACGCTGCATCGCGACAAGAGCCAGGCGATATCGCGGGACAATCGCCGTTAAACCGCGATTGTCATTTTCAAAACTTATCGGAGTGCTAAAACTATAATTTACCGTACTTAAGAATTCCAAAGTGGTCCCTAGAGGGGTTAGGGGAAAAACAGCATCTGTATGGGATACAAAAGTGGTCCCTATAGGGGTTTAGGTTCTAACCCTTAGTCCATGAAGCTGGAGTGACCCTTTTAGGGTTAAGAGAAATAAAAGCCCTTTATAGGGACAAAAAAACGGTCCTTATAGGGGTTTAGGGTCTGACCCCTTAGTCCAAGAAGCTGGAGTGTCCCCTATAGGGTTAGGGGAGAAAAGTAGCCCCTATAGGGACCACTCTAGAGTTGCTAAGTAGAGCCTTATGAAAACATCGTTTCGAGACCCCGAAATTTCAAATACGAGAATTTAGCGCGTCAAACACGAGAAGATCCAAAAAAAACTTTATTTTTTCTCAGTCCTGAACACTCCATCACTGTCGATTTGGGTCTGCATTCCGATTTGTACGACGATCGCCGTACTTGCTGCTTCCTTCTACTACTACCTCATATTGCCCCAAATTCGGAATAAGATTGACGGTACCTTTTTTCAGCCAAACTCAAGCAATCTTTCTTCAGAAATGATCATTCTGGAACCCCTCATTTTCAAAAAGGATGATCTATCCTCGGGCGTCTCCCCGTCGGTGAAAGAAATCACCGACGGATTCTGCCATCCGCCGAGATATTTCCGACGAAAGTTGGCCGGCAGAGACTCGGACAGCAGTTTCGAATACACTGAAACGCCGACGAGTAGCGATTCTGAGGGTTCTGGACTCTTCGGAGGCTTCTGGAGGAACTTGATGCCGAAAAAGGACTTGGAGATCGACACGAGGGTCATGAAGGCCTTCGTCGGTCTGCAAGTGATGAGCGCCTGTTTCGCTGGCTTCGCCCACGGTTCGAACGATGTTTCGTAAGATTTGTGGATAATAAACTGGATACGGAAGGTTCTCAGAAATGCGATCGGACCGTTGACAACTCTGATGAATGCCTATCGAGAGAAGGACTTCCAGCAGAAGCATGAAACTTCGATCGATGTGGGTCCTGGTGTTTTTTACCTTTCAGAGAGGGAATATTTTTTTAATTGTTGGATGATTTTTCCATGAAGACAGTCTACATAAAAAGCACTGAACTTGCAAAAAGAGTTTGAAAATTACTCCGAGAAGCCTCCAAAAGTTGTTTTTTTCCTGCTTAATTTTTTTAAAATAATAGTTCAGAATTACTACTAAAAATTGAAATAATTTCCCTCAGGTCCTTTTCTTTGGAATCTGCTCGATTTGTGCTGGTCTTTGGGTCCTCGGCCACCGAGTCATTTTGACTATCGGTTTGGACATGACCGAAATGAATCCAGTCACGTAAGATTTTTTTGTTTGATCAAAAAAATTTATCATTTTCTAACAAATCTAACATCAAATCTTAACCTTGTAAAATCTGTTAAAATAGTTTTTCTTCATTATAATTTAAAATAATTCGTCACCGCATACCTTGAATAGAAGAGACTAGGAAAAGAATACTACACTTTTTTTTTCAAGATCTCGATCTCAAAGTGAAAATCAATACAAAGCTGCTAATATCCGCAAAGAAAAAATGGAAATGTAATATTTCAGAGGCTTCGTCATGGAATTTGGAGCAGCTACAACCACGATTCTCGCCTCAAAACTGGGCCTACCTATCAGCACTACTCATTGCGTGGTAATTTTTAAAAATTGAACAAAAAAATCTTCGAAAAGGTTATATAGAATAACCAATCGAGAATGCTCACAAACTTTGCTAGAAACATTTTTTGCTCATAAATTTCAACTCAGTAGGCTTAAAACAAATTTCGCTACATGGTTAATGTTCGCAAAAACGAAATTACTTTTTACACTTTTTTAAATAGATTTTTCCGTTTTGAATGTTTTTTTCTGTATAACAAAGTACTCACGTCGAATTTGAAAAAAATAAATATTTTTTTAACCTCGTAATAATAGTAATTTTTTTATGTTTCAAAAGATACCAGGGAAAAATCAAAAAAATTATTTACTAAAATTATCCATAGAGCGCATTTTCAACAGACTTCTCGGCTCACTCAATTAAAAATTCTTTTTCTAAGCCCCATTGAGAAATTTTACATAAAATAACTTCACAAAAAAAGAATGAAATGCTCTAGATCGGCGCTGTCGTTGCCGTGGGTTGGGTGAAAAGCGAAACCGGCGTTGACATAAAAGTTATCAAGCAGATCGCGGCCTCCTGGCTAGTCACCGTACCTGTTTCTGGTTTATAACAAATTACCGAAGAAAATGATTTTTTTTTTCCAGGGATCTTCGCTGGAATCATCATCCTTATCCTACAAGCCACCGTTTATAAAAAGTTCTACTTTTTTTAAAAAAAGATTTTTTTCGATAGAAATATAATAGAATAACAATTTATGACAACATTGAAGGACAACAAGAAACAGTGAAGTGGATTATAATAGAAAGGTGTACCCGGGTCGCCTTGGTTGCTCCTGTTGCAGGCGGTCTTCAATTGATGTTCTTAACGTTCTCGAGGCTCTGAAACTCGTTTCAGACATGAAAAAAGTTTCAGAATCTTGTTTCCTGGGCTGTAATACACCTCAAAGAAAGATTCCAAAAATGTTTCATTTGAAAGAATTTCCGGAGAAAGAATGAATTCATTGTTTAAAACACCGTATAAAACGTCCTAAACCCAACCTAACAGCGACATCAAGCATGTCGGAAATCGATTCCATCTCCAAAAACCCGCCGCCGACGTGTTTGACCATCGTGACGACGACGTCTTCTGAATCCGACGTCGCGACGCCGATCCACAGCTGCGACCGGATGCACGACTCCTCCTCTGGGGTGCAGTCGAGCACGTTTGCCGTCCCGATTTTGGATACAGACACCAGGATGGGGCATCTGAAGGAGGGCTAGTGGAATTCGAAAAAGGGTTCTTTTTAGTGCCTTTTTGCACCATTTCATAGGTTTTTATTCACCCTTTTTCCACCACTTCTCGAGTCTCGAAACCCCAGAAAAAATAGGAGGCTCGATAAAGGGACTCTTTTTGCTGCCTTTTTTGAGTCTTTTCCTTTTAGCGGCCATTATCCACCCTTTCCACCTTGCCCGAGTTTAGAAACTTGAAAAAAAAATTATGTTTCAAGACATTATTGAGCTTTGAAAAAATCTGAGTCTGAATACAAGTGTACCATAGTTTCGAACAGATTCAGATCACTTTTTTTCATTTGAAAATTCAAAAAGATGTATTTCTAGTGTCTAAAAAGTCATGACAATGATTTTCGAAAGATCGAAAAGAATGCAGTTTTGGCCGATTTTTTGCTCTTCATGTTCCTTTTTGGGTTTCTGAAATTTTTTTAGAAGCTGAAAAAATAATAGAAACAGCACTTTTTGAGGAATCAGCTAGTTTTCAAAAATTTATGGCCTCAATTTCAATATTTTTTTCCCTTTTTTTGGAAGTCGCCTGGAAGGTTCAAAAAATATGGAGAGCTTAAGGTTCATATCAATTTCAGAAACCTCCTAATATTTGCTTCAAAATTGGCCTTACCAACCAATAAATAACTTGAATATTTTGTTATCGTTCTAAGTAAAAATCTAGGCAACTTTAGATAGATAAATTTTTTTTTGAAATGTTATTTTATTGATCAGATCTCTGCGAATTTTTATTGACCTATTTTTGTTCATATTTATTGGCTACATGTTCAATTCGGGCTGGCAACGACCTTTTTTAAGTTTTGATATTTTGAAGACTTGATGAAACGTACATCAGCCGGTTTATCTAATTTCTAGCTTTTAATCAACTTTTTTTTTAAAAAAGGGTCTAGAAAGTCTCGAATAACATGATTTTGATGAGGAGCCTCATAGTATACTAAATTAAAAATAAGTACTTGATCATAAATTTTTTAAAGTCTCAAAGGTTCCAAAATCTTCTACAATTTTCAAAAACGAACTTGAGAACTTCGAGCTGCCAGGTTATAACAGGCAGATCTTCATCTCGGATGTCGTCGCCGGTCCGAAGACGTCGCAAGTTCAAGGAACTCCTGCCGCCGTCGTCTGGAACGACGTCGACTTCGGGAATCGAAAGGTCGCTCAACGCTCCGATCACCTCAAAATATTTCAATATTGAGAGGGAGATTATTATCGTTAAATTCTTAGAAGAAAAGCCAACTCCAATTGAAATCGCGTCGAGAACGCTGCCGTCCCACTGCAAAAACCGTCACATCGACGTTGATTTTCCATCTTTGCCGATTGGATAAAATCATTCTGAACAACTAAAAATTTCTAAAACAAGCTTATGATTCTATAATTCAGCAACAAGACTATAAATAATCCACTAACTTTCTAATAGAGGGAATTAAATCGGTGACATTCGCATATGCTAGCCTCAATGCCGCTGTCAGCTCCTCGGCGAATGAATCGCCTCCTTTCCCTTTAAACCTTTTTTTTTTTACTCTTTCAATTTTCAATCAAACCTGCAAAGTGACTACTTGCATTAGCTGAAAAATCTACAAAGAAATTCAGTGGAGACACGATTTTCTTGCTTATGTCCTCGCTTAGCGTTTCCATTTCAAGCTTCACACCAGCCTCAAAATCAAAAAATGAATGATTAACACAAAATAAACTCCTACCAAGACATCCGTACTACCTATTTGAACTCGACATGATCCATCGGTAGACGAAATAACCCCGCGTTCAAGGATTATTTGCCGAAAAATCGTCACAACTTTAAAAAAATTGAAAAAAAATTTTAATCAGTGAAACTCACGATCTACCGTCGTTGCGCAAGTTTTCTTCTAGTCCATGGATAAGAAATAATTTTTCGTAGTCGCTGAGGTTTAAATCCATTTCTGGAATTTTCGAAAACCTGTTTTTTTCAATTTTTGACCCTCCATTTTGAAAAAAGAAAAAGAAGAGCTAATTATCAATCAAGTATAATTGCCTATGCATCAGTGAGAAATGGTTAAGACGACAGAAATTTTTTTAAGTTAGAAAAAAACTGAAAAAAAGAAAAAAAGGAAAAAAATAATTTTTTTGAAAAAAAGTCCGGCAGAGCACACTTGATTTTGCCACAAAATTTGCTATGGCTCCCGGAAATCAATACCCTCGTGAAATTTATGTCCTTTCTTTTAAACGTTTCTGACTTCCTTTTTTCCTTCTTTTTTTTTCTTTGAAACGTATTGGATATTTCAGGTATGGACCAATCTTTTTTTGATGATGGAGGAGAAGGTAATGATGAATATCTGGAGGATTCGGAAAAAGATGAAGGCAGTGTTGAATCAAAGGTTTGAATTTTTTGTTTATGTTTCAAAAACTTTTTTTTCAGAAAGAACAAGCAGTTAGTGATGCGAAGACAAACAATCAAGAAACTTCTAGCAGTTCTGAAAGTTTAATTTATTGGTTTATTTTGAAAAACTGATTTTTTGAGATTTTCCGAAATCAGCATCAGAAGGGAACTTGAAGGAAGCGGATTCCCTGAAGTCTTTCAAGAATTTATGCCCAAAGTGTGGTGAAAATTCGGAATTGCACAAATTCAAGCGGTCCACTATCAAGGTAGTTGGGTTGAATAGGAAAATTATTGATTTTTTATAATTTTTAGCCGAAAGGTCGAAGTCAATTGGTCTGGATCTACAGATTGAAATGTGGCTCTCGAAAATGTGCCGAGTTTTTCGGCCCTTTTTATCGGTTTGAAAACGCCGTTCCTATTGAGGTTGATGAAGGTTGGAATTTTTGATTTCTCTTGATCAAATAAGAGAATTTCAAGTAAAATATAAATTACTGGGTAATTTAGTGAGTTTATGAAAATTTTTAGAGGGCCCTATATTTTTCTATATTTTATATTGATGCATATTTTAAAGAAGAGAAATGAAATCAGTGTTTTTTTTTTATTGAGGTTCATTCATTTTGAAATCGTCTTTAGCTGAAATTTTAGTTTTTTTCTGAACCACTTTTCAGGTGAAGATTTTTATTTTCTTCAATACTATCCTAAACATAATTATTTTTTTTAGTGGGAAGGTCTCTTCATATCATAAATTCGGCTCCGCCCACTCCAATAACGGAGAAAGCTTTGCCAGAAAAAGACAAAACCCCTCCGCAGCCGTTCATTTTCACTATAAAGTCTTCTTCGGGTCTCAAAGGTTCGTTTTAATTTATATCAAAAGATGAAAGTTTCACTATTTACCTTTAATGAACGCCAAAAATGTACGTATTCTATATTTTAGAGCTGAAATCTTGATATATTGAAAGTTTCCTTCCCAGCGTATGAATGCCAGTTTTATGTTTCTTTTTGATGTAATTTTCTCGGGTGCTTGGTTTTTCTGAGAACAGTGGGGATCAATTTAACAACCCCTATAGAGGCCGCTAAAGCTTGCAAGAGTGGTCCATATAGTAGTTTTAGATAGTGGCCCTTATAGGGGACATGCTGGTCGATAATTTTCACGAACTCTATGCGAAGAAGCAATCCCATGAGCAAAACTGTATAAATAATTGTTTTTTGAACGAAATTGAAAGACCCCTTGTCAATCCCTATAGGGACCACCTCAATTTTACCCATGTAGGGACCCTTTTTTCGGCCACTTAAGTGATTTCTCCTCCCTTAACCCCTATAGGTACCTCTCTTGAGTTACTAAAGAAGTTTTGTAATTTTATTTTTGATATTCATGATAAATTCCTCATTTTCCAGTCACCGTTCATAATCGTTTGCCCAGCGAATCGTCACCAGACGCCGCGAATACAGCTACCAATACCAGCTCAGACAATAGTTTATCCAAATCGACACGTCTTGTTGGTTACTTTTGTGCGTTTTTCAGCGAATAACCTGGATGATGAACTAGAGGAAACCGCAGAAAATGTCTCATTCGAAGAAGTTTCCGTCGAGGAAAAAGTTGTCCGAGAAGTCGCCACAGTTAAAAGAAAGGTATCCTCATTTTTCTTCTCGGTTTCTGAATTTTTCGTTTTGATTGATGATTTTTTACAGCGACGCCGAGGAAGATTGGTTCCCAAACGGCGGATCAAAAAAGGGAAACAGGAATCTCAGAAAACGCTCGATAACGTCACGACGGTAATAAAAGGGATTTTTTTCGAAAAAAATAAAAAAATGGCGATTTTCAAAAATTTTCATTTCTTAAAGAAAAAAACGAACGAAATTTTTAATGAAGCGATAGGTAAGGGAATGTTAAGAATCTTTTTTGATTAATTTATGTCTTGGGGTACTGTAGAAATTTGATGAGTTACAGTAGTCATTTTTGCTTGAAAAGTGGATTTTCCATCATGAAATTGCATTTTTTTCAGTTTAATTGAATGAATTTTAAGAAGGATTCAGTTTGGAAGCACAATTAAAAGGAAATTTTGAATCGGTTCCGATTTTCTAACCGACATTTTTACAAACTTAAAGAGTAAAAAAACTAGAAATTTCGAAAAATACTCAAATTTTTTTCAGTTTTTTTGTTGTTCTATATGTTCTTTCACTTGGATATATAATTTTCGAAAAAATTTTTTTAGTCGAGTTTTTCACAAGAAACAAAATTAAATTTCTCGAAAAAAAAAATTTGTTTTGTTCACCTTCTGAGTTTTCAGGAGGATCCGGTGGTGAACAAAGAACTTGTTCCTGAAAACGACGCTTCCGGAGAAGTCGTGGAAGAAGAAAAAAGGATCCCTGAAGAGAAACAGGAAGACGAGACTCCTTCGGCCAGAATGTCGACCCGAAAGAATCCCGCGGCCCTCCTCGATTTCCCTGAAGCCGTCCTCCCCTCGACGCCGAAACGCCTCGCTGGGAGACCGAAGAAGAACGCGTCGCCCTCGGTCGCTTCCTACAACCCTGAAGAGGCCACTCGACGGTTCCACCTGTCCCTCGGCACTCAGACCGACAGGCTCCTGGATCCCATGACGGAGGTCCTTCAGCAGTTGGTCGACGAGGAGACGCCTCCCTCCACGTCCAAACAGTTTTTTTCGAGTTGGTTTTTGATGGAAATTTAATTTTAAAGAAAAATTATGGAAGATTTTTTTAAGAAGCTCTAGCTCAAATGGAAACGTTGATAAAGTAATTATATTTTAATTATATAAATGAATAAAAAAAGAATTTTTTTATTCACGCAAGTCGGTTCACAGGGTTTTTTTAAAAATCAAATATAACTTAAAAAAATCATGGTAAAAATCTCGAAAAATTTATAAATACTATTTTTTTAGGCTTATTAATCATTTTAATCCTTGCTTCTCAAAACTGGGACACTTTTTGAAACTCGTCACTCGTAAATTTTTACAAAAATTGTTAAAACGGATGAATTTTCAGAACTTTGGAATGCGACGTCAAAGAAATTCCATCGTTCATCGCTCGGAGACTGTTCGCCGTGACGAAATTGCTCGAATCAAAGGTTTTTCTTGTTTTATCAAATTTAAAGGTGGATTTGACTATTTGAAAAAGGAAATTTCTTTGGAATTTGAAAGGCTTTTTTGATTGGTTTAGCTGGGAAATTGATTCAGAAAAGAAAAAAATTGGAAGTTTTTGAATCATTTTTCATGTTTTCATAGTATGATGATAGCATGCTGGAAAAGTCGGTCGCTTTTTATGATGCCTATTTTTTCGAGTTTTCGAATTTCGAAACGTTTTTAAGACTTTACGAAGGTTTTGACGGGTTCAGAGTACGTATTTCTTTATAGTATGACCAGTTTTGATCGGATGTTACAGATTTTCCAACTTAGAAATGGTTTTTACACTTTTCTAGTGCCTCAAATGCTCTAAAAACCGCATTTTCTTCACTAAAATGGTAGGAAACGAACGTTAGCCCCTCAAAGTGTTCAGGAATTTCCCTTTTTCATTGAATCAAAGTGCTCTAAAGCACCTTTAAACGAATTTTCATCAATTTCCCGATTTTTTATCTTTTTCAATGACCTTTTGAAAGATATATCGCAAAAAAGTTACTTTTTCCAGCAAAATGAGAACGAAAGAATGTGCGAGGAGCTCTTTCGTATGAAAAGTGCCTGGCCGGAACTCTGTAAAGTGGTCGGAAGTGTCAAGTTTGCCGATTTTCTTCGTGAAAATGATTGATTTATCGATTTTTCAGAGCTCAATGCAGTGTTGAGTTGAACAGAATGACGAATGACATGGACATGATACGCGGAGAATTTCAACGGCATCAAAATGAACTTCTCACCATTTCACAGACCATTTCGTCGAGGATCGCTGTGAGTATCTGGGAATATAAATATGAGAAATGAAAATAATAAGTTTATAGTTTGGTCGATTTCAGAAGAAAAGTTAGTCAAGAAAAATTTTTTCAGTTATCAATATAAAAAAATATGTTGCTTATTTTCCCCGCAGTGTTTTTAATCCACTTCATTCAAGTTTTCATCCGAAAATTCTCGAAAGTCACTGAATTTTTTCGTTTTGCATCCTTCAAGGTTTTCTAGAACTTCGAAGTTGAAAAATATCCCTTCGAAAGTTGATATTACTTCTTCCAGCAATATTCAAATAAACGCGAAAAATTATTTTCAGTATTTAAATATGAGAAACTTCTTTCAAAAATAGAAAAAATGGTAAATTTTTTATTTGCATGTTCAAGCTTATTTTCCCGCAGTGTTTTCTTCATTTTTAGGATCTAAAAGTGCTCAAAAATTACTCATTTTTGGGTTATTTGCTGTATGTAGTTTTACTGGCCATCGAAAGTTTCTCTTAGGCAGCTCCAAATTTTTTCGGCTATTGGGTTTTTAGTTATTCGGAGGCTTCAGTGCATATCTTAGAAATCACCTTTTTTCCTACTGATAATATTACTTTTAACGATTCTAGGAAGAAAATGAAGATATGTCGTTTTTTTTCGTGAAAAACGGACGGTGATTTTTATTTCTGAGTAAATGTTGGATTTACCGAAAAGAATAGCTCGAAATTTTGTCAAAATTCATTCTTTTTTTCTGTAAAAGAGTCTTCCTGTGTTGCTCATTTAAAGTTCTCAAGTTGAAGTTACCCATTCAATTTCTGGCTTTGAAAGATTTTTTTTCAAAGTTATGAATTAATTCAATTTCGTATTCGGAGAAGATTCGTTTAAATTTGAAATCAGTTCATTTTCTTGTTGGAAAAGACTTTTTTAAAACGATTTTCCGTTTTCAATATACCTTTTTTATCTTTCAGAACGAGCGCCGAAGTATGCAGGCCAAGTACGAAGGCTTGGAATTGCTGAAAAATCGGGCCGAGGCGACGACGCAACTCAGAGACGCCGAACTATCGTACGAAAGACGGAGGGTCGAATACTTCCAACGGCAAATGGACAAATACGAGCAGATCTCCAACAAGTCCCGAGAATCGGCCGACGAGGTCAAGAAGAAGCTCCAGGACAAACTTTTTCTTGGTAAGGGAAGGTTTTGGGAGGAGAAGGGTGTGCGAAATAAGGACATAATCGGGGTTTTTTGAGAGAAAAAGTTTCAGAAACAACTACAGAGGGCCCTTTTTTCATATATAACCATATGGTACCCTAAGGAGCCCATAGGAATTTTGAAATACTGATTTTTCCTTGTTTTGGGTCAACTTTGTCACTTAGAACTTCAAAAATTCATATCTCGGCTCAAAAGGCTCAGAAACGGGTAAAGTAAAATCTTTTTTTCGTGAACTGAGGGTATTTTTTTATATAGAACCTTCTGGTACTTTGAGGAACCAATAGGGTTTTGAAAATATCGATTTTTTCTTTTTTTGGGTCAAAATGTCACTTAGAACTTCAAAAATCAATATCTTGGCTCAAAAGGCGCAGAAACAAGTAAAGTAAAGTGTTTTTTTGTGAACAGAGGGCTTTTTTTCATGTAGAACCAAATTTTTCCTTTTTTGGATTACTTGGATTTTTGTGTATGTGGGTTTCTTTGTGAAATACATCAAAATATTGAGTAAAGAACAATTTTGCAGCCAAGAAAGGCCGTTGTACACATTGTCAAGTCGCGGAGAAAAATCGCGGTCTCTTGATCGAAGAGGTGGCCGACAAGACGATGATGCTCAACCAGGCCCTGCAGAAGCGAGACGAGGTGATTTTTCAATCAATAAACTGTGAAAATGACCGATTTTCCCGGACTTTTTGATGATAAAGAGGTCATTTTTTGCTTGAGGCATCCCTAGGACCGGGCCGGGGACTTATAGGTTGACGGGCTGGTCCTTGCACAAGCCTAGAACAAAAAAAAAAGCTCCCTTCCTCTAATTTTTTTTCTTTACAAGCCAATTTTCAGTACGAAAGAAGGGCCCAAGACGCCGAACAGAACATGCAAGCCATGAGAGGAGAATTCGACAAATTGCGGTACGAAGCCAAAGTCTGGAAGGCGTCGCACGAGGAGGGAATGGCCACGGTTTCCAAGCTGAGAAAAGGTAAAAAAAAAACTCATTCCATTAAAAATCCTGGTTGACATTTTGATGATACTTGGCTGAATTGTATTCATGATCTCTTTTTTGGGTCTAAAAACTTCCTTCAAAAGAATCTTTCGAAAAAGTTTTGGAGGAAAAACCCTTGTTCTTGGAAGACGCCTGGGGGGTGAAAAAAAAGCTTCATTCTGTACCGTGTAGCAAGAGAAAAATATTTAATCCCTCCTCAAAAAAAAATCGATGTAAATAAACAACGAAATTAGATTTCACTATGTTGAAAGTATTCTGAAAAAAAGGATTTTTCGTAAAAGTAAGAAAAAAAAAATTGGTCGTGTAATCTTCAGAATCGTTTCCTTGTTTCAGATCTCCAATCTCTGCAAACGACGTATTTCAATTTGAAAAATTCGCTCAAAAATAACGTGAACATCCCCCCAATGGAGTCGCCTCACGAAAAGTTGACGGAACCTGAAACGAATGGTTTTTTGACGATTTTTGGGTGGTTAATAACTTGAAAAAATTTATTCAGGTGTTACTGAACCGGCGCCGAAAGTCACTGTTCAACAGCCGATTCAAAATCAGGTCCCCAAGGAACCAGAAGTCAAGGAGAAGGAAAAGGAAAAAGTGTTGGCTGAGAAAGACTCGCTGCCAAAACTACCGACGCCGCCAGTTGATGGAAATTGCGACGTCGATTCGCCGTTCGCCAGCTGGATTCCCAAGGTTTTTGAGCCGCAAAATGAGAAAATAGCTCCAAAATTCTTCATTGAAAGTAGGGTCGAAAATGGTTTATTGAGAAGATTTTTTTTTCTTGGAAGGTTTATAATTTCACAGGGAAAGTTAACGGCCAAAATATTTCATTTTTTCGTCAGAGAAATGTTTCCAAAGTGCATAGCCGTCTGAAAATTCTACAGTTTTTGGAGAAAATTTCAGAAAAAATAGTTTTTGGTTAGAAAAATCGCTTTCCTAGAAAATAATAGAAAAATGAAAATCTTGAAAATGACTCCCATTTTTCAATTTTTGACCACCAATTTTGAAAATTTATCTAGCTCAAATTTTTTTGGTTGAATTTTTGTCATTGCCATGAGCTTACAGCCCAACTTCTTCAAAAAAAATTTCAGAAAAAGCCAGTGGTCAAGCCTCCCGTCCAACCTCCTCCTGCTCCGAAACCACAAGCTCCAGCTCCAGTTGAAAAACTTCAACCCAAGCCTCAAACCAACCAAGTTGCGTCGTCTTCCTCTCCCTCTATAACTTCAACGATTTCCACGACTTCATCGGCCTCGAAACCTTCCACCAGCACTTCAAAAGCTCCCGAAAAACCGATCAGTACCCCTTCGGTGACTCCAAATCTTCAGAATACCCGCAAACGGAAGGTTTTCAACTTTAATTTATTCGATTTATCGTAAATTTTGAAGGCTTTGTTGGAAATCGGCGACGCTACCCCGAATGTTAAGAAGATTGCCGGGCCGAATGGCACTGGTTTGTGGCGAAAATTAGAAAATTTTTATCGATTTTGACTTTTCCAGTGAAAACGCCGGCCGTGGTTGACAAAAGTGACGATTCGAAACTGCCGCCCACTTCTGAAACGGTAAGTTTTTTGAAAAAAAGAAAAAAAATTGGAAGTTTCAAACTTTGTATTAAAAACCCGTGATTTTTGCGAAAATTCAAAGAAAACGCATTTTTTTCCGCTAGTGGTAATTTAATTTTACGAAAATGCTTTTTTAATGGAATTTGGGCGATTCGAGTAATTTCTTCAATTTACAGTTTCAAACGGGCAAAGAAATGAAAGTGTAAGTAATTAGGAAATTCCGCACAAGTTACTGAAGTTATTTTAAAGCGAGTGTGAAATTATGTAATTTTCGAAAAAAATCTTCCATTCTGGAATTTATTTCTGTTCAGAGGGGAATACGTTCTGAAAGAAGCTCCAATTTCCAGAATGAAAAAATTCAAAATACTATTTTTTATTATTTTTTTTCTTGATGATTTTTAAACCTCATTTTTCGGGTTTTTCAGAATATCTTGAAAAAATCCCATACCTTTTATTATTGACGATTTTCAGAAGTTTTTCTCTGAAAATTGATATTTTTCCGCGTTTTTTTCTCGTTTAGCTTGTTATAATTTTAAAAGGATTCGGAGATAATTTTTTATGAAAATTCAAATTTCAACCTTTTTTGAATCGTCAATTTTCTCACTAATTCTTAAATCAATTTTCAGTTTTCTATCATTTTTCCACAAGTAGAATCGATTGATTTTCCTTCAAAAAAACCCATTTTCAGCCCAAAACTTCAACGAAGAATGATAAGAAGGAAGATTCAAAAGACGAAGAAGAAGAGGAAGAAGTTGAATTCGACGAAGAAGAGGCCCCCTGCACGCCTGTCGACAATGACTCCGCTGCAGTGAAGTCGGAAGAAAAAAAGAATGAAACGACGAAGGAGAAGGCTCCTCAGAAGAATCCAGGTACTTGGAAGGCTTTTGGAAAGATTTTTCAAAGGAAAGGTTCAGATCGAATTCAAGAAGCTCAGCCCACGCGACATCCATCCGGCCACAAGACCAGCTTCTTTGTTCGTTATTCATTTGTTCATTTCAGTCCATTTTTTAATTTACTAGGGGAAAATTGAAGGGAATATAGAGAACTGGTTGCTAATAATTCAGTTAGGAAATCAAAAAATATGCCTGACTTGGAAAAGAAAGATTAGAAAAATAGGAAAAATCTTCCCATTATTTGGTAACGATGTTGCCATCTTGAGCAGTTTTCTCACTTTGAAAAAGCAACTTTTAAGCAATTTTATCTGATTTTTCCTTAAAATATTCCGAATTTTAAGGGCAGGGCTCTCGAATTCATACAGAACCGCCCTTTATTAAGTTAGTTGTCTGGAGAAGCAACTTAAGGAATCCCTCGATATGTTACATAAAAAATTACTTGAAGAAATGTCACGCGAGGCTTTTTCGAGTTTCAATGAGTCCTTCGAGTATTTTTCGGCATATTTCTGAAATATTTTGATTTTCAAGGCTTAAAAAATGCGCAGAAATCTTGCACGAACACTAGAAATCGTTATTTTCCTTGAGCCTTGTGTGAATTTTGATTTTAAAAATTTTGTCCTTTTTTTTTAAGAATTTTGGATGGAAAAGCAGAACGGGAGCATTCTTTTTACAGTTTATGCAACAATTTTTCCTCGCTAAAACCTCGAAAATCCTTTAATAATTTTCTCCTGTTATCCTGTGAAAAATCTCGGAAACCCCGTGAAGGTTGCCTTCCAGGGTCGATACGACCGTGAAAGGACGCCTCCATCGGTGGGACCTCCAAGAAGACCGCTCCTGATGCATCCGGCCGACGAATGGTCCTTGCCTCCCGCGGCCCAACCTGTTGGACCTTTCCCGCCGAGACAGCCGCTGTTGAGACCTCCGTCCCCCGAGTTCTTCAGGAACCCGCCAAGGCCTCGATCGAACAACCCCCTTGGTAAGAAACATCGAAAAAATTTCCTCTAATCGTAGTTTTGAAAAGAAATGATGAAGGGAGAGTAAGGTTCACAGAAAAAACATTTTGAGATTGATATAAAACTAACCTAGAAAAAATTCGTAAAGACTTAGATACGCAGATTTTAACCAAACGTAACCCGGTTACGGTATATGGGAATGGTTCAAAAAGTCGTTTTTGCACATCTTACGTCATATGAGAAAAAAAGTTGAAGCGTTTTTCATCGAGATTTTTGTTATTTTGCCCATTTTATCGATTCCAAGGAAAAAAAGAGAACACTACTAGTTGCTATGAATCGTCTCGAATAAGATAGAAAAAAGAAATTCCAGAAAAATATCATTCGATAAAAAAATATAGATTTCAAAATGAACTTTGTTCCGCAGAACCTCCGCCCTTCGCCCGCCACATCCGACCGGCTTCCCCTCACCGCGGGATCCACGGCCACATGGAGCCCATGATCCGAGATCCTCCCCCAGTCGGCGGCTTCTTCAACCGCGACCCAGCGCCTCCTCCGCGAGTGACTTCTTGGCGCGGAGCCGAGGGCGACATGTTCGCTCCACCGCGAAGGGAGCCTCTCATCGGTCCGCCGCCTATGTTGCGACGGGATGAAGGGTAAGTAAGGCCTTTTTTTTGCGAAAATTACCGTATCCTAAATTTTACCAACTTCCCTTCAAGACCTGGTCTTACTCCAGCCACAAAAATCGGAATTTAAAAAGGTGAAACATGATTTTTTGGCAACAGTTGGTCGTTTTCAAATACATCTTTGAGGTTACCGTAATCACAGTCTTTTCTTCCGCTTTCTCTTCGAGACCCCTCAAAAACCGAAAGCATGGCACGGGTCGCAAAGCGAAGTTCATTCCTGAAAAATTTAATGCCCTCTAAAAGGCTTTTTGATATCAAATTTTTTCTCTTCAGACCTGGCCGATTCGAGGAAAAACCGTGGAACGATCGACCAAAGTCTCCGGGACGAAGGTTCGCCGATGACTGGACTCCGAGAGAAGGTAGACATTGAACTGAAGAATTTTTAAGCTTATATTTGTGAGCTTAGTATAGAACGTTTGACAGAAGTTTTCTTTATAGACTGTGATAACTTTCTACACAGATCGAGTAAAAAAAGACTTTTGTAAAAGGGTCTGACAGATTTTTCCTATTAAAAATGATTTATTGGGAAAATCTTTTTATTTTTTGAGCAAAGAGAAAATTTCGATGTACAATAAGAAAACAAATCAGCTTCTACCGAGTTCTCAGTGAATCCAGAGTGGTCCCTATAGGGGTTCGGAGCCGAAAAAGTGGTCCCTATAGGGGTTTAGGACCTAACTCTATAGCCCTTAAAACTTAAGTGGTCCCTAAAGGGATCGTTCAATTTTATTCAAAAAAGGTTTTTATGTAGTTTTTGGCATGACTTTTTCGTATAGAGCTCATAAAAATCATCGACTATCCTTTCCCTTAAAGGTGTGACTAACTAAAGCCTGTATAAAGACCCCGTTTTCAAGCTTCAGTGGTCCCTATAGAAGTTGGTAAAGCTGTCCCTAGAGGGACCTTTTAAGAGCCCTAAGCTTGCCCCCAAAGGGGCCACTCGGGAGATCCTAAGTAGTCAATAAAGGGCAAAATTATCGTTTTTTTCATTTCATCGCATATTGTTCAAGGTTCTAAAACTTGAGATTTCAGTACCTTATTTTCCATCTTGATAGGAAAGTTTACATGAAGTATAAGCTGTTATAAATCACTAAAATTCAATTTCCTATTTTCCTCTTCAAGGCGATGCATGGGGCAGTTCGTCGCCGCCCCGACAAGGCCCCTTGGACTCGGCTTGGCGAAATCGCGAGCCGATGCCGCCGCCGATGCGACAGGAGCCGCGACCGCCGCCCATGATGAGAGCCCCGCCGGCGATGCAAGCGACATCGCTCGGAGCCCGACGTTGGGACGAAATCTGGGGCAATCCGAGACCGGGACCCTCTCAGCCACCGCCTGTCAGACGTTCCACCTTTTGGGACTCTTTTTGATCTTTCTTCCTCTGTTTTAATCGATATTTTTTTGCTGTTGATACTCCTATGTTAGCTATTATCTTATGAAAGTTCCGTACTTTAATAACGTCCTAATATAGTTCTTTTGTGGTAATATTTTGGTTAGTATCAGTAACAGTATGATTTCTCTGCGCTCTATCGTGTTTGCCTGTTGTTTTCGTGTGTTTATGACCTCCTTAATAAAAAAAAGAGAGCGCAGACAGGTCAGACTGTAACGCGAATGACCTATAATAAAAATAAAAAAACCATTCTGTATCTAGCTTTGCAGGAATACGTTTTTGTACATTTTTTTATTGTGAATCCCAGGAATATAGCTTAAAAATTGACTTCAACTACCTTCTGATCCGGTTTACGTGTACTTCTTTGTTTCCCAGTTTCAAGCTTTCATTTCAATTATTATCATCGTAGCGCACTTTCCTTAGTTTTCCATTTGAAATTGTTTTTCTTTTGGATCCATGAATTTTTAGTACTCGTTAGCCTGTACATATTCTATTCTTTTCGTGCTTTCCCGTTCCAATATTTCTTTTTGTTCTCGAATCAAAATTTAATAATTTTTGTTATACTACTCTTTTCTCTTCCGAATTAGTTTCCTTTTTTAAATCTCGGTTTGGATAACTCTCTCAAATTCTGCGTCAATTTAAAAGAAAAGGTATGAATCGTTTCGTTTCGCTCATATTGTTCATTTATCGAATATTATCAACGCAACAAGAATAAATTATGAATCATTTGACTACAACTCCGATTTTTGGGCTTTGACAATTTTCTCCAACTGGAGTTCGAAGTGAAGCCAGGCGTTGGATGGGATCCTTGGCGGGCGTCCGGCTTCTCCGTAGGCTGAAAATAAGGTATGTAGAATAATTATGGAAAAGAAAATAATATTTTACCAAGTTCTGGAGGGATGACGACTTTCCGACGTTCGCCCTCACACATTCCGGCCATGGCGATGTCCATTCCAGGGATCACCTTTGAAATAATTGATTAGAAATTGGAAATAATGACTTGAAGAAGGTTTTTGACATTTTTGACATGCTTTAAAAACATTATTTTTGAATAAAATGAGAAATAAGTCGACTTAGGATCTCCAGAGTGGTCCCTATAGGGGTCACCTTAAGGGCCCTCAGAGTGTCCCCTCTATTAATCACTTAACCAACCCCTGGAGGGGCCACCAAAGCTTGCAAGAGTTCTCCCTTTAGGGTCTTTCGGCCCATAGGAAATTTTAGTGGCCCCTTTAGTTTAGTGGAAATGCTAGTCGATAATATTTCTGAACTGCTTTCGTTGCGAAAAAAAAAATCGTTTTTGGAATAAAATTGAAAGACCCCTATAGGGACCACTTCGCTTCAAGGCCTATGGGGAGAGACCCTAAACCTCTATAGGGACCACTTTTCCGGTCCCTTTTTCGCAGTAAGTGGGCGTGGCTTCGCGGTTCCAACTCTGAGGGATGTTATTCCCCCTAACCCCTATAGGGACCACTCTGGAATTCCTAAGGACAGTGATATACTGTGCAATCCTGTCTATTTTTCCAAGCGATTATTAGAAAATAAAAAAATCTTCAACGTTTTTCTTTGAAATTATTGTTTGACCTAACCTATCTTTGAATTATAATGACCGTTTTTGCTTTGAGTTTTTCTATTTCTAGACTTCTCACTACCCGTGGGAACTCAATTAAATCAGAAAGAGGAATTGATGGAAGCTTCTAGTGAAAAGAAAAGGCTTTCAACCTCTAGGTACTTTAAGAAATCTTGCTCGCTGTGCTTCTGACCTGCTTGTGGCCGAGTTTGAAGATGAACGGCCTGTTTCGGCTCCAGCTGGAGTCGACGAAAGTTCCGTCCTCGAGGTGGAGGTTGTACTGCTGGTGGAGGGTGTCGTCATGCTCGGCTCGGATACATTCGGACTCCTCGATGGCATGAGTCACCTGAAATTGGCTTTTTGCTTGAGTTTGAAGCAGTGAATGTGTGAAGAAGTCCCAGTAAGATTCTACTGTATAAAATACTAATTTCGACTCATTCTCTTCTAGATTTGAATTTAAAAAAGGGATATGAGGTCATTAGAAAAAATCCCACTATCGCTATTTCTTGTTTTTTTTTTCACCTCGGACGCTTCCGGACATTTCTAGTGACCCCTTTAGTAGCGACAGAACTCTCAAGTGATCCCTAGAATTGCCCACGAGCATGTCCGTTTTGCGTTTCCAATTACCTAAGTTAGAAACCTTTATTATACTAACTATACTAACTAACCGATTATTAAAACCGGCTTGAGGAAGTTTACAGAGAAAATAAAGTGTTTTTTAGAGTTTTCCGGGTAAATACTATGATATTATATCTATAGTCCATTCACAGCTAACTTGGGAATTTAAGGGGGCGTGACCTGTCTGCGCTCTCCACCAATCAGGCACTATCTCTTTTTTTTTTCGTGTCAGGACCCTTTTCTAAATGGCTCAAACCCACCGTGGATCGGCTACTAGGAGTTAAGATCAAAAAGAAAAACCAAAGAATATGTGATCCCAGTTTCTTTTATTTCATTCGATACCTTTCTTACTAAAATCTCTACTTTCAGCTTTCTAAGAGTTACCTGGATATGAACACCTTCGTCGGTGATCCATTTCTCTCCGGGATTCGGCCTGAACAGACTCTTCAGCTCGACAAAGTAGTACAGGGTCTCGCCTTGCTGAAATCGTCCATTTCTTTGAAAAATTTTCAGAAAACAGAAATAATAATTTAAAATTGTCCACAAGGTCCTTGGAAAAAAATTGAAAAATGAAAAAAAAATTTTTTTTGAAGTTTTCAGAACTCTTTGAGAAAATTTCTAGCGGAAAATTCTTTGGAAAAGGGATAAATTTATCAAAAAAGTAGCCTTTTCCAAGTTTTCATAAGTGAAATTGAACTCAGTTTTAGTTTTTCATTGTTATCTCATCAAAAATTGATAAAGGTCCGATTTTTTTCGTTTTATTCAAAAAAATTCCTTTTTTAAACTCACATTGATGTTGTCAGAATCACGGCCATTATCACCAAATCCTTCCTCGGGCGGGATGACGACCTGGAATTTCCAAATAATACTTTTGCAAGGATAAAAAAAAAATCAAGGTCATTTTGCCTAAAAATTACTAATTCCCGTTGACTTGAACTTTCTGGCTGCGCTCTCTTCTCTCTCGATGGCACTTTAGAATCAATAAAAATGGTGTAAAAAGAGCACATACAAGTCGGAACTTAAAGTCGTGTCGATAGAAATGAACAAATTTTCGAAATAGTTTTCTAACCTTTCTTGAAAAACTCCAAGTCCTTTGCTAGACACGGGAAAAAACCAAGAGACCTTATAAGGGTAAAAATTTCAAAAACAGTGTTTGAGCTCCTTTTTCTTACCTTTTCATTGGAATTTTTCCAAAAGCTTCTTTTCAGATGCTTTTAGACTTTGCCCGTGGAACTATTCCCCCATTGAAAAATTCGACTTTTGCTGACCTTTCTCTGTTCGCCAGCACACATTCCTTCCATGGCAATGTCCATTCCTCGAATCACTTCCCCACGGCCCAAGACGAACGAGAAACTGCAAATATACCATTTCACAACAAAACAGAAAACATGAGGACCAACTTTCAGGTAGAACATGTAAGAAAAAAGGAAAAATTCCTTGAAAATTGAAAAAAATTTTTTCACTGATCTGAATCAACTTCTACCTCATAGCTTTTCTCAAAAAATACCTGATAAAAATTTTTCTGAGATAAATTTGAATATCTCAACATGTGAACCATTGAAAATAACCCATACTTCTTTTAAAAAAAAGCCTGGAAAAAACAGCCGCCAAAACCAGAACTCTTGCGCTCCACGGCTAAACTCACGGTTTCTGGCCGAAATTGCTGCCGACGACTTTTCCATCCTTGTTGGTGAGCTTGTAGAACTGTTCCAGGGTGTCGCCAGCTTGTGATTTCAGCTTGCATTTCGAATCTCAAATGAGAAAAAAATAATAAATTTTGAAGAAGGTAACTTTCCTCTTCACGGGGGGAACATGTTCAGAAAATTTCAAATTTTCAAATTGCGCCAATTTTCCTTTTTTAATTGAAAAACACCTTTAAATTAAGAAGTTGCGTGTTATGAAAATGATTTTTTTTTTCAAAATCTTTGATTTCTTGTTCTCAAAACGTTCTATCTCGATTTAGGTCTCAGATTTCAATTTTATGGATTTTTATAGACTATTTCTCACGGAAAGAAGCAAGATAGTCTCTAAAATCTGCAAGAAACTTCCTTCTCTCTTCCATTTTATCAGTGTAGCAACTTCGAGGATTTTTTTTTGGAAAATTATTTCATATTCTCAGTTTTCAGGAGTTATTTTCCCATAACAGTGGCTGTCACTAACCAGGAACCTTCTTGATGATCTCGATTTTGATTCCTTCGTCCGTGGTCCATCTTCTTTGTTCGGCGGCGGCGGCAAAAATTACAAATGTCGCCAGCAATGTTGATGCCAGCCACATGGTTTAATCACTCAAATTTATCACGAATAGACTTAAAATTATCGAAAAATGGGGGAACAAAGGAGGAAAATGACCAAAAAATTCGGGTTACTCTAAAAAAAAGAATGAAGTCAGGATTACGGTTTCAGAAAAATTACACAAAACGAATCATAGCCTTTACGAACATTTGGTCGTTTCATCTACTCTCAATAGTTATAACAAACTTGAGAAAAATGGCAAGGTTTTCTCAAATCACTTTAGGAAATAATATATTCCTATTTTTTTCAAGGGTGTTAAAATTTAAAAAAATATAATTAACTTTAAAAAGAAGTTGAAAAAAACTTCCTTGAGAGTTGGATTCAGAGAGAACATATAAGAAACTCCATTTTTTTGCGGGCTTCATCTCCGAAAAAAATCAGATACAGGACTTTGAGAATATTTTAAAGAATTAAAAGAGCCTTAATTACGTCTCAGCAAGTTCTAAACATCTTTGAGCCCTAAAACTTGAAAATACAGTAGAAAAATACCTATGAAAGGCTTCATTTAAAAAAAAACTCAAATCTTCATTCAAAAGTTATCTATTGATGTCTGATTTTAAAAAAAAGAACGCTATTTTTCTCATAGAAACTTCAAGAAAGACTGTTGTTACTAAACACGATGCTACTATTTCATCACGAAGTTGAAAGCTTTGAAAAAATTGGTACATTTTGAAACTGAATTTCGAAACGTTAGTACAGCTTCCGTCAAAAAAGATACAAAAATAGTTTTTTGATCACCTATTTTCTTGTAAGAAGCTAAATCTCCCTAAAAATTTCTGGAGTTGTGGAATCTACAAAACTGCATGACATACAGGCAGAAATTTGACTCGCAGAAAAATATCGGTCCAGTTTTACGAACAAAAAATGATTCATTATGAGACAAGAGAAAAGCTCGAAAATCAATTTAGAAAAAATGGGACGGTTACAACTTTCAAAATGTTTTTAACGTGTTAATGAAACCTATAAGAAGGTTCTAGCGCTTTTTGACCGACTTTCAATAATTAAACTTAAAAAATAGTTATTAAATTTAAGGCCTAGCTGTTGAAAAAAAGTACGAAAAAAAAATCTATAAAAACTTTTTGAAGTAGACCCAATTTTCTTGAATCTCAAACCTCCTCAACTTACATTTACCATTCTAACAAAGCAGACCACCTATAAATATTTTCTAGCGCTTTTTCGACTAACTTTTGATTTTTAAACAAGAACTACTTATTGAATTTAAGACCTAGCTGTTGAAAAAAAAGATGAAAAAAAATCTCTGGAATTCTCGAAAAAAGCCTAATTTTCTTGAAATTCAAACTTCTATACTTACATGACTTACATTTATCGTTCTAAAAAAGCAGACCAATTAACCTAACCCGAAAAAAGATAGTAAGGAAGTATACGTGTCTCAAAAGGGAAAATGAATCGATGGATGTGCGCAGAAAGAGACGTCTGACCTGATTTCTTTGCCGTTTCCCCGTTCTTCGGTATTCCCCGGCCTCCGGATCCCTTTTCTCACTTCGAGAACAAGCGGAACTAACAAAAAAGAAGCATTTCATCGTTTTTCGTCAAGTTTTCTGGGTCAGTTTTTCCGGTTTTCATGTTCAAGGCTTGCTGATAATGACAAAGAGATAACTATTTTTTTATCATTATTATTTTATGAAGATATGGTTAAACTAACAAAAATAATCACTCGCTTATTTTTATTCAATTTTATTTTTTTCTGAACCAAATAATAATAACGCTCGAAATCAAATTCAATCAACTTTGATCTTTTACATTCAATTTTAACAGACATTTGATGATTACAAAGTGATAAAAATGACTTTTTATGATTTGCGCGTTTGTAGATCACTCTGACAGATACGTACGACTCGTTTAGTGTTTCCTACTCGAGACAAGATCAATATATAGTCATATTGAAACCGTTTAATGATATAAGTTCAAAACTTCTCATGATCAAGCAAAGAATTTTGGATGAAAAAGGTCGATAGTTCATTTTATTGAGTTTCTTTGTAGAGATCCTCTCGAAAAGTATTTTTTATAGATTGAATTGCAACAACTGAATAAAAATAACAAGAAAAACAACAGGATAACTATATGACACATGCGAATCGGACAAGCTAAACACCTATCAGAAAATCCTAAGAATGGGCAAAAAAATCCAGACAGAAAAGTTTCTCGTTCAACTTTGAGCTCAGTTCCATGCAAATTAACGGTAGAAGTAATACATTTTTAGGTTTTATTTATGGTTTATCCTCTCGTTGAAGTACCAGAAAAAAGAAAACTCCACTTTGAGCTGGTCAGAGACTTTCCAAAAAAGAATGCCATAAAATTCTTCAAAACCCTGAAGATTTTAACCTGCACAACTTCTTAGTTTTCAAGAAGAAGAAAAGGCTCAAAATAGCTCAAATAAGCTCAAAATATCCGGCTTTTGATGGATTTTCTCGAAGAATTGTGAGTCCTCCCTATTCGATACTTTTCACGTAGTTTGTACAATTTCCGGAAAGTTTCAGGGTGCTAATTCGTAGTAACTTCCTAGTCTGAAACTTTTAATGAATATAACTTTTTCTTTGACCACTGATCTCAACAACTTCAACAGAACTCTTAAGCCTAAGGTTTTTGCAAATATCACTTATTTTTCTCAACTAATCGTTCCATAACGGAAATCCGCTTGACACACTCCTCGACACCAAAAAATTGCACAAGTTCCGATATTGGCGGCCCTTGTTTGGAGTCGATCAGCGAGATTCGGACGAGGCCCAGGAAACGGCTGAGTTGCAGGCCGAACTTCTCGGCGAGCCTTTTGAAGCCGTCGTTGTGCCAGATTTCTTGAATTTTTTTTTGACGTAATTATCAAATCAGTTCATTTTCGTAACATTGAGATAGTATGACGATGAATAAAAGGCCTTTTTCTAGGAAAATTCATGTAAATTGAGAAAATTCCGGCTTCTAACTGTTCGATTTTTGATCTTGCTTTTTGTATCTGAATCCTTAATCAGTTCATTACTAATTATCAATAAATATTCGAGAAAAAGTCTTTAGAATAGTTCAATTTTTTAATGTCGAAAGTTTTTTGCTTGAAAAAATGTCCTTTTCATAAGAAACCTCATGTTTTTAGGTCCATTAAAACCCTAAAAATTAACGAATTTTGAAACCGATTCCTCCCATATACGACTGGACACCAATCACAGTTTCAGTTATGAAAGAAATTCATACGGCTTTCAGAAATAATGCTGTTAGTGAGAAAAGTGTTAATATTCTTCGTAAATCGGGAAATTATGCGTTCAAAAGTTATACAAAAATCAAAATTGCGGAATTTTCTTCAATCAAAAATGTTTCACACTTTCTAAAAAAATAAAAAAATTAGAAATGATTTAGATTTTAAAAAATTTTTCCACATTTCGAGGGCAAACTTTTTGTTAGGTTCTTAAAATACAATATCCATAGATTTTTTTAACAGAGACACTTAAAAAATCGATAACTCATTGTGTATTGTATGAGCAACTAATAAAAATTCGAAAATCCTAGATATCAAAGCGAAAAATCTCCATGGGAATTTCAGAAAAACCAGAAAACAATTTTAGAAAATTCTATATCCTCTTATTATTTTACAATTTTCCTTCTGAATCCTTTCCTAAAACCAAACCAACCTGGATCCTTGAGCGACGCCAGAATCGGAGCAAGATCATTGGCCGAAAAAGACGTCAGAATCTGGTCGGCCGACGTCGGAAGCGTGAAAAACCAGCGGAATTTTCCCGTACTCAAATCGCTCAAAAACCCGAATCCCTCCTCGTTTTGCTTCAGAAAATTCACGACCTGAACCCTTTTTCTGATCGAATCCAACCTAAAAGGTCCTTCAAAACCTTTCCAACATATTCCTTCGTCAACAACTCGGGATTGGTATTTTTACCTAGTCTTTTGACAATTTCCGGGTACAAAACCGTCTCGAAATCGGCCTGTTGGAAGGCCTGACGCGAATATTTGTCCAGGACGTGAGGGTCTAACTGAAATTACTTCAAAAAATTGTTTGAAGAGATAATTTTTGAACCAAAAGATTCCGTCGGCCAATGAGAGAAGCATCGAAGTTCTCGATCATTTCCTCGATTGAGTAAAGATTTTCCGGCTTGAAATCTTTGAAGCCGCTCCCATTTCGAATCTGAACGGCATTCATTGATTCTCGTATTATCAATATTTGATAATTGTAGAGGAAAACATTTCGAAGTAATATTTAGTTATTGAAACAGCGATTCATGATAGCAATCAATGCATTAAATTCAACATTTTTTTCAGGTTCAAAAAAATTTTTTTGAACTTTAGTTTTTCAAACCTATGACTCATAAATCGAATGAAAACCAAGATAAAAAAATCAAGTTTATGATATCTGGATAATCCCTTTTTAATCGGAATTCGAAAAAAATTTTTCTTTTGTTTTCAAAAAAATTTTTTTCAAGATTCTTCATAAATTTTAGTTCCGTTTGAAAGCAATAAACTTTTTTTCTGGATACCTAGAATGGAAAAAAATTAGATAATTAACGTTAAAAAAATTCTTTTTATTTTTTTCAGAAAAATTGTCCTATTGGCAAAAAAAGCTTCGTGAAAAAAATTCACATGTGGGAAAAAAAGTCGAGTTTTTTTGGAAAAAAATTTTTTTTAAACTTACTTTATCAAGGGGAGGTTCTTAGAAAAATATTGAACGCGACGAAAAAAATTAATATCTAGTTGAAGTTTATATTTTTTTCTGAAGCTTAAAAAAATTTCTAGGTATATAAGGCTTTGAAAAAATTTACATACAGGAACTTTTCAAAACCATGTGAATTTTATTTTAATATTAGGAAAAATTGGTAGCCCATAGGAATTATTGTACTTTCCACTTGTTTCTGAAACTTGAAAATTACCAAAAGATTCAAAGTAGCTATTGGCAATACTCCCAAGACGTCGATGTACCAGTTGGCGTAGCCGTCCTTGTCCCTTTTCGACAGCTTCTTCTCGTTCGTCTTCATAATGAGGGGCAGATGCAGAAAAGTGGGTTCTTTCCAGGCGAAGGCTCTGAAAAACTACAAAGGTATATAGGTTGTTCACCGCTGAGCCATCGGTAAAAGGGTCCTGACACGATAATAAATGAGACAGTGTCTGGTTGATGGAGAGCGCAGACAGGCCACGCCCCTTTGACGTCCCAAGTTATAGACGATTCACGGCTAGCTTGGGACACAAAAAGGCGTGGCCTGTCTGCACTCTCCACCAACCAGGGCACTGTCTCGTCTCTTTTCGTGGCAGGACCCTTTTCTCGATGGCTCAAGCCAGCCGTGAACCGATTATATTTGAAAGCTGGGAAAGACGATCTTTCGATGATCAATATCAGTGAATTTCAGCGCAAAAACAGAGCTTTTTTTTAAATTAAAAAAACGTCTCAATTTCCAAAGTTTCATCCCCACGAACTTGTACAATTTTTGGTGTTTCCCCGTGCTGCTGAGCCACTCCAGACCGCGGATAACGTGGGAAATGTTCATGGCGTGGTCGTCGACAATGTTCGCCAGGTGATAGGTCGGGAAGCCGTCGGATTTCAGGAGGATCATGTCGCTCTCGTCGATCGTCTGGGTCTGGTCTCCGAACACGGCGTCCTGTCATTTTCCTTATTTCACATAGGCGGAAAGGGCTACGTAGAAATGTTCCTTTTTTGCGCCATTTCATCGGCTTTTATGCACCCTTTTTCTAACATTTTTTGGACCTTTAAAAGTCTAGAAAAAAAATGGAATGCTCGATACAGGAACTCTTTTTGCGGCCTTTTTTGAGCCTCTCATTTCTAGCGGCCATTATCCACCATTCCGACTTTTTCCGAGAGATAAGAAATAAAATTTCTTTCAACAATCTGTCAATTTTAAATTTTCTGATCGATATTCAGAACACATACTTGGTAAAAATCTTTGATTTTAACAGCACGATACTAGATTTTAAACTTGAAAACAAAAATTTAAGAAAAAAAGTCACCCATTTCCTAATATGCACTCAGATACTTTCGATTTCCGGTTTACTCAAAAGTCGAAGACAATTGAAAAAAAAAGCAGTGCAAAACATTATACAACGACCTAAAACCGGGAAAACGGCGTAATTTTCAAAATTTGAATCATAGTTTATTCAACTGTAGAAACATAGTGAAAAAGAGAATGCATATTATAAACTTTCTGTTTTTTTTTTTTTTTTTGAAAGCGTAGTTATTGCAACAATTGTTAATTTCCTTAGTTCTTAATTTCATTATCAAAAAAAGACCCTCAAAAATGCGAAAAAATCGACCTTGAAGCTGACATCCTGCTGATCGAGCTTGAATCGGATGACGTGGGCGACGCCGTCAGAAGCCATCGCCTTGGAAGTGCTCGGGTCGAGGCCCAAGCAGCGGCGGTCGTACTTGGGCACTTGGCCTCGACGGGAGGCGTCTTTCCGAAGGAGTTCCAGGCGCTGAAAGTCTCCAAATATTAACTCAATAAATTTTTACACCTTGAAATAAACTTTTTTTCAAAAATTATTCCTTTTTTTGGATCATTATATATCCAACTCTGAACGGTAAAATGAAATAATTTGTTTATAGTTGAATTTTTTGGTTTTATAAAAAATCTTATGAAATGTCTTCTTGTCATTGGCAATATCTCGACTGGATGAATTCAAAAAAAAAAAAAAAAAACATTTTTTTAATAGTTTCTACCTTCGAATAAATTTTTTAAAGGCGCAGAAGCCTTCAAGACCGGAAAAAAAGAGAAACTTGATGCATTCTTTTCAAAAACCCCGAAAATTGTCATCAGAGTTATTTTTTCTGGGCAAAACACTGACATCAGAAGAGCAAAAGCATCTGTAAGCATGTCCCGACTCCAATAACTGAGAAGCGGCTTCGGAATACAAATCGCGTCGTTTTGATTGCTCATAAGGCCCGAAATCGCCTCCTTCCCTTGGACCCTCGTCAGGCTTCAAACCGTGAGCGTACAGGGCTTCGTATATCTAATATCTTAATATTAATTCTTCCTTCCCTCGACACTTCACTAACAGAATTCCTCGCTTCGGGCACCAGCCTATTCTGATCCGTGTCCTCTATTCGCAGAATAAAAGTCCCTCCGTGCTTTTTTGCGAACAAATAATTGTAAAGAGCCGTTCTCAAGCCGCCCAAATGCAAATTACCCGTAGGACTCGGCGCGAAACGTACTCGTACTGGCTAAAAAAGTAGTTTGTTTCACTGAAAACGAAATATTTTCGCAACCTCCTCCCTAGAAGATGTAAAACTACGTTTAGAAAATTGTATCGATGCAAAATATATTGTATTCCCGCGTGAGAAGCCTCGCGACATCTGGAAAAATTGACAATTTATCGTAAAAAAATTTTTCAACAAACAAGAAACTTCCATAAAAAAACAATAATAGCCATAATTATGCGAGAAAAAGACTAAAATTTTTGATGAAAAATAAAGCAGGTTTGAAAAATAATTAGAAAAATAAGTCGCTCTTTTCAAGTACTTAAAAAAATCATTGTTTTTGAAAATGGGTTGATTTTTCAGAGAAAAATTTGTTGGAAACAGACATTCATCGAAAATAAAACAGCCCAAAGACACCATGTTAAAAGAGAAAAAATACGAACAGTTGGTGATTAGAAAAAAAAATAGAAAAAAAAAGAAATTTTTTGCACGATGAAGTTTAAAAAAACGACGATGTTATACACGCGGGCGCTAGGGTGCAACGTAGAGGCTTACCGTAACCGTTTTTGTTGTGAAAATTTCCGGTTAGTTTATACTTGTTATATTTTTTTCACTAAATTATCAATTTCTTGAAGCATGATTTCATGCTTTCCTATTGATTACAAAATATTTCCATTTTTAAGCCATTTCATTAATTTTCAGGAAGGCAAGAAAAACACGGATGAAAAAATAATCTTGTTTATCATTCGCTTGATGCGGCTCTGAATCAAGAATGATATATTTCCAATATAGTTTTCCTTAAAATCAAAGATCCAGTGTTCGTCCTAAAAATACCAGCCTCTGTGCAACTTTTTTGATCTCTGACAAGTGTTCAAGACACACGACAAGTGGATTGACTGATTTTCAATCCCTCAAAAACCATTCAATGTTTACTCGAGCTCACATTTCCGTTTATTTTTTTCGCGCCGAACTCTGTGTTGTTTGAAACTGACACATTAAACTGCTAAATACGATCGGATGTTTCTGTTTACTTTTAAAGGACGCGCATTTCCTGTCCCGATTTTCTTTTCGAATAAAGCAAAAAAGTTACATTTTTCTTCGTTTTCTCGCCAAATATGCAAGCGATTCAAAAACCAGCAGTACATATTTGCACGAATTTGTTTGCGCGTGGGTGGGCATTTCTTTTTGACTTTTGAAGGGTCCAGCGGCAGGTTGACGCCTGGGTTTTTTATTTCTGTTTTCGAGTACCACTTTCCCACCTTAAAACACAAATCCCTCTTCGTTATTACTGTTCATTTTTGTTGCACAAGCATTTTTTGCAGGATTAGTTTTAGACGGTCAGAAAGGTCCAAAACTTCCTCATTTGATCCGATCGGTAGTTGTGTTCACCGGATATTGAATTAATGAATGAAAGAGAACGGATGTCCGTTAATTTGATGAAAACCGACCACTTATTGGATGATACTTGGTGTCTAGACCTAATAAAACTCAGCTAAACAAATTTTTTATTGAATTAGAACTTTTCCAGATTTCATAAACAATGTCATCATGATTTAATTCATAAATCAGATTTTCGTTAAGAAAATACTGTGAAAGAACTTAAGAACTCCTGAGTGGTCCCTATAGGGGCAATTTTTGGGGTCCTTGGAGGGCCCCCTCTAGGGACCAGTTTTCCAACCCCTATAAGGGCCACTAAAAGCTTTCAAAGTAGTAACTATAGGGGACATGATAGTCGATAATTTTTATGAACTTTATGTGAGCTCTATACTTTTTGAATGAAATTTAACGAACCCTATAGGGGCCACTTGGGCTGTTTTCCTCCCTAACCCCTATAGGGACCACTCTAAAAATTCCTAAGCAAGGAGAAAAAATCTAAAATCTCAATTAGGAAAGCCTCATACCAGATCGAATTTACCAGTATTAATGAAAATTTAAGAAATTTATTAAGCTCAACAGCTTTTTTTGGATGATATTTTTTTAAAAAAATTGAAGAAAAAAATTCGTTTGAAATTGTCTAAACGTATGCAATTCGAAATTTTTTCCTCTTCTTTCTTGAACTCTTGAATTTTAACTGAAAGCCGCCATTCATTTGTAATGCATACATCCGGAAATTTTTAAACGTTTCCAGTTTTTTGAAGGACGTGGGAAGAGGCCTTTTGTCTACTCTTTTTTTTTTCTACCATGTCCAAAACCAATTTCAAAGCTTTCTATTGAAAAAGGGGATTTCCGCTTTAAAATTGGCCAATTTATCAAGGAGACCAGTGTAATTCGAAAAATCCAACGGAAAAGGATCGTGACAAATTAGCTAATTTACTTTTATAATAACCCTGCCTTGTTGGATGATTCTTGCAGAAGACGAAAAATGTTTTTCTTCGATTGGACTTGTTCCGAATTTGAACGAAAAGGGCAAAAGGCTGTTTTCCTTCAAAACTCTCCCAAAAGCGATTGCTTCGAAACCGGCGAATGCCGCGTTATTTTTGTCTAGACTTAAATTTCGAACCAAAATTAGTTTTTGTTGAACCTATTCGACCTTTCAAACGAGTATGAAAAACAGAAACTTGGAAATATTTCTTATGAAAAATAAAGTAAAATCGTGCACAAAATCTTGAATTTTTTCCAGTTCCCACAATGTGACAAAGAACCTCTCCAAAACATCTTCGGAAAAAAAAAATCCGAGGTTCCATAAAAGCCATAACTCGGCGCTTCTACATAACCCATCATGGATCTGAAGACAATTCGGACTTTTTCTCCGTTGGTAATGTTCCAGCAAAAGAAAGCCAATATTTACACAACTGACAGGAAGAAAATTGGACTCTGAACCTTTTTGCTGACAAATTCTAGCGTTTGAACAGAAAGATCTATGAGAGAAAAATGCGTTTGAAAGTGAGAGAAAACTATTTTGAAAAAAAGAAAAAAATGAAATTTTAGAATTTTTTTATTCGGTAGTTTCCGACAGAATCACGCATACTTCTGGATCTCCATTTTCAAAATCACGAACAAAAAATGACTGAAAATAAACGATTGAGGAAAAAAAAGTGATTTTTTTGAAATTTATTGGCAGTTTAAAAGAAGCACGCCGCAGTTTGCATTCTTAGCTCCACCTGTATTTCCGTGTCGCTTTTTCTGAATAAAACTTTTTTTCGATAATGTTCCCATTTTTCAAACATCTCTGTTTTTCGCTTTCATTTTGTTCGACGATCGTGTTCAAACGTTATATTTTCTCTCTCACTTCGACTCGCTGCATCCGAAATGCATTAAATAGCCATCGCACTTCCCGAAAACTGCATTAAATTAGCCAATGTTTTTTCGCCGTGTTCTCTGTGTCATGTTAATAATTGATCGAGACTGCTGATTCACTTCCTGGAGAATGACGAGAGATAGAAAAGCCGGATAGTGCTTGTATTATTTGTCCCGAATCACGTGTCAATTAATTACTTGAAAAGTTCAACTGCGCTTTTTTCCCCAGTTTTTTGTTCTGACTAACTTTTGAATCATTTAAAATAACGAGAAACGGAAGTGATCGCCAAAGTCAAAAAACAATTTTCTTCAGCGGATGAATTATTGAAAAAAGTTTGAATTTTTCATTAATTTTACGCCTTTTTCGAGTAATAACTTGTCCAATCTATTTTGCACAATCGGTTCGTTATTGTGAAAAAAAACTGAAAGGCTTAATTTTTTCAGGAAATTGAGGAATTATTCAGTCGAGATGCGGCTAGAAGTAGAATTTCTTCGGAAACAGATTAAAGCATGATTTTTTTAAATAGTTTATTCGGGGAATAAAACAAGAAGTATTCCCAAATTGGAAAATTATATTGCATAATATCAAACCCGATCTAAATCACTCCAAATATCTTAGCTTGAGGCTTCATTTTTCCATGTCCATTCGAAAGAAAAATCAGAGATCCCAAATTTTTTTCGAGAATGTGGCTCACATTGAATATTCAGCAGCTCCCTCTGGGGCTTAGTTTTCTTCATTTTTTCTCGTCACCCCCGCTCTTTTTCTCAATAGAGCGACCTTTTGTCTCGAGATTTAGACACCTTGTTCGAAAATGCTTTTCACGACCGACGCAACTTCCTTATAGCGTTCTACTCATGTGGAAACAGATAGAAAGCTGAAAAATTCTTTTGTTTTTGAGTTGAAAAGTCGTTCCTCGTTCCTGGTTCGAACCCGAAGACGTTCTACTGTCGACGTTCTACTGTAGGAGGGCGGGGGATTAGGCTTCCAAAAAATTTTTTTAATTTTTCTATCAAAAATCTAGATGGTTCTTCTCTAATTACATGATTTATTAATTTTTGAAGAAAAAGTGATTTTTTTCCTATAAGAAGAAAAATTTTTTTCGCACTTTAAAAAAATCAAAAAAATTAACTAATTCATCGCTCAGCATTTTTCTATCCTTCGAAATTCTTTTTCACCTGAGCTTTTACTTAATTAGAAACTTTTTTTCCTCTCAATATAATCCGACAAGAGTGCAATAGTCCTTTTCAGTACGGAAAAAGCTGTTTTCTGGTCGAAAAATATTTTTTTTCCACTTCCGCTTTGATGCGAGGCAGCTATTTTTATACCTTCAAAAATAAGACAAAAATGATCATTTTTCATTTCCTTGGCCTAATTTTCGAAGCAAATAACAAACTACGTAACCGCAGGACTGAAAATATGTAATTTCCCATGGGCTCTTCATTATCCGAGAGTGAGAGAATAGAGAGCGAAATCTGGGAAAAATCTCCGAGAAAATTAACTTCTGTTCGAACTTTACTCTGTGCTGGCCAGATGGATGAGCGAAGATTTTCGGTCGCGAATTTTTATTTCAATCAAATTACGACGAGTTTCGTTGTCGGCTTGATTTTGGGACCCGGAATAGAAAAAAATTGGATTATTCTTGTAGTGGCAGGAAATTCGGAAGAAGTTCAACTGCAGAGGGCTCAGAAAAAATGGAAAATTCCTAGAAAAGCTGGGAATTCGATTTCATCTCATGCATTTTTTGTGAACTATCAAGCGGAAAAATACCGATTTCACGTTTTACATGAGGAAATTTTGTTACAGAGAAAAATAAAATTTTCATTTTAAAAATGGACATTGAAGAAAAAAATCTAACAGTCTTCCAAGTTGATAAAAAAATTGATTTATTTCGAATCCTCAGAACTTTCAGTTTATTAAAAAAACATTTTTTTCCCAAAAAAACCAAAAAAATCATTCCTTTTTTTCTTTGCGTGGCCTCTTACAATTAGAAAAAATCTTTATTTTTCTCTAAATTTTTCGAATTTTTGCTTTCTTTTTTTCTCTGAAAACTGTTTTAAGATCCATTTATTAGTTTTTTTACCTTCTTTTAATCAAAATTTTTGACTATTTAGACATTCTTTCATCTTACCATGGTTTCAAAACATTTTTGACATATTTTAATAGTTAAAAATAAAATCCGCATGATGATACTTTGTTTTGACAGTTGGACAACAAAATATTCAAAAATACATGTATTTACGGACGAAGAACTGGTAAATATGTGTACGCCTCTTTTCGAAATTAATTCGCACGTGTGCCTCCACAGAATTAGCCTCATCCCGTGTACCTCAAGATGGAATCGACCATTTTTTGGTTCAAAAGGAGAAAAAAAAGTGGATATCCACCCACGATTTTACTTCCTCGGATTAGTTGTTATGTGTAACTTGACCCGTATTATATTTCAACCTTACGGATAAATCTCGGAGATTTCTTTGCGAAAAATAAGAGATCTGCGGAATTTTTTCCAAAAATGAGATAAGGAAAAAAAGTTTCCTTGCAATTTTTTCGACTCTCAATCTTTTTTAGTCATTTTTCTATGTAATTTCTAATTCTTACCTCCCGAATTATTTTCCAACCAAATTCCAAGTCAAAAAGTTTTTTTTTCCCATTGATTTGTCTACCTTTTTCAGGTGTGTTTTTTCTATCTCAGATTCAGCTGCTTGATGTTTGTTGCAAAACATGAGTAAGAATTGTAAAAGACATGAGAAGACAAAAAATAATGAATCAGAAGGACATTGTCTGAACTAGAAAACAAGACGTCAGTGGAAATGAAAACAAAATTTTTGGGAATCTTAAATTCTTCTAATTGTTTTGATGCTTAAAATTGAGCAGATTCTTCATTTTCTCATTCAAATAAGGTCAAACTTTGACGAAATAGTACAAAAACAGAACGATTCTCTTCAAATTGGAACCAACGGAACCAGGTTTTCCAATTATCATACCTTAATCATTAATTGGAAGCTTTTTATGTAGAATTTCCAAGAAGGTTTGATTAATTGATTAAGGAAAGCCAACTGATTACAGAACAGCTTTTCTTTGATTTTTTTTCGTAGACATATTTTTTTAGAGTTTTTACTCTTTTAAAAATATCATCTGTGACGTTTTTTTGTTATTTAAAAATTTGAAGCAGAGAACCCCGGAACTTTCGGAATTCACCGCAAGAAAAATGTCAGAGTGTTGAACTTTTTTTAGGTTTTTTTGAAAAATTTTAAAAGTTATTTTTTTTCAGAATTTTTTTCGATTATTTAGGCAAAAAAATTTGGTTTATTTTTTTCTTGTAATTGTCCTTTTCAAGCTATAAAAAAATAAACTGTGAGTCTTTAGATTTTTTTAAATTTCGAAAAACTTCAATTTTAAAAAGTTTATTTTCTCGTAGGAAAAAAATCGAAAGCTGTACAATTTTTTTGCTTGAACTGGAAAAAAACGGAATTTTTTTCTCATTTTTTTCAAATTTTTTTGTAGGTTTAGACTTTTTGATTAAAAAAAGCAAAAAAATAACGCATTTTTTTAAAAATTGTTTTTTTATTCGTCAAAAACATCGAAACACCGAATAAACCATCCTAAGAGCATTAAGTCACGTTCCCAAATGACGAGTCAAAAAAGTATGATATTGTTTTCCAACCAAAAAAAGGACATCCCCTACTCTCCATTGAAAAACATCGTAGAGTTTTCCAGATTTCCGGTCACTCCGGGCTAATGAAACGAAAGAAAAAAGGGGGCCTTAGAGGATCACTCATCTCTGTTCCTTCTTGAATTTTCCCTACGTCAGCGTCTTTTTCCTTCCCTTTGTTGGAATTCAATTGGGTGTTTGTTTTTTGTCTGGCTTTTGAGATTTGAAGATAAGAGAAGGGATTGCTTCTTTTTTCAGACTACATTTTTAGTTGAAACAATTTAAATAGTCGGAAAGGGTGCAAAAAGATCTCTCCGAGGGTTTATAAAGGGTCCTGGAAGGCTCCATAGAAATTTTCCTTTCAGGGTGATAAAGGCTCCCTTTTTGCGCCTTTTTCTCAGCCCTTATGCACCATTTTTGCTGCCTCTTCCTTTTTCACCATTTCTCGAGCCTTCAAATCGCAGAAAAAATGGAAGGCTCGATAAAGGGACTCTTTTTGCTGCCTTTTTGCTGCCTTTCTGCGGCCTTTTTGCTGCCTTTTTGCAGCCTTTTTGCTGCCTCCTGCTGCCGTTTTTAAGCCTATCCCTTTTAGCGACCATTATCCACCATTCCCAATTTACCCGAGAAGATTCCACTTATTCAATTCTCTCAAATGTTCACATTCTTCAACTTCCTGCAAGTTTCCTTCCCGAACTGTTTACCGAATTCCTGCAGAAACCTTTATTTCTCGCTTCTGTATTTGCACACATCAAATTTCAAGAAAACTTGGGTTTTGGCTTCTTTTCAAAAATTTGGAGGTGACAAATGATTATTGACTTTATGGAGGGTGAAGCCTTGTTCTTCAAAATCTGGAAAAGATTGAAAAATATGCAAAACCAAAGCTCTGGTCATAAAGCTTTAAGGGAATGAAAGCCTTGGTTGGTTAAAATACTTTTAAAAAATAAATAGCTCCAAAAAAGTTTAAAAAAATGATAGTTTTTGGAAGTTACGCCTGTGGACAAATGATAAACAAATTTTTTTAAAAAAATGGTTGAAAAAAATTATGCCTTTTTATTCTTCAGAATTGGTTGCCTTCATTTCCTAGTATTGAATCAAGTTGTTCTAGTTTCAAGACTGCCTTTCTCTGTCTCCAATTTTTTTTTTCTCATGCACTCGGAAATCTCATTTTTTAGTTCTGTTTCCGACGTCTGCCAGAAAATGGCGGGCACCGATTTGCACGTTCTTTCCTGCTTCTGACTTTTTTGATACAAATGGAAGTAATATTTTGAAATAGGGGTCCGTGACAGCAAGAATCAGTTTCTATGTAATTTGGGATCTTTTTCATACTTCAAAGAAAAAAGAAAGCATTCCCGATTTTATTTTTAGAAGATTTGCGGTCTTATAGGCTTTAAAATGTTAGAACAATTTTTGAGGATATTCTCAGAGTTATTAGCACGAGAAACTCTCCGTAGGGCGCACTTGATTTGCCCAAAAAAGAATTATCCGTAGGGCGCACTTGCTTTTTCCAAGAGAAAAGAGCTTCTTTCAACTTTTTCAACCAACACTTTTTGCTCGTTGTTTAAAGTTGATTTTCGTGAACTATTTGACAAGAAGAGCCATTTCAGCGGTTCTCCTTATTCAGCCAAGGCATTTGACCTTCAAAAATCCTGAAAAAAGCAATCGAAAGACTTTTCTCAGCTCCTTGAAGCCCAAAGACCTCAACTCGCGGTCGATACCAGAAGGAAAAAAAAAGTAAGCATGCATAATTCTATGTATTTTCCCTTACAAGTACCCACGTGGAGTGTGAGAAAAAATAAACTTAGAAGGGTTGGGAAAAAAAGAGCCCGCCTTCCAATGTAGGCGATACACGCAAGATTTCGTGGCTTTTTCTCGACATTTTCCCCAGGAAACGACGTTTTCATGGTTCATTTGCAGACCTTTTTTCCTCTCTCTTGGATCTCCGATTTTGAATTTGAAACCGTGAGCCAAGGTTTTTTCCTCTTTTCTTTCGACTTCACCGTGTTTGTTGGCCTTTTTCGAGTCATTCAGGCGCGTTTTTATTCGGTTTTTGAGACGTTTTCCTCACATTTCCGTTGCAAAATTTGATACCCTTTGTTGAATTTTCAAGTGTTTTTTGAGTTTCTCTTGAGACAAAGAGTTGGAAAATGGAGCAAGGTTTTCTTTTTGTGGGTCTAAATAAAGTTTTGGGCTTTGGGTATTCTTTTCTTTTTTGAAAACGAAGACAAAATGGCGTTCAATGTACTGGGAAACTTTTTAGTGGCCACTATAGAGGCTCGTCTAGGACTACTTGGAGAGGACACTAAAGTGGCCACTATTTTCCGTTTTAGTGGTCACTGTAGAGGTCCTCTATTTAGTGGCCACCTCAGAAGTTTTTCATCAAGTAATCCTTCCAGTAACTCTGACAATTATAAAAAGTTGGACCAGTTATGTTGATCCATTGACCCCTAAAGTGGTCACTAAAACTTTTAGTGGTCTAGTAGTAGCACCTAAACATCTGTAGTGGCCACTAAATTTTAACCCCTAAAGTGAGCCCTAATTTTACTACTCTAGTGGCCACTAAAACTTCAAAACCCTATAGTGGCCACTAAAAACTTTCGAAATAAAGCTGCTGAAAGGTGTAAAAAAGCGAAATTTCAAAATGTTTTCGAAAAGAAAAATGTCTCAATTATTTACAGTTTAAATAATGAAAATAATAAAGATTAAAAATTGAAAATTAATTTCGCAGATCATCATCTCTCTGACATATCTACGCTCCCTTCTCTCTAACCTTCATTGTGAGAGATGAAGAGGGCACAGACATATCAGAAAAGCTACGAGAAGCGACTGAAAAGTTCTGATCATGTCATAAAAATCTATAAAAGTTCTGAAAAGCGGAATGATATACTTGATCGAAATGATTTTTTTCCTTTCATATGAACCTTTTTCTTCAAAATACCCATACTTTTCAAGGAAAAAGACAATTACTGACCTACGTCAAATACCTCTGAATTACTACATGCTACCCTGAAATTTGGCAGAATTTTTCTTTTGTTGAAAAAGTACTAAATTAATAGTTTGGGCTGTAATTTGAAACTGGGTACAGTAGGATTAAATTTGAACATTATAATGGGTGTTTTTTTTTCTGAGTCGAGGAGTACTGGGAATAAGTGATAAAAGCCAATTTTATCGTTGAAAAAGGTTCCTTGACCTTTCTCAATCCGCAAAATCCTAGATAATCCACAGGATTGTTATAAATATGCCAAGCTTTTCCTCCTAATCCCTCAAGTTCCCACGTTCTTTCTGTCAAGCAAGCATTCTTTGGTCGTTTTTGCAGCTAATTCAGGTTTTGGTGAGAAAAAGGTGATTTTGTAGCTTGGATTTGTACTAAACCAGTAAACTATTCCAATTCTTCCCTCGGTTTCGAATCTGTCCTTCATTTTTGCTTTTATCATCCAAAAAATGTTCGATTCAACTTAAAATATCGCTGCTCATTAGCCTCATAACGGCTCGAAATGTCAAGGAAATGTGAAACTTTCACAAAAAAAACCTCAATTTTTCCCTGATTCATCCTTCAGTGTAATTGTTCTAATTGATTAACAAAATAAAAACAAGTGTGACGTCACTTTTCCGTTCAAAAAATCGCTCTTATCTGAGCCTCGCCTCCTTCCCACGCGGCGCTGAAAAAATGGGCGGAGTCGAAATTCCGAACGCTCCGCCCCTTTCCTTTTTCCCCGTGGCGCCAAAGGTTCTGCTCTTTTTCCCGCACTTGGAAGCTGTTATAGTCAATGTTTCCCGACTTGAAAGGCGTGGGAGGCGTGGCAAGGGGCGGGACGCGTAGCGTGTGCGTACGCGTTTCTTGGCACGTGTTCAATTCAACCGCTAGCGAGCATTCAGAGAGCTTATTTATTGTTCTTTTTCACTTGTTTTTTTATTATTTATTGATTATGTTCATGTGTGCATCAAAAAATAGAAGAAAATACAGAAAAAGAGCGGTGGCCGAGCTTTTTAAATAGTCGGCGGCGATTGAATTGAACTGGCGCCAAGAACCGCGTACGCACACGCTACGCGCCCCGCCCCTGCCCCGCCTCCCTCGCCTTTCAAGTCGGGAAACATTGACTATAAATTAAATTATTATTTTTTTTGTTAAAAAGGCTTGGAAGATGGTTTTTTTTAAATTTGTTGAATAAAAAAAGTTGTGAATTAAATAAAATGCTTTCTTTGACTGGAAAATGCTGACAACCAGATTTTCTATTTGAGTTTGAGTTACTGTAGGAAATTTGATAACCCTTGAAGGGTGATCGGATTACCTGAAAACAATTCATTCAAGTTTTTGTTTTCGCTCCCTTTTTTGACTGAAAAAAATTGTGTTCTAGATTGTTCGGTTATTTTTCAAAGAAAAGACCGAAAATTGTAGCTTTCTTTGGCTCTTTTTTTGAAGAAAAAAATATTTATTTCAAGATAGAAGCCTTATTTTTTACCTTTACCAACTTTTTCTAGAAGTTTTTATGCGATTTTCAAACTTCCATTTCCTGAAAAAACACTTTTTTCCCGTGATTTTTTGATCCCTGAATTTTTTCCTATCAAATTACTATCGCTTTTTTGTTTTCTCCGACGCCTTTTCGGTTTGTTTTGCAGAGATAATTGTCTTTTGAGATTGGAGATTTTGTGATTTGCTTCCGGGATTCGGCCGGCCAATTATTAGTGAAAGCTCAGATTCGATTGGTTTTCAGTAAAATTGAAAAAAAGGCATTAAAAAAAGGGGTTTATTACTATTTTCGAAACAAAAAGATGAATTTCAATTTTTCTATCATGAAAAAGCCTTTCTTAGATTAGTTAGCTCATTTTTAAATGAATAAAAAAATTGTCATAAAAAGCCCTTTTTCTAAGTGAACAAACAATTGAAAAAAATCATTGAAGTCCAGTCGGACACATTTACTTGCTTTTTTGTTCGAGTTTGGGACTCAAGTTCCTTATGTCTAGAGAAAATCGCTTCCGGCAGACGAAGAAAGCAAAAATTCTCGAAATTGGAAGCAAATTTCTTTACTTTCGAACATTTTCAAAGCAAATTTTAAGTAGAACTTGTTTTTTTTTTCAAAAATTGCAGGTTTTTGAACGACGATTCTGAGAACTGCTCTAGATGATTTCGATTTTTAAGGGAAAAAGCCTCAAAGAATAGCATGCAAGTGCTAATTTGAAACTTTTCTCGAAATTTCTCCTTGATAGGGCTTCAAAGACCTCTGAGAAGCCTATTATAGGTCTCTGGACGTTAACTTTTTTTTTCTGAAGGCAAAATTCTTGGAAACGTGTAATTTTTCTTTAAAAAAGATGAATTGAAAAAATCAGCTGTAAAGAAAGGTTTTTTTGTTTTTTACAAGTCTCTGGGATTTTGAAAAAACTTCAGAAAAAGGAAGTCAAAAAAAAACGTAGAATATTTCTTTTTTTCTTTCTTCCGATCAAGGATTCCGGAATTTTCCTTTTTTGCATATTGTCCGCACTTTCCTCAAATTGAATTTCCCGGTGAATCGAATTAGGCAACAAAAAAAGAGGAACCACATTCAGGAATGCTAATTTCGCCGTTCCATCTTTTTCTGTTGGTTTTTTGTCAAAGCCAATTTACGTAGAGGAAACCTACAAGTGCGAACGTCAAAAAGGACGAAAAAAAGGCATTTTTCATTTTAGATGAAACCTTGAAAGCCATGTGTCTTTTGAAGAGTTCTTTTTGGGTTTTTTGTCTTTTTTTTTTGATGGGCTCGACTTTCATATAATCGGAATGTCGGTAGATGAATTAAATTATCATAAAAGGTGTAATCAGATAATGAGAATGTCCTGAATGAATATTTTTTTCTTTGGATTAACGAAAACGTTTTATAAAATTGTAGTGTTAATTGCTGTTCTTTGTAGCCTGAAGCTTGTAATTGAGGGTTTAAAGGTTTTTTGTAGTGCCGTTTTTAAGAGAAAAAGCCACAATAGTATATCTGATTGTCTAAGATTTTAAATTCATTTTTTTTAAAGCTGAAATTGGCTTTTTTTCAACTCGAAAAGAGTAGTTCGGAAGTTGAGTACAGCTCCGAACGAATTGCAAAAAGAACTTAAAAAGGTCATTAGCCTCTTGAATTGGGTACTTTACTTGCAAGAGAGCTAGGTGGTTTTTTTGGACAATGACCAAGTCAAGCTTGATTTTTTTGGACTTCAAAGCGGCTTTCAATGATGAAGACATCATAAAAAAAGATTTTTTTTAATGTTTTTTTGATTCATCAAGATGTGTTAATTTTCAACCTATCACTGAATTTTTAATAAAAAAATAGGAAAAAATTAAAAAGTAAAATGGAATCAGGTCGTTTTTTTGTGTTCTGGGCGGGTTTTTCCGTTCCATTTTTTTAAGCAATTAAAGCGGTTTTTTTCCCTAGAAATGTGCCGTTTTGTCGTGTGCTCGAACTGCTAATACAATTATCCCGTGGCTCGACGAAAAGAGATCTCTTCCTTTTCTCTCCGATGTAGACTACTAGTCTCCGATGTCATTTAGTCGCGAATAATCCGAAAATTTACCCTAAGATTTGTCATATTTCAGTTTTTCTCCCTACGAAATTCCCCTCAACGTTGAAAGATCAAGAAGAGAATCTGAATTTTAAAACGCCCCGCGGAATTTTAATGAAACAACTATAATTTAGTTTTGTTGAGCCTCCTGCTTTTAAAGTTTCATAATTGGACGTTCTTGATTTTTAAAATTAATTTTAATTGGTCCTGAAACACTTGTGAAGTTCAAAAGCTCAGAATTTCGAAATTTTGAAGAGTTTTGAAAGAATTTGACCATATTATTATTCGAGTTTCTTTCTATAGTTGGAAAGTTTCCATTTCTTCACACTTTGATAAATTTTTTTCTTATATTTTTTTTTTCTCTCCTGGTTCACTTCTTAGGAGAAGAGTGGTCACTACAGAAGCAACCTTGGAGGCCCTCTAGGGACCACTTCCCCAACCCCTATAGGGGTCAGTAAAGCTTGCAAAAGTGGTCCCTACAAGGGACCAGTCGACCGATTTTATGAACTTAATGCGAAGAAACATTTCCATGCGAAAAAATTGAAAAGCGTTTTTTGAATTGAGTTGGAAGACCCCTATAGGGACCGCTTAAGCTTTAGGGGTAAGGAGTCCAAACCTAAACCCCTAAGGGACCGCTTTTTCGGCCACTATATGGACCACTCTGCACTCCCTAAAAACAGACCCCTTAAGCGATCCCTTGACCATCCTTTCCGCCTCAAAACTGCTCAGTTTTTTTTTTCATAAAACTGAAGTCTCTCATTGTTTATTCTGAGGAACGCACATTTGCCGACCACTCCAAAAAACCAAAAAAAAAAAATTTGACTCTCGAAATAAACAAGATTTTTGCAAAATGAGACGCAAAAACTTTTTGGTTTTGACGTGTTTTTGGAGAAAAGGTAAATATGTTCATCTATTTTTTCGACCAAACATGTCTTGTCTGTTCGTTTCTTGCATGCGTCATTCGTAGTGGATTCATTAAGGGGTTTAACTAAGGGATCATTTAAGGGGAGTGGCGGATGAACTGCTCAAATGCGAGCGAAATCGATTGCATCGCCGTCGAAGACGTCTCCTACAATGTCGATTACATGGAAAAGGTTCAGAAATTCTTTAAAAATAGGTTTGAAATCAAGATTTTTCAGCTAGAAATCGGGATTTATATATTATGTTTCGTCGTCGGCGGCCCTCTCAACGTCTTGTCTCTTCATCGATCTCTAAGGGCTTTCAGGTTAATATTTCTTGTCTTTTTTAAATAAGAACAAACTTTGAAGAAAATCTAGGAAGTACAGTAAATCTAAAGGATACGAGAAAAATCATTTATTAGCGTTTTTATAAGTCTAAACATTTTTAGCGGTTTTGGGTGATATTTTTTAGTTTTTCCGAATTTTTCTTATTATTTTTCACGCACAGAAAGACACTGAATCATTAGAAAATCGTATTATCTTGGTTTTTTTTTCTCATTTACTTGAATATTTGTTTCTAGTCCATTCATATCCACTGCTCCAAAATTTTGAATTTTCAAGATTCTTCTTTTTTTCGAAAGTTAGAATCTTTTTTTCTCCTTTGAATTTCCATTTTGAACCAACTAGACCTGAATAAAATAAAAAGAGGCTCGAATTTTTGCAATTTAAAAAAAAAATGAACTTTTCCTAGCTGCTCCATGAGAAATAGATCGTATGATAAAACAATTTTCTCGTTTTTTTTCCCACATTTCATTTATTTTCTAAGATTGAGCAGCTGAACTTCAGCTCTTCAAATTGCAGGGTACATGGAAATGTGAAAAAAAGCATTCTTTTAAACTAATGATCAGTTGAACTTCTGAATAGCTTTTCGGATTTTTCATACGGTTTGTAAAATTTAAAAAAAAGAGATATTTCCTTCATTCATCTCCCACTTTCATTGTAGATCTTTGGAAATTTTTAATTTCGTTTTTATTTTTATTTTTATTCTTCAAAGATCTTTATTATTTTTTTTTTCCAAGCTAATAATATCAGACATAAGAATCAAGTTTCGCCTTTCCAAGCTAATTCTAGCCGCTTTTGAACTTTTCTTGATGATTAACACGGTTATTAAACCATTCTGCGAAGGTTCAAGCTTCTGGTGAAAAAATAGACTTTCAGACAGACTGGTGAGCCATTTTTTAATTAGATTCTCCAGACTTGTATGGGGCTCTCATAATGAAAAAATGCGCGACCAGAAGTAATCAAATTATAAGAGAGAATATGAAGAAAACCGTCGCTTTATTGGTTGGCAAATTGTTCATTTATCTTTCAGACTGGTTAATTGGCTGAGAAAGGGTTCTGTGAACTGATAAAGAGTGAAATTTGCTGTTTTGAACCATAAAATCAAGTGGAAGCTTTGAATATTGAATTTGAACCACTGCTATACATTATTAATTCGTATAAAAATAAGTATACCTTTCTTAAACATTTTTTTAAAAGAGATTCCTACGAAACTGTAATAGGGCCCCTTTTAGGAACAACCCTCACACCCCCAACCCCTAAAGGGCCTTAAGTTAACTTTCCCCTTTAGGGGCTCTAAGAAACCCCCCTTATAGGACCCTTAAGAAACTTCCCCCTATAGGGGCCCTAAGACACTCCCCTCACCTCTCTATAGGGATCCTAAGAACCCCCCTATAGGGGCTCCTACGAAACTCCCCTCTATAGGGGCTCCTACGAAACTCCCCCTTATAGGGCCCTTAGAAACTTCCTTCCCCCTTTAGCGCTCTAAGAAACTCCCCTCCGTAGAACCCTTAGAAATCTTATCCCCTCCTATAGGGTACTAAGAAACCTCCCCCCTTGAGGGACCCCTCCAAAGCTTCCCAGAAAATTGTGATTTGAGGCATTTTGTTTCTCCTAAAACACTTCCTGTTTCAACTTTTAACTTTTTTCTCTCTTCAAAAAAAAGCCAAGAGCATTCCGAGTGTATTTTATTTATGCGTAGTTGTCAGTCGAATGGATAAGTGGTATTCATTCGGCCCGACGAAAAAAAAGTGGAGGAACATTTTTTTTCCCAATTTCTCAAAGATCGAAAGCAGTCTAGCGATTATTTATGCAAAGTTATTGAGAACGGAGAAAGAATATTCATTCTGCGATGACAACTATCTGGTGAGAAGGAAGGAGTTGCAGAATTCGGGGGATTGAGAAAGACCTTTTTTTGTGAAAAAAATAAGCGATAGATTCACGGTACTCTTAAAAAAACAAGAAAAAAAGTATCTAAAAAAACGTAAATTTAGTAATTTTTTTCTAATATCTACAAGCGGCTTTAAAAAGGGTCTTCCTTGGAAATTTAAAAAAAAAGGTATATTTTGTATCATTTAAAAATAAAATGAAGGCAAAAAAGTTTTTCAGCCCTTCCTGGCCCAATTTCGACTCATTTCAAAACCTCTGAGCATCGAGATTTTTTGACCTTTACCCATTTTTATTGAAACGTTTTCTGAATGTCTTATAGGCAAGACCACTTCTTTAGGTCAATTTTTCGCCGAATAAAAAGAGGAAGCATAATGAGTTGTCTTCCTCGAAAGTCTACCTACTTATGCGTCGTCATTGAGAAACATCCAGGAAATATTCATTTAGCACAAAAAAGTTGATGATGTCAACTGCTAGATTATTCATTCCAAACCTTTCATAAAAAAAAGGAAAAAAAAGCGGTTGGACACCTCCGGTTGTAATGCATAAATCACGCCGGAAACACTCTCTTTCGGCCTCCTTTTTTCTGGAACAAAGCCAGCGAATCATTCGGGGTACAAGATGAATGGCAACGTTTGTTTTCCCGGTTTTTTCGAGCCGAACATGTTCTCTGAAATGACACAACAATAGGTTTCACTCGGGGGTATTCAGAATTTGTACTCTTTCAGTTTGATGGAAATTTTCGGTTCAGAAATATGTTTGATACTTCTTTTTACAATTTTAAAAATGAGAATACACTTTAAATAGTATACTTTCATTTATACGACCTGAAACCATTTGAACTGCTCAAAACTTCGATAATAATCCAAGTGATGACAAGAATTTGAGCAATTTTCCTCTTGTTCTATAGGACAACACCGAGCGCAAGTAGTTTTGAGTCGGACGCATCGAACAGATCAAACAGAAGCTCATTTTTCAAAGTAGACGTCGAATGCAAAAATTGGGACTAAAAAATTTCAAAATTGTTTTTCGCTTTTCAAAACCCAAAAAAAGGTACGAATCAAGAAAAATCTGTATTTTCCAGACAACACAAGGCGAAGAGCCAAATAATGTTGCTGAGGATATCGCTGAACGTGGCCGACCTCATCACCTTGTTCGTTTTCGTCCCTCGCCAGATTGTTTGGCTCAGCGTTTATGAGGTATTTTTTGATTATTATTCAAGCAATTTATGGTTTTTCAGTGGTACGGTGGCGAGTTCCTGTGCAGAGTCTGCGCATTTTTCTCCACCTTTTCCTTCTATTCCAATTCATTCGTCATCGCCTGCATCGCCATCGACAGGGTCTATGGGGCTTATAATATAAGGTGAGGAGAAAATGAGCTTTTCCATTTATTTGTGAAGAAAATTAACAAAAAGACAAGAAGAAAATTTAGAGAATATGGGTTAATTTGATCATTTTTCAGTTATTTTCAGACAGATACATAAATTTTTGGTCATTTATTGACAAAAATGAGGTTTTTATAAGTTTGTAAAATGTGTCTTCTCAATCTTTAGAACCAAGTGAACTCGTTAGAGTTCAACCCCACCTGTCAATTTATTATTATCATTTATTAATTCTCAGTTCTCTGAACGCTCATCGGAAGGCCTACATCCGGTGTCGAACGCTTCTCGCCGTCGGCTGGATGGCCGCTTTCGCCCTGTCTCTTCCGCAAACCGTCATTTTCACCGTCGCCAGGCCTTCTGGCATGGGCGAGTTCATGTAAGCTTTCTGAAAAAAAAAAGATTTTTTCAAAATCTTAGTTTCTGGAATTTTAAACAAAAATAGTATGGTTTTCCAGGCAATGCTCCCCGATTTGGACCATCGTCTACCATGAGAAACGATACGCCAAAGGTCCTGATTTTCATGTGAGTTTTCATTCTTTTTTTTTTAAATTTGCGTTTTCTGCATAGGAACCGATCCCTTGACCTATAGATCAATAGCTTAACTGATAATCAACTGAGCTATCATCATCTAATAATTTCCAGCCGAGTGACGTTGCCGGGTGGAAGCAACTCGAAATGACATACAATATCGTCCATCTACTCTTCATTTTCTGGATCCCTTGTATAATTATTATCTGCAGTTATCTCACCGTATTGCTCATCTTACAGGGGCACTTGAGTCAAGGTTCGTTTGAAAAAGTTTTTTGAAAAGACTTGCCAAAATGACTCGTAGGATAGAACCTAGGGCTTTAGTGATTGTACTTTGACCTCTAAGCAGACTAAAAATAAAATAAATACCTAAGAAAAATGTTTAAACGTAAAAATTTCTCTAACCAAAGATGGCAAAAACCCGCGGAGGGATCGAACTTTAGACCCTACGGACTATAGCTCGAGCTCTTAGCCAGTTCACCACGAGTAGGACAGTTACGCATGTTTATTAGGAGCACGGAAAACATAGCAATAGATTCCAATGAAAAATAGTCAAACCTGGAAATGACAAAAACCCGCGGAGGGAATGAACTTTTGACCCTGCGGGCTATAGCTTGATCTCTTAGCCACCTTACCATGTTTCATTCATCTGTTACCTCATTTTGGCCAGTCTATATCTCCTGAAAGCCCTCAGTCTAATATCAGAGAAAAAACTTCATTTAACAAAGATCAATTATTGAGGATTTCATGCCCTTGATGAAATCTTGAGTTCCAATTTTTCAGCTCCCTCAAAATCGTCGTGCTTCCATCGTCGGATCGGCCTCACCTCTTCCGATGGTTCGTGTTCAGTTTAAACATTCTTTGAGTTTCACCGCATTGCGTGAGGCTTGAATTAGAGAATCTTCCTTGTTTCCGCATGTACATTTGTGATGTGATGAAGAACAGGAAAGAAGGTTTCTATTTTTAGAATCCCGGACGCCTACACCTTCGAGATCATCCCTGCTGCTCCATGCAGACGATTCCTACGTCCAGAAGGTCCTTCCCAAGGAGTCAGTTCTTTTTTGTTCAGGGAAAATGGAATTACAAGCAGAAAACATTCGATAGGCAAGTAGAGAACTCAATTTGTCCAGGAGCTGGGGTTGACTTGCTAATAATTTTTAAAATGAGCACCAGAAATGATTTTCGATCTCGTGGTTTCGACAAAAATAATAGGGATTCTTAACCTCACAAGGTAGTTTCACTTCAATCTAAGAATCAGGGGGGGGGGGTGACCTGCGGCCTCCAGAAACTTTCAATCCTGAATGAAAACACATGCACTAAAGATAACTGCCGAGACTGGCGCGAGAGAAATGCGAGGTCGGTGGCGGTACATTGACGAGCTCGCAAACATCTCGCTCTGTCCTCGCGCATGTCTCGCATTTCTCTTGGCGCGACCTCGCATTTGAACGATTTTCCAGGATAGCTCTAGCCCCCATTTATATATATATATATATCCTTGCTTGTTCAATATATTTTTCACTTATGAGCTTACAAGTCTGGAGATATTTGTTTATTTATAAAAATAACAACAAATAATACAGAAACAACGAAATAACAATGAATACCGAAAAAACATGCAATTACATAAACCTTTGAGGATGAAAAACTGCGAAAAGAAGTAATAATAATAAGTTTTTTTCGGTAGTTTTTTTCTTACACGGCAAAGTTCAAACGGCCTCAAACAAGCCTTAATCCTAAAAAAAGCTATCAAAAGTGTCTCGGAATCTCCTTTTTTTGCGCCTCTAACTTAGTTTTCTTTCTTAAAAGGTCCTTTTTCAAAAAGTCAAGAGAAAAAGAAAGCATTTGAGGCCTTTTTCCAAAAAGTTATTTTTTTGAGACTTTTTCAGACTTTGCCCGTGTTGCTTTTAAAAACTTGGATATGTACATACAGAAGTGAAATCAAAAAAAAAATCGAAAAAAAGGAAATCAGGAGATATCAAAAATATAAGTTCTGACGGGAACAATAAAAAAAGCTGGGTAGTAATATACTAGTAGTTGACAGATAAGAAATTTTACTGGTGAACAAAAAGAAAAATAGAATCAAATTTTTGGTCTTGAGAGAGAAAGAAAACGACAAAGAAAGTGGAGTGAGAGAGCCTTTTTGGAATACGAACGTTTTTTAAAAACCTTCGAACGATGGATGAAAAACAGTGAACTTTGGCAGATGACATTGATTTTGATAAAAATGACCTAGTAATTAGATAGCTCATCGATTTGTGAATTTTCGGACCCAACAAAGATTGCTTTTTTTAGACATCATAAAAACTTCTACTATCCGAAATTTTTTTATTCATTGTTTTATATTATGAAAAACTCCTATTTTTCTATATCCAATTTTTTTATAACTTCGTTCGAAAATTTTTATATAAACTTTCACCAGAAAGAATAAAAAGAAGATATCAAAAAAAAAAAACAAGTAAAAACCGTTAATGCCCCTCTATTGGCGCCAGAAGTTCTTCTTCAACAGTTGTCACGAGATTCGCTATTCTGCCGCGTCGAAAGTTTGCCCTTCAAAAAAAAAAAATTAAAGAATGAGAGATACATATAAGAAAAAAACTTACAGGACTTCTTTCATGCACTCATATAAGTTCTTGCAAAAATAGCTTCGTTGATCTTCAGTTTTTTTTGATACGTCAGAAGTGATCAACAGCATCTCTATAAAGCTTTAAAGAATTTTTCAAAAACTACTAACCAATTATCGTGTCTATAGTTTTTTTAGGAATGACGATGGCACCTCCGCTCTTTTGAGCCAGTTTGAAAGCACTCGAGGAACTGCTCACAAAAGCAATTTTCCAATTATCCTGAGTAATTACCTAAACATGATTATGAAAATTTTTTAGCATGAAAGTGTTACTACCGCTGAAAGAATAATTTTCATGGCATGATAATACCATCTCGCCTGGCCGATACCGGTGCCCGTACGCGAGCGGTGAATAAGATACTCAGCTAGAGACACTTTCCTTGATGAACCTACGACTTCCACTTCAAATGTTTTTGTAACCGTTTTGACGGCAATATTCTTCAAAAAAACTTGAGATCATGCTTCGTTTTGTAGAAATTTCTCTGGAAAAATGTTTCGATGTACAAAAAAATAATTCCGATCGATTACCTTATTCATTTTCTTTGAATTGTTTGCCTCCACAATTTCGGTAAGAGTGCTGATACGCTGAAACGAATTATTTTTTTTCGCGAACAGCTGAGTCGAAAAATTCAAAAAAACTATACGATGCCGTATAGACGACGTGACGCACCTAATCAGTTGAACGAAATGCGAATATCTCAAGACTAAAAAGCGGCTGAATATTCAAGTCAAAGAATTTTCAAATTAAAAAAATAAATAAATTTTGGCGCTCAGAATTTTATGAAAAAAACCATTTTTCGGTGGCATGGAAAAAAAGACCAGCGAAAAATTTGAACGGCGACTTTTCCAATTTTTTTCGTATCGCTAGGAAACTTTCCGACAGCCACCTTTACGCCAAATCTTTTTTTCAGACCTTTTTCGCTTATATTTTTTTAGTTTATAAAAGATCTATCAACATTTTTTTCATATTTCTTTTGTATTTTATTCATGATTAACTTGCCTACTTTACATGGTAAGATTCAGAACAAAAAATTCATCGAGAAAAAAAGTCGGAAAAAGATTCGGCGGAAAAAAAACCGTCGGAAAGTTCCCTAGCGATATCGAAAAAGTCGCCGTATGAATTTTCGCTGGTCTTTTTTCATACCACATTTTTTTTCTTGAAAAAAATAAGAAAAAAAAGTTTTTTTTTAATTAGCTATTTTTAAAATAACTTACTTCGTGTAAATAGTCAAGCTCATTGACTATTTGGCCAAGATTAGGAGCATTGGGCTGGTTTTCGTCGTTTTCGAAATATTGCGCTTCAGGTCCAAACTCTTCTTGTTCAAGACTTTCACTATGTCTGCTCATGCTCGTACCAAATTCGCTACCCTCACTGAACGTATCCACCTCTCGGACGTCAATAAGACTCTGAAGACAATATTCTATCCTTTTTCGAAATTTAGTATAGAAAAGCTATTAAAGTTGTCAAAAACGGATTTCAACTTCAGCACTTTTTTTTTAAATTAATACTCTTTCTTACAAAAAAATCATTCGAAAACCTCATCCTCATTCATTTCATCGCTTTCCACATTTTTATTGCTCCCGTCAGGTGATGCTCGAATTGACAACGTTTGCCTCCTTTTTTTCGTCATGTCAACTGAAAATTGTGGTATTTATATTAAATAACAGCTATAACTTCCCTCAATGATGATTTCTCTTTTTCCCTCTGACAAAGCACAACGGACAAGGCTGCCCGCAGGAACTCCATGAATCGACATTGAAACAATATTTTGTCGCCTTGAGATTATGTAAAATATAAAAAAATAAATATACTGCCAAATCTGCGCAATATTTGTATAGTTTTGGCTTCACGAGATACTTTTTGCCTTTGTAAAAAACGACGACACCTTCTGAATTCAGAAATTTTTTTTTCGAAAAAAAGTTAGCCACCTTCTTCAACTTTTCTGAGTTCTTCATGTAGATCCTTCACTAATGCGTTCATACATTTGCTATCAGGTGTGCCTCGTACATTAGCTATTCTAAGAACGGCCAGATTAGCTAAGTGACCTCTTTCAGAGGCTGGCAAGTCAACAAACGAGAGCAAAAAAGGCCAAAACTGGCCGCTGAAAATCGAACTAATTTCACTTTTTCGAAAAAGTCCCACCTCGAACCAGGGCTTAGAAATCCATCAAATCCAGCCACTAACGGCGTTATAAGAACTCCGTTGTCGAAATCTTCCTTACTTTCGATAAAATGGGAATAAGCTTCAAAGTGAAGCGGTTCGAATTTTTCGTGACTGGAGAACTCGTAGTGGTGTTTTAAATGAACATAAACAATTTTCTGGCCAATACGATCGATGATTTCAGTGATTATCGGTAAAGGTTCTACTTGAGTGATTGTGAAAGGTTTTGACAGCCTGAAACTATTTGACTAAACTAGTTTTTCTTTGCCATTAAATTACGGGTTGTTGAGACATGAAGAAGTTAGACACGAAAGGCCGACAGTAATCACACTATCGCAAACATTACAAATCGTCTCTTTTTTGAAAATGTCCGAAATCAGCTGATTGTTCATGTCCATGATGTCCTTATAAGTAATATCACAGGGACTGCTATCCTTGATAGCCTGCCATTCTGCCTCTGACCAATTGTAAAAGTTTCTATTTGCGCTGGCAATACAAATTTCAGGATCAGGAAGATCTTGAACTGGTTCATCCAAAACTGTAAAAAACAAGTGAAAAAAATTACTTCTTAAATCTCACATTCATCTTCCCTAGCATCATATTGAATCTCTTCGTAGTCTTCAACAAAAGAAACGTTCACAAGATCCTCATTTCTTTCTGTTTGTCTTTTAGAATTTGGAAATTCCGCTGTAAAAATCAAATGAAAACTACGTTCATTATTGTCGCAAATTCACGGCAACTCTGGCAGGCCGGGTTGCAAGTGCAAACTATGTGGCATTCACAGTCCGGACAGTAATACGGTCTACGTCTTTTGCCTCTTTGTGTCCGCCTTTCCATTGCTACAGCGCGCTGGATACACTAATTTATGTTTTCTTCATGCAGAGAAAATTTTAATAAAAAGAATAAAAACTCACCCAAACAGCCTACTGAAGGTCGCCCTCGAAGTATTTATGTTGCTTTTTGACACCAAACTGAAAAAAAGTCAATTTAATAAAAAAATTTTTTTCCATTTTATCAAAAAAATCATCGGAAAGAATAGATCACAGGAAGCAGTTAAAATGCATCAACGACTCATTCTTATAAGATTAGTATACTAATCGAAAAGCTCAACAAAAAAAAAATGAGGCTATTTGAAAAAAACGCGCTCGTCGTAGCCTCAAATTTCGAAAACACGGAGATTTTTCATTTCGCCGAAACTACATTGAGCGCGGCACTGTCTATGCAACAAAATTTTAAAATACGGTAACAAAAGAAACGCATAATAATTTGAAAAAAAATGCACAGAAACAGTATATTTTGAGATAAAGTAAAATAGTCCTGAATTGGTGTTCGAATGTGAGTAATAAACACTAATGCATAACCATCGAAATTCAATAAAAATAACTGCAAATAATGAAAATGGAATAAATAACATTTCAAATGTGACTAGAATTTAAAAAAATGTATAAAATTTAAAAAAATTGCAATTTAATTGAACACGATGGCGGACGATATATTGGCGAGACCGCAAACATCTCCCAAAAAAATCTCGCGCGAGACCTTGACGAGAAGTTTGCGAGATAGCGTCGAGCTGTCTTGTCGCGACCTCGCATTTCTCTCGCGCCAGTCTCGGCAGTTATCTTTAGTGTGTTTGAAGATATTCTGCTTGAGAACAAGTTGGAGCTTTTTTTAAAAAATTAAAAACTGTTTATTCCAATATTTTTTTGAAGAGTTTTTGACATTCCAGAGACACGGTCTCGGCTGCCGACTCCAGTTCGAACTTCCGGAAAGGCTCGACGCGGAGCAAAGTCGCAGGAACTTGTCAATATCGCATGGGCGCCGTTGCCGTATCCACCATCCACAAGGCCAAGCAGGTGTGATAATAAAGATAAGAGTGAAAATTAGTGATGAAAATTATTTGTAACTTTATTGAAATTCAAAATAAATTAAAACAGCTTTTTCTTGAGTTCAAAATTTGACGGATTTTTCTGACCAAACTCTCCCGTATTTTTAGTCTGAAACTTCATGAATTTTGAAAAGAATCATGCTACCTTTTTTTTAAATGAACTTCAAGATGATTATTCTGAAATTGTCGGATAGGAAACATGTTAATATCCGGCGTTTCCAAAGCAGCCCGTCAGATATGATGTTTCTTGTGCATGCACCGCCACGCGCAATTTTGAATACTTTCGAAATTTTAAAAAAAGTTTTCATGACCGAAAAATAATGCCGTGTTCAAAGTGATTCCGCGAAATTCAAAATAGCTGTCAGAGAAAGAGAAAGATAACTAAATTTTGGAGGGTCAGAGACCATTTTGCATTTCGCGGAAATTACTTTGAACACGGCATAAGTTTTAGAAGCTGAAATGCAGCAAGCGCGCTCTAAACCTAGCTCCACTGCGTGGAAACGCCGTGATCTCAAGCTTCCATAAGGCTTATTGGTCGATTAAATAGCTGAAAAATGGTTTGGAAGATCCCTATAGTGACCACTTTGATCTCTCAGGCTTTTTTTCACAATTTCATGGTTCAACAGCTTAAGCTTTTTATCAAACTATAGGTTTATTGAGAAGCCTGTCGGAACCAAATCTGATTCCCTCTAGTGTCCACTAAGAATATCTCTCCATTTTCCCTCCAAATCGTTCCGATTCCTAGACGCTGTAAGTTAAAACGTCATCGACCTTCAAAATGTACATAAACTAGCGTCTGATTCGAATCAAATAACTGGTGTTTGAGGTGAAAAAGTTTTTCTTTTTGACGATGTCACGCAGAAAAATCATCTTACAATTTATTCTTGAAAGTAAATAGCATGATTTTCTTTTTACGCTGTAGACTATAATCTTGAAGAATTTTATTTTGATTGTCTGTCACGAACAGCCTGGTTGCATCTTTATTCAGGGTGGTGTTATGCCGATAAAACAATACAATATCGGTGCCGTTATATAGCGAAACAGTTACACGTGGCTTTCCCAGGCATTAAGTATTCAAATCGATTCATGGGAAAAACAGGGGCAGCCGGGGCAAATATTCATAAAGAATCTCGTGACGTTTCACGACACTCCCAGGAGAACGAGGTGGGAGATACTCAAACAACATACTCATTCAGAAACAATTATTGATGAAATTTTAAGGTTCTCAGCACGTACCCGGAGGCCAGTACTGTGCTCGAAAAAAAGAGAAAAATAGTAGGATAACAAGAAGCTAGGGATCCTTTGTGACCCTAACTCTGAATAAACGCGTCGTTTATTCACTGCTCGACGACCTGGTCAGACTGCTTGCTCCTGAACCCAACGATGCCTGAACCCAGATGTCAGCTGCACTCGTGGGCCCTCCCGCCAAAAAGAACAAACAAAAAATACATCACTGAATTGTGCTCGGGGATCGGATTTTCAAAAAAAATGAAGTTGGAGTAGTTGCGTTGTCGATCGATGACGTTTGCCCGCTTGACTGTATGACGCTCCTGACAGCTGGGTGCGGATGGGAATAGCACCAGATGCGAAATATAGGTAGTTCTGATGGCCTTCTGACGAGGAAAGGGATCGGCTCCTTTCCAAGATGCAGGGAGGCTGACGTGTGATGTTGAACGGACGGGTGGAAGGATGTCAGAGGCCATCAGCGAAGATTGCAGACTTCGCTCCAAGTGGTCGCCATGTCACGAACAGCCTGGTTGCATCTTTATTCAGGGTGGTGTTATGCCGATAAAACAATACAATATCGGTGCCGTTATATAGCGAAACAGTTACACGTGGCTTTCCCAGGCATTAAGTATTCAAATCGATTCATGGGAAAAACAGGGGCAGCCGGGGCAAATATTCATAAAGAATCTCGTGACGTTTCACGACACTCCCAGGAGAACGAGGTGGGAGATACTCAAACAACATACTCATTCAGAAACAATTATTGATGAAATTTTTAAGGTTCTCAGCACGTACCCGGAGGCCAGTACTGTGCTCGAAAAAAAGAGAAAAATAAAAAAGCGGTTTCTTTCTCTTTTCAGCCTCTATAAAATCTTGAATTTTTTTCCCCTGTGCAATAATTTAGATTAAAAGTTCAAAGATTTCTCTCACAATAACTTCTGTTTTGTTCATCTTTTCGCACGTAGTTCAACCAGAATCGTGATCAAAAACAAGTTTTTCAAGGCGTTCTTTGTGTGGGAATGATACTGGACCACGTTGCATTCTGCAGAAAAAAGTGGAGCATTTTCCGATTCTCATATGATTTCTCTGGTCTTTCCAAGGAACAAAAGTCAATTTTTGCGTTTAGGCGGAAGTTTTTTGAAGTTTTAGAAGCTCTAAGGAGGTTTGAAGCTTATAGAACTCTTTGTAAGAGTTTTTTAAGTTGTAAAATTGACTCTATTGCTTTTTATAGCAAGGAAAACGAGTAAAAGAATAAATTTTAAGTTTTTGACAACACAAAAAATTTCATTTGAATAGAAAAAGTCAGCTGATTGTGGTGGAAAAGCAGGGATTTCTATCACTATTCCGATTTTTCTTTCAAAATTAGACTTTTTCCTACGAATATATGGAAAGAAAGTCCAAAAATGGAGTTTTGAGCTTTTTATGTGACTTGAGAACCTTTCAACTTTTTTTTCCATGCATTTTTCCAAGCTTACAGCACGCAAAACGCCAAGCCGCCCTCATAATCATCGCCTATCTGGCCTTCTGGAGTCCGTACAACGTCCTGACCGTCGTCAACTTCCTGATGCCCTCCGAAGGAACCACGATCCCCGTCAAATTGAGCTTCCTCAACGCCGTCATTTGTGCCAATTCTATCATTAATCCGATCATTTACGGTGTCTTCCGAACCTATAGAAAATAATGCGTCCGGTTCGAGAAAATAGCCGCGAAAAATAGCCAAGAGATAAGTTGCTCCAATGAGTTTCGAACTTCTGAGTAGAGCAAAAGTGCTGAGAACGGCCTTATTAATCCCTGAAAGTCGGAATAATTGCAAAAGTGGCATATTAAATTTGAACTTTTCGAGTCCAAGAATATCCTTTGTAATATCGTGCTCCATTGATAATCGCAAAAATTATATGTCAAAGCAGGGAATTTTGTAATTTTCCTGGTAAATAATAGCCTCCTTGAGGAAAAAAATGATGGGAAATTGTGCTCCATGGATAATTTTTTGATTCGCGGCTATTTTTTCCCGGTCTTTTCTGCACAGCTTTATCATGTTGTAGCTTTAATTTATTCCCATTTCCATTGTTATGAGTAGGACCTTGATTCCATGAACGGGCTTTTCTCCATTGTACATTTTCATGTAACCTTCACCAATCTTAATAATTTCCCCAAAGGGTTGTACAATTTGCAATCTCACTCACTGGTTTCGCTTCGCTTTTTCACGGATTTTCGCGATGAAATAAAGAATTTCCTTCGTTTTGGATTTTTGTGGAGTCTCGGGGAAAATCTTTAGTGGCCACTAAAGTGGCTCGCCAAGGACTACTTGGAGTGGGCACTAAAGTGGCCACTAAACCCACCTCCATAGTGGCCCCTATTTTCCGTTTTAGTGGCCACTTCAGTAGTTTTTCATCCCATATTTCTTCCAGTTACTCCGATAATTTTAAAACAAACAGATTGGTCCAGTTATGTTGATCCATTGACCCCTAAAGTGGCCACTTGAATTTTTAGTGGTCTAGTAGTAGCACTTAGACCTCTATAGTGGCCACTAATTTTTATCCCTTAAGTGGCCTCTAATTCGACTACTATAGAGCCCACTAAAACCTCAAAACCCTATAGTCGCCACTAAAAATTTTTCAAGTCCTTAAAGTGAAGTATTTTTCTCGAATCCGGAAAGAAACTACAAAAAAACCATTTAATTGAGGACCAAATCAAACCAGTTCTTTACTCGTCATTTTGTATTTAACAAGTGCGAAACGCGGTGAATTAGATCGTCAGGTGATGTCTTCCCTGAAGGTTACAGAGAGCGATTAGAAGGAACTCAAAGTTTCCCTCAATTAGGACACGTTTGTTTAGAAGAAAAAAAAAGGGAAAAGCTTCTTTTTTTGGCTTCTTACCTTCTTCCTTCTTGACTTTGCAACATTCTGTTTGTGAGGGGAATTTTTTTAAACGAAAAAAAAAATAAAGGGAATGAATTTAAAATGGAAAACTTTTATTAAAATATCAAAGGGGGACAGTAAAAAAATAAGTTTTAAGAAATCCTACAAAGAAAATAAAGTTATTTACTTTTTTCAGTTCTAACGCTTCAAAAACGCCGAAAAACGGTGTTTTTTTTCATTTTTAGAAAATTCTAAAAATTGAAAAAAAGTTCAAATATATACTTTTGTATTGGAAACTGTTTTTTTATTTGAAGTTTTTTAAAGGATTTTTGCAAAAAAATTGAGGATCGAAAATTCAAGATTTTCCTAGTTTTTAGAGCTTTTTATAATATTTTAAGCATAAAAAAAGCATTTTTTTAAATACTTTCACAGTTGTTTTCAGCAAAACTGCTTTGTACGCATGATTTAGAACTTTCCATGACAAAAAAATATAATTTTTGGTGCAGAAAAAAATTTTTTTGAAAAAAACTAACTAATTATTGGTCAATATTCATTTTTTTGGTTTTCGGCGGATTTCCAGCGGGAAGTTGTAGGAAATGAGGTCGAAATTTTTTTGGTTTTTCGTGAGATGCTATTTTTTTACAATTTAAAAAAAGCGACTAGAAAAACTTTGTAGTTTTTTTAAAAAAGTAGAAAAAAAGGTTAGCTCAAAAATTATTAAATATTTGAAGAAGATGCAGTTTTTTTCTGAATTTCATCAAAATCTCCTATTTTCCAAACGTGAGACGTTAAAAAAATGGCATTTAAGAGAAAGTGTATTTTCGAATTTCAAGTTATCTTCCCAACTATTTTCTCGTTACTCTCTCTTTTTTTCGACGAACTCCCACCATCAAAATAAGGCTTTTTTCCCCAAATAAGGTACCACTTATTCGCCCAAAAATACTGTCGAACAAAGGGCATTATGTTTGCCTAAAACGGCCGTTTATTTTTTTGATTCCCCCATATTTTTCAACAAAAATGACCAGGACAAAAACCAAGTAGAAAAACCACTTTGGACGGTGCACGAAGAGTCGAGTGGCCGATCGTTGGGCTCGAAAATAAACAAGAACCGAAGAAGAAAAAAAGAAGAATGAAACCGTGCGATTCACTTTTTTCTGTTTGAACAAACTGATAAGCCGGAGGTGTGAAAAGTGGGCGGGGCCAAGGGAATTACGTGATTTTAAAGAAAAATGTGACATTTCGAGATGGAAATTGAACGAGAGTTTCAAAAAAAAAGCTAATGTGGTCAAAAATTTTCAAGATGGGATTTCGAAAAAATAAATTTTACCTTTTTTTCTCCTGAAAGATAAATTTTTTTGAAGATTGGTTTTTCAACATTTTTTTGGATGATTCCCTTTAATTTCTTACTTCAAAACGCCGAAAAAAATTACTGCGGGAAGATTGACAGCACAGAAAAATCAAAAAAACCAAAAAAAGAAATCAAGAAAAATAACTGAAAAAAACGTGGAAAATTGTATTCCGTTCATTCTTAATTCCTATAAATTTTGATTTTCATGTTTCAACCAAAAATACATATTTATGAAAGCCGAAAAAGTTCTTGTTCATCGCCATCTTGATAGTTTCTGCGAACATGAGCTGAAAAAAATATAAACTTTACTTTTATTTTTTTGATTTTTTTATTGTAAAAAAAACCAAAAAAAATGGATATTTTAAGTCACCCATTTTTTTATGTTCATTTTTTTCCAAAGCATTTTTCATAATTTTTCAAAAATCCTTTTTTTCTCTTTTTTTAGTTTGACCTATTCATCATGAGAAAGGAAAAGTCAGACGAAAACATAAGTGCAAATAAAAAGAGGCCCAGTTTATGATAGGAACTTTCTACCGATTTTTTTCATTTCCAGACATTTTGGTTTTCGACCGTTCTGTTAAGTGCAAGGGGGGAGCGATTAGAAAATTACAAAGAACGGAGAGTTGGTTGGAAATTTTTTGAAAAACTTTCGTTTTCGAAAGTTCAGAGATTTTCTTTCTCTCTCGGAATAGGAATCGTTCAACTCAAAGGGCTGAATTTCATTAAAATATGATCCAATTCGAAAAAAGGTCCACCGAAATTAGGGATTTCGGAAAATTGAGGAGTAAATCAAATATGCATTTTGAAATTGTGATCACAGAAAAAAATATTTGAAGATGGGATAATTTGAAAAAAATGTTTTTTTTCTTGTGTGAGATCAGTTAAAGCACTGTTTCATGATATGGTGATAAAGTTTTGAAGCGATGAAACCTAGTGATTGTTTAAAACTATGAAGGTGGATTTGGAACCAAGAAATTGATGTTGAATATTTTTTTAAATAATTGTGTATGCGGAAGATGGCTGCTAAACTATCTGAATGGTGACCATTTCTTCAATGAGCCTGAGAAAAACTTTAGTGGCCACTTAAGAGGTTCCTCATGGACTTCTTGGAGAAAACTCTAAAGTGGTCCCTTAAACCATCCGTAGGGAAGACACTATTTTGTATCTGTGGCTCCTATAGTAGTTTTTAGAACTCTAACAGTACCACTTAGACTTCTAAACAGATCTTTAGCCACTCAAGTGGTCACTAATCCGACTACTATAGTGGCCACTGATACGGTTCCTCAGAACCCTTAAGTGATCACTTAAAGTTACCCTGTTTCACCAGTCAAGATTTAAAATGAAACATTCTAATTTCAACGCGCGAAAGTCGTTTCGTGGTCTGACGCACTTTAAAGACCGCTTCGCAACCGTTACACGTTGAGCCATTCTCAATGCGACCCTTTTCTGAAAAATTTCCTTTTTTTTCTCTGAGGAGCTCTGAAAGCTGTTCCGAACTTGACTGGACTTTCAATTCTACTAGCTGAAGCGTAAATAAGTATTTTTTACTTTTTGAAAAGGGAAAAATTATCCGAAACCAAGAAAAAGCTCATCGAAGAAGGGATTTTTCGTACCATCCCACCTCAGGACCATCATCTCGCCTTTCATTTCCGCTTTTGGTGCTAAACAGTCGTCAGAGGGAACATTGAATTGGAAAGAGACGGCGAAAGAAAGGAGTAGGTAAATACGGACGATTGGGGGGCGGAGCCGAAGACCATCAATGGAGGTCGAAACAGGTATTTAGGGGCGACGGTTCGCGACTTCAGTCAGGTCTACCCCAAAAGAAGATGCTCCTGATTCTGGCCACGTGTTTTGGAATGGCTCTGGCCGCGCCGCAGTTCCCTGGCATGCCGCCAAGGCCTCCAGGACCGCCTCAAGGGGTTCGTTTCAGTTCCATAGTTGAGATTTGCGGATCGCAAAAATCAAACTCTCTTTTTTTTAAAGCCCTTATTTATCCCATTCTGAGTAGATTTTATAAAGACCACTTGAAAATAGGTTGATGAAACAAAAACTCGATATTTTCAAAAAGACCATTATAGTCTGTTCAAATTATAAATGTCAAGTCCTCCCTTAGCTCCGCCCCCTGATGATAATCCAATCATAGAGCGAGCCATCCACAGAGCGTTTTTCGAATGACGTCATTCTACTTGACATTCAAACAAGACTATATTTTCAAAAAATTTAATTTTTTTCACCATCAGCTTGAGAGAAAACCTCTTATTTTTGCACACTATTTTTCTAATAATTCGAAATTTGAACTTAATATTGTCCTAAGCCAAAGGTCGATGAAATATAGATTTTTGCTTTTTCGAAATTTTTTTCGAAATCAAAGTTCCCTAAAAAAATGACAAATCCCATTCATTGTGTTGGTGGAACTCGAAAAAAATGTGAATTTTTAGTTTCTTCTTTTCTTTTCGTTTTTTTCGAAAGGTATCTCGGGGTTCAAGAATTTCGCGAAAGACATTTTTTTCAAATGTTTACTCTACAAAAATTTTTTTCGAAGATTTGAACTTATTCAACTTACAGAAAGCTCCGAAAAATACCTCCAAAAAAGTTACATATGGGTTTTTGATTAAAAAAACAAGAAAAATATGAAGAAAAGTCTCGTTTTCTACTTCTGACGAACTTCTTGTTGTCTTCAGCAAGTTTTTCCAAAAAAATTTCTTTAAAAACGATTTTAAAAAAAGTTTCAGAGGCAAATATGTAACCCTCTCTCTTGAAAAAAACTTTTTCTCCCACTAAAAATTTTTTTACAAAAAAAGAAATATATTGGTGATAGAGTTCAGGTTATATACCTCGATGCGTTAATATGATGAAAAAGTTCTTTTCAGGATCTGCCCCCAGGATTCGAAGCCGTCCTCCCGGCGGAGACTGTCGCTCAGCTCCGCGCCGTCCACAACGACAACTCCCTTTCCCAGATGGACAAGCAGATCAGAATCGACCGGATCATGGTGAACCTTCCGGCCGAGGTCCACGACCGGCTTCCCAAGCCTCCGGGCTTCTCCATGCTCCCGGCCGACGCCCAGGCCCGTCTCAACGCCCTTCACCGTGATGCGGTACGTGGAAGGATTATTGAGCTTTAGGAAGTAGCTTCCATTGTGAGTCACTTCTGATAGAATAAGCTCTCATCTCGAAAATATTTGAGCCTTATCGACAAATTTTTGCACGCAATGTACTTTCCCGGTCAAAAAATATTGAAAAAAAAAGAATAATTTTCCTCAAACTTAGGACTTAAAAAAATCAATATCATCTGATTGCAGAGCCTTGACTTCCACGCTCGCCAAAAGGCGATCCGCCAGGTCTTGGAATCGCTTCCGGCCGAATACCAACGTCTTCTGCCGCCGCCGCCACCCCCACCAGGCTTCCAGCACATGCCGGCTCCCGTCCAGCAGGCTCTGAAGAAAATCTACTTTGACACCAGCATCAGCCATCGTGAGCGCGCTAGCAAAGCTAGGGTTCGTTGAATTTTTTTGGACTTTTTGAAATTTTCTTTATTGAATTTTTCAACCTTTGTGCTTTTTATATCGGAATATTAACGTTTCGGCAAATTAATTAAGATTAGATTATAGCTCTGAAAAATTCATTCATACGCTATGAAAAAAAGCAAAAAAACAAAAAAATAGTTAATTTTTCCACTTTTGAAATACATGTGAAAAAAATTTTTTTATTCAGTAATCTTTGAAAAATTCGTGTTCAGGAACAGTTTTTTTAAATGGTTCCGTACCAATAAAAGGCTAATTTAGACTTAGAAAAAAGAAGTTAGAGAAATTAATTAGGCGGAAAAATTGTCATTTTTTTCCCGGAAAATTCCATTATTCAAAAAGAAAAAAAGCTTCAAGTAGGACTCTTTTCAACCTTTCGTCTTCAGGAACTCCTGAAAAACCTTCCCGACTACAGCAAAGACACCCAATAACTACTTCATCGTCTTCCCTGCAATATTTATTGTATATATTGTGTCATTCCAAATCGTTGAGAGCTTCTATTTTTTCTTTGATGTTGATAAAAATTTATCAAAACTTTTCTCATTTAAAAAAATTGTGCAAAGAAGTTTGTTGGATTTTACGATCCAAATACATCAAGTCATTGATCGAGGCGGTGTCGCCCACTTGGCGTCCGGTGTCCTTAGGGAGACCCCTCTTGATATTTGAAACTGACCTCGCGCCTTCAAAGGTCGGGTCGCGACGCATGCTATCGCTAAGGGTGACCTCAAAAGCTCCTAAGTGCTCTAAAGTGAAACCTCACAAAGGCCTTCCAAGTCATTACAAGCACGGCGCCAAAATAGGACCAGCCTATTTGAAATAAAGCGAAAGGCTGCTCCATGGCGACATCATAATGGCGCGGCAAAAGGGCGATTTCAAAATCTGGTCAGGTCTTCAAAGGTTATTCTGTTGTTTCTTCCATTATATGCTGTTCTTTTCGCTCCATATCGTTCAAAAATAGTTGATTGCTGCTTGTTAATTTCAGATTTTCATATTAGGTTCGATTGAAGTGTAAGTTAAAGCATATCCGGTTCATAAAATTGAAAGATTGGATATATTTTCTCTTCTAGTGAATTTCGCAGGGTTAAATTAACAGTTAGAGTTTGGAAACTATCAGCTGCTCATAGGGAACCTCATTTCATGGCTATCATGTCTATTTTGTTTATTTTTCTTATCAGTTCCACCGTCTGTTCATCATTGCCGTGAGGATCGGAGACCAGAATTTTGATTCGTACCTTGAATTTTCCGCTGAATTCCCTCGAATTAAAGTGTTCCGAATTAATGGCGGAAGAACTTGAGTCATTGTGCAGCAAATTTGCTTTCATGCGTTGACTCATGTTGCTGTGACTGTCGTTTTTCGGCTCTTTCCTTCGCCAAAAAAGTTTTTTTTTCCGAGATTTCCCCGCACGTTTTGTTTATATGAATGATATCGATCCGTTGTTTTTTTCTTCGTTTTCAACGTAAATTCGCCGTCATTTCCTCGTCTATATGCTTCGCAGCAGCAGACTGTTTCAGATTGTTCGCGACCGCCTCTCGGTATTCAATTCGTTTATGTTCTGTTCGCTTTGAACAATTTCCGTTGGGTAGAATGAAAAATTTATTAGATTTACAGGTAAATATTAGAAAAAAATTTCAAGCAAAAAAATAGACAAATTTTATGTCTTTTTTTATGGAAAAAAAAGTTTGAGAAAAATTTCGTAAAATCAAAAGTTTGTCATTCTAATGTTGATGCCTATTGTTCAGCTTTCACACCACTTTAGTTGCTTTCAGAAACATTATTTTCTGGAAACTAATTCGATTAAAATCGCTATAAAAACCCATGACACCAGGAAAATATTCATTTTTCCACGAAAATTCCACTTTTTCTACCATTTTCTTCATTTTTAGATGCACCAAGAGGACATTCACGTCGTCAGCACTGGACCCACTGTGAAATCCAAAACGGTGGATGGATCGACAATGCCGGTACTTTCGAAAAAAAGAGAAAATATTTGATTCTTTTCCAGGTGACTACCGTTAACGTCGAAGTTGATGTCCCAGTTGAGAACGGCATCACTCGGATCAAACTGCAAGAAGTGCCGATGTAAAAATTATTTTTGTTAAAAATTATATGTTTATTATTCAGGTTCCTGGTCTATGCATTCAATCGGATCTACAAACGCGGACTGGACGTCGAAGGCATTTTCCGGAAAGAAGGAAACAGCATCCGGCTCAACCGAAATGATGTATGTGAAGTTCGAGGGACCAGAAAAATGAAAAAAATTAGAACCTTTGCAATTTAGAATTTTCGAAGTTATACTACCTTTACCTTAGAGGAATCAGATGAAGATTCGGGAAAAATCCAAAATTTTCAAAAAAAAAAGCTGAAAATCGGCCTGTTTTTTATCGGTTTTTGAAAGAAATGTTAGGAAATTTCAAAAAAATCGAACTTTTGGAAAAATTTTTGCTGTCAGGTGTTGAAAAAACGAAATTATCGATTTTTCGCAGTGCTGTTAGATTTTGTCTTTCTACTACTCTTTTCGAACTTAATTTTGATTTTTTTGATAAAATGCCTTTTTGCGAATTTAATGCGGTTTTTTTTTTGATAAGATGTCTAAAAATTCGAATTTCCCGCGATCTTTGAGCTCCATGTCTCATTTCTCTGCGCCCTCTCTTCTCTCGCCGACACTCTCTTGTTTACGCCTTCTTCGCTGACCTCGGCGGCGAGGGAAAAGTGACGCAGAGAGGTCAGACGATGTTCGAATCGTTGCGAGAGACCCATAGGCAAGAATGTATCGTGTTTACTCTATTAGGAGGTTAAGGACAATATTTTCGGAGTAGTATAGTCTGTTCTACTTTTGAATGTCAAGTCATCGCTCAAACTCCGCCCCTTATGTGTAGATTAAAGCAATCGGAGAGCGAGACATCCACCGAGCGTTGTTGGGGACGGAGCTAGAAATCGACTATAGAGTGTTTTCACATCATACAGAACCAAGCTTTGTTTATTAAGGGCCTAAAATTTTGATTTTAGTTTTTGGTGTACAGAAGTAACATGGACTGCTGATATTCATAAAAATGTAGTCACCGATTTTTTTTTTCAAGCTCCGCGAGATCTACAAAGGCCTTGCGGACATACCCAACGAGTTCACCGTCCTCGACACTTGCGTCCTTGTCAAACGGTTTCTGCGAGATCTTAAGGTTTTTCGGATCTTTCCCAGGAGAGCTTCAAGATTTTATTCAGCCGCCGTTGATAAGCTCTCCGGATTTTCGCATGAAAATAATGGAGAAGGCCAGAATAGCCGGGATAACCGGAAATTTCCAGGTAAGATAGTCGAGTTCATTCGTGAAGTAATCATCATAGAACTGGTCCAAACTTTTGGGATAAATTCGAAAAAAAAAGTTTGATCCGAACGCACCACAGGGTACGGTAGAAAGTGTAGAGAAAAACCTCGAAAATTTTTTTATAACAAGTTTTTTCGTGTTGCTTGTCGTTTAGAGCAGCTTTATCTGTACCATAAAGGCAGTTTTCAAGGATTTCCTGTACATTTTTTTCGATCATACCTAGGACCACCTCCCACAGGTTTTTAGGACCACCCCTGAGATTTTCCCCTCAGAAACTTTCCTATAAAGATTTTCCTGATCGAATTTTTCAGATGACCCGCGAAGAAATGGCACAACTCGTTTTTCATTGTACCCCGAAACTAACGACTACGAGTCTAGGAACAATGGGTTTCGTTTTGAGAAGACTTGCCACGGTATGAAAAGAAACAAAAATTGAAGAAAATTGGAAAATATTAAATTTTTATGATAAAATTATTGTTATTCGAGTTATTTATAAGCCTCTAATATGTAAAAAAAGACTGTTACAAGTTTATTAGGGAAGTTATGTACATGTGTAAATTGAAATTTCAGTTGAAGGTCATTAAGAAATGAATTAATGGTAGTGTAGACCAAAAAATCAGAAGTGACCATTGAAATCGAGCCATTTTTGATGTCAAAAAAATGTTTGAATCTCTCAAATTTACTCAATGTTTAGCTTATCCTCTCAAGGCTCTTTTAAGAGATTTTTGGGGGATACGAATCTTATTTTGCATCTTTCTTATAGAAGTTTCAAACGAAAAAAATCATAAGATGTTTGAAAAAAAGTGGGAAAAGTTACTCTAACGCCATTTTTTTCGGAAAAAGTAGGCGTAAATACTCAAAATATAGTTTTAAAAAAATTTGCTTTTAACTTCTTTTTGCTGGCTCGAAAAATTATAATTCGGAGAGCTATAGAAAAAAAGAAAAAAATAAAATTTATAGGCTAAATTAATCATTTTAAGATTAAGATTTAGTTTGTTAATAAATAGCAGCTTCTAGTTTTTTTCTTTGCTGGCACGAAAATTCTAACTTTGAGAGCTATAAAAAAGAGGAAAAAAAAAATTTTCCGAAAATGTTTGACAAAAAAACCTTCATTTTGAAACAAATATTCAGATTTTCAAAAATTCCAGATTGCCACCTATGCGGACAAGCATAAAATGACCATCGACAATTTGGCGACGGTCCTCGTGAACTGTATCTGGGGAGAAGAAGGCAAGGGATCGCTTCACAAAAAACGTTCCACAAAAGACAGAAGAGGATCTAGCAACACTACGGTTTGGATCTTCCTTCTGGAAGAAAAATCATGAGCAAGATTCCAGGAAGAACTGAAGGTCCACAAGGAGGAGCTCAAGATTCATTCAGACGTCGTCAAGCTTCTGATCACTAATGTAAATTTTTTCGCGAGTCGATTTTTCATGTGTAAATCCAGAACTGATTTATTTTTCATTTGGAAATCAAGAACTGACTCATTATTTAATTCCAGGCCAATCTCTTCGGCTTGCCGGCAACTTTCTACGTCGCCAGCGTCAATCCACACTCGGCGATGAGAAGTACGAGTGCCATGCCTTCTTTGAGGTTTTTTTTTATTGAAACTGGAAAAAAAAGGGGCACCCCGGGGTGAGATCCAGCCGACGTATGGGTCATATCTTCAGAATTTATAAGTTTCAGAAAGTTTCGAAACCTTGAGTGTGTAAAAACCTGGAAAAAAATTCCAGATTATCCCCGGTTAAGGCTAACTTCGATTGGTGGGGGCTGAATCAAAAGGGGGGCTATATTTTATTCTAAAAATCGCCTCGCAATGTCTAGAATGAACCGTCCTACCCAAATTTCGAATAAGCATTGTCTGCCTTGTCCTGACAACCTTGACGAATATAAAACCTGGAAAAAAATTCCAGATTACCCCCCCTCTCCCCGTTTGCAAATTTCGATTGATGGGGGGCGTGTTCTTCTAAAAATCGCCTCGCACAGCGCTAAATGGGGGACGATTCCAGAATGAATCCACCCAAAATAATCATTGCAAGCCTTGTCTCCGAATTAGCCCCCCTCAAAAAGAAACCAGACCGCCAGAAGGAAATTTTTAAAAGTTACTTGAAAATAACCAGCTCCTGTCAAGTATGAAGTGATACTTTTCAGAACTCCGCTCGAAACTCCTGGCGGCTCAACTTCGAACGGAAACGGATCTTCCTTGGTTCGACGGGAAAGCGAAGCTATCACCTCGACGATTTCCGCCAAGAAGACGATCAATATCATGAAAAAGGTCCGTATCTCAAGAATGTTCGCAAAATACAAAGTTTCCTCCATTTTTAGCGTTCTTCGTCTCACTTCCCTACGCTTCGTGATTTCCGAGTTCGAGTTAGCTCCAAGTTCTTCGTGAGGAACCGCAGCCCCAGCCCGGTCAGAATCGTGGGCTTTTTTTTTTCTAAAATACTATTTCGAGAGTTAAAGGAAAATTGAGGAATGTGAGAAGCTCAAGAATAATTTTGACAAGAAACAGAAGAAAATTGGTTTTTTTTCAAATTTTTAAGAAGGAAGCAATGAATTGGAAGGAAAAGATTGCTTCATTTCTTAGAGTGAGTAAAATTTTGAGGAAAACTTGTCTCTCTATGAAGTTGATTGAGAACTTGAACAAATGCGCTCCATGGATAATGCTTGCTGAAGTTGTTCATACTCGGCCTTTGGGGCATTTTTAGTGACCACTTTGGTCAGCACTCTTAAGTGATCCCTAGAATGGCTGAGAAACGTCCGGAGCATGTTCGGTTTTCATTACCGATGTCCAAGTAATTTCTTAATGTTTTTTTCAGAGATGCATGCAGGTTAGTGTTTGGTGTGTTAAAAAGGATGATTTTATTGCATGTTTCGTATTGTGATTTGATTTTTTTTATTTGACAATTTGGTTTATTTTTTACTCTTTTATTCCTATTTCTGCTCTGCCAATATGGGAAAATGGACCCTGTCTCGAAAAGATGCGAAAATGATCCAAAAAAAGTTATTTTTTCAGAGAGACATTTGAGACAAGCTCTGTTTTTCAATTGAACGCGTTTTATAAAAAAGACGAATTTTCGAGTAACTTGCTGTGATTTCAGAAGCAATTTGCATGAATTGTCTTTTGAAAATGTAAAAAGTGTATTTAGTTGTAGTTTTCACAAGAAAAAAATTTTTGTGTCCCAGTTAGGGTAATTTCATTCTACAAGATTTTTTTCCTCTCTTATTCATTTCATTTGCATGTTATGGGTTGTATAGTTATCCATACACCTTCGTTCTTAGAAATTTTCAAGCATTTTTCAACTTTTTACCCTCCTCTTCAATATATCAATCTCTCGTATGAACCTTGTTTCCAGCACGTTAAGAGGTATTGTTGGTTAGTTTTTTAGCGGATCAGTCAGAATCCTAATTTTTTAGATTTCTATGAAGGTTTTCTTGAATGGTAAGAATGTTTTTGTAGAAAGCTTTTTTCCAGAATGCATTATATTCCACTTGGTTGCCCCACTGACAACCTGGTTGTTTTGCTCATTCGAATTGCGAATTTTTTACAGGATTTTGAAGAAACTTTTGAAGATTTTTCTTCAATTGGAGAACAAAACCGCCTGGAGGAAGATGGAAAAACAGACGCGGAGGACGGATCCAGGGAAAAGAGCTCGACCAGAGCACAAAGCTCTTTTTCACAGATCTTTTCCTTTTTTTATTTGTCCCACGTCCGCACGTCCTGAATTGTGTGTTTGTTCCATATCAATAGTTCTTCAGCATGTTAATTAAGCGCGCGTCGCAAGTATATATTGGGCATTTCCAATCATTTGAGATCATTTGTGGACGTTCTGAAGGCGTAAGGTTGTGTAGTTTACGAAAATACCTAACTATGCGAAAGATCTTGAATAAACATCGGTCTTTGATGGAAAGCCAGCGAAAACACCAAAAAAAAAAATCACGTTTAGCTTCTGAGCCGCTACATAGTCTTTTCAGATTTTGAGTGTCAAGTCGTTGCTCAAACTCATGATATTCTGCAAGAACTGTATTCCTATCGATGTCCAGAAGCAAATGAAAGAAATTGATTTCGCAGATGAAAAATTAAAAAAAAAATCAGCTTCTTGGAAGAGCGTCCCATACTCGGCTTTCCGCTCGGTTTTCAGTAAAGACCGAGGTTCATTCCAGATGTTCCGTAGAGCTAGGTCTTTTCGTATACTCAACAACCGTACGACGATAGAATATTCTTAACTTGTTTCAAATGACTGAAAATGCGCGATTCGAAAGTTTCCTGTACATCCGACGCGCACTTTAGGTAAATTAATAACGTCCTTATTGTCCTGTGTCATTTTAGAAATTTGTCGTCCCTTTTTAACGGGTTCACCCCTTATTCGTGTTTCTGTGTTTGTCTGTGTCTAAATGTGCATATTACTAATATAAATGTATATTTAGCATGTGGAAGAAATCACGCAAAAAAAAAAATGACACGCAAAGCAAACAGGAAAAAGTCATGAAATCATTGCAAAGCACTAAATAATAACTATTGTGTGATTATTGTCCGAATTTAGTCTTTGAGTTTTTTCTTAGGCCCTTTGATCAAACTATGAAAGGTTCATGAATTAGTTTAGACTCCTCAAAAGCGTTTCGTGAGAACATTGTCAATTTTGTTCATCAAAAGTCAGATTTAAAGATCATTCTTCTTCCTTTTTTAAGGCTAGGTAAACTAAAGAATTTTAATAGCTCAATATAAGTCTAAGTTGGGCTCTTAGGCGCCTTTGATCACTCTAGGAAGACTTTCAAACAGATTATAAACATGAAACGAATATTTGAAAGTGAATATATGTGCATCTGTATTTATCTGGTACATCACTGAGCACTACGGCCAGGTTTCAGAAAGCTCTCAACCGCAAAGTTAAAAGCTTTCTTGTCATAAATTGGATCTTTTACGATCAGAGCTGTGTGCTGGGGGGTAACGTCGGTCCACAATCAGTCGCAATCGGGACCTTTTTTTTTCTTTTTTCATAGTGACATCACATACTTCTTCTAAATAGCCCATTTTCGATTAACCTCCTCCCCCCTTTACACTCAAAAATTTCGAAGCAGTGAGGGTTTGAAAAAGTGGCAAAATTTCGACCCCTTCGCGACAGGGCCGGCCCAGCCCACAGCTCTGATTGCGATTGAAACAAAAGTTTGTCTCGGAGTCAGATAGTTCTAAAGTACACCTTAACCAAGCTGCATAATAACGCCAACCAAATCTAAAAACATTTATCTTGTTCAATAGGTCATAGGGAAAAGTCTCAGCACAAAATTTTTATAAAAAAATAGAGTTACGAGACCCTTTTTTATAAGTTATTAAAGTCTTGGATTCTCAAAAAAAATGAAAAACACAGTATTGCAGCGCTTTGGAAGAGAAATTAGTAGAAGCTGAGATTTTCGATTAAAAAAATGACTTGATAATCCTTCAAAAACAGAAGAAAATTGCAAAGGATCGCAATAAAATAAAGAGAAAAGTAAGGAAAAAACCAGCATATTATGAAGAAACGGAACAAATGTGGTATTTTCGGAAAAAACTAACGAAAAAAGCATCCTGAAAGACTCAATCTGTACAACTTTTTAAAAAAGACCTTCGAAATCATCAAAATCCGTCAAAATAGGAGAAATTGCTAAAATTCTGATCGCCTGTTTCTCGAAATTCTGAAATTTGCCCAGTATGAGAGTATCAGGGTTCATCTGCCTAGTTTTCAAGAAAATCGCGATCGCATAGTGAAAAATTACAACTGTGTTTTTTTGAATATGCTTCCGAAGAACCGATTCGAACCTTTTTTACGAATTTTGTCAAACTAGTGAGAATGTTCTCCAATTGATTTTGGAAATGTTTCAAGTCATAATTTCCCATTTTTCAGCAGGTGCAACGAAGGCCGTTGTTGGATTTGTCGACGCCGCAAGGATCTGGTGATGAAGTCGTGCCGCCGCCGACGAACGAGCCTCCTGATGACGACGTCACGTCGCCGCAGTCGCCGACGCAGCGACCGACCCGACGAAAGAAGACGCCGTCGCGAACGGAGGTGCGACTGAACCGAACAGACTCTTCCACGTAGATTGATCTTTAGTCGAAGAGCGAGTCAGTCGGATCGACGACGTCGGTCGGCCATCAGCCGCGGAGTCAGCAGTCGCGACGACCAAACACGAACGCCGTCCGAAGACCGACGCCCAGCGACGACGCCGCCGTCCCGACGACGTCGACGTCTACGGAGACTTTGAAGGTTTAGAACAGCTAGGAAATCATTGAATTGTACATGTAAGACGATCTCTAGTTAGACGCCCCTGTCTCAGTTCGTTATAGACGTTTTTCATGAACCAAAAAAAAAAAACAGAATTTTTGACGATTGTTACGGTTTCTGAAACAGAAGGTCCTCAAAATAAGAGAAAATTTATGAAGTCAGCTAATAGCTCAAAAAGAAGGTTTTTAGTCTAACGTCCCTGTCACAATTAACTATATCAAGAAAAAAATGGATAAAATAGAAAAATTTTTCGATGATTTCAACGTCTTCTGAGGCTTCGAAGGTTCAGAATAACTAGGAAAGTGTTGAAAAGATTCAAAAATTTTTTTGAAAGTTTGCAATCTTTTGGTGTAGTTCAATAGGTGATAAAAAAAGCCTGAAAACTGATAAAGTTCTGCTGTTTTTTTAAACCGGAAAGAAAAATATCTAGAATGAATTTACAGTCATCTTCATGGTCACAGGTTACATCCAAAAATTGTTTTGAAAAAATAGAAGAATTTTTTGAATTTTTTGCTTTGAAAGAAAGGTTATCTGAAAAAAAAAAATAATTTCCTGCGAATAACTCTGAAATGTATTTTTCTCAAGCCGGACCGCGAGACGACGAGAGAGGCCAACAAACGGACGAACATGCCCCTGCGACGGTTGTCGCAGAGCGAACAGAACAGCGAAGTGGCCCGAATGCTGAAACGACGCGAATCCGACGAGCGGAAGGTCGTCGGCGACAGCGATCTTTACATCTATGTTCGTTGAGATTCAGTGAAACAAGAGGAAAAAAATTGGGAATATGGGGGCATTTTTTTTAGCCTCTGGCTGAACTTTTGACTCGCGAAGTTGGCGAAAACCATAAAAAAATTTTTTTTTCAGTAGCGATTTTTTTCTCCTAGTTAAAAAAATAATCGGATAAATAGGAATTTCACATCTTCCGGCGTCAACCTGTAGTTCGATAAATCAACAAAGAAAGTATTTTTTTCTTCGAGCCTGGGGGAACTTGTTTATCGCCAGTCATACTCATCCAATGTATGGTGATCCCATAAAAAAGGGAAGTCTGTCGCTATGAATTTTTTCATGAAGTTATGAATCTTTAAGGGCGGTGAAAGCTTGGAAATTTTCGCTTTAGGTTTTTAACTAAGGTATTTTTAAAACTCTAGGAAAGTTGAGCTGAATTTTTTTTTATCGATTTTGCTCCCATTTTGGGACCTGACTAACTTGAAGCATATCCATGGCAAGAGTCCCTGAAAAAAACAGGCTGGTTCTGACTTTTTTAAAAAAGTTCTGACTGAATTGAGGCACGTTAAGAATAAGGCCCCCAAAGCTTTTCCACCTTCTCCAAAGCCCTCACATTTTTCAGAACGACAATCCAAACTCCTTACTCGGCGAAGAACATTTCTCGTTGTCCAACAAAATGCGCGCTTCCCGTTTGAGACGACACACGGCGCCGATCAAAAAAATAATATGTCCATAAAGTAAGTTTTTCAATAGAAGTTTTGTGGTAAATGTTTAAAAAAAAACTGGAGAATGAAAATGTAAAAAAATTTTCAGTTTTTTTGGAAGCTTCTAGAAATTCGGTTTTTTTAAAATTTTTTTTGAAATCTAGCGAACCAACTTTGGTTATCAAAAAAATTTCAGAACCTTATTTTTTTCATTAAAAAAATTTTACTTTTTTTGTAATAAAAATCGTTTTTCGATTTTCATCGGGAAATCAGTGATCTTCGAGCCTAGAATTTTTTTTAAACCTTTTTTTAACTTGAATTTTTTTTGTGTAGTATTTACAAACCATCAATCAATATTCATTTTTGTTCTAGTCATAGACTTAATCAATAATTAATTTCTTTGAATAATTCGTCGTTTCAGACGCCACCAACCGAATACGACCAAAACAGGACTTCCGCAACGTCGTGTCACTATGACGGCGGCCGGCGATGAAAAGGAGGTTTTTTCCCCTAATTTTCAGGAATATTCATCTCATTTCACTGTTTCAGAACTTGCGGCTGAACAGCGTTTATTGCGACGATGCGATGGACTTTGAAGAATCTGGAGCTCGAGACGATTCTGAACTGAACGACTCGACGAACATCCTCGAGAAGGTCGGAAGGGGTCTGGGAAAGAAGAAGATGATCAGAAACTCGGAAGAAAGGCTTTGAATTCGTAAATCTCTTTAATGCTGAGGAAATTGAGGGGATAAAATACAGAAAGCCCCACAAAGGTCAAAAAATTGTTATAAACATTTCTTCAATGATTTTCTAGATTTTCACTTACTGAGCATACATGGTATAGTCTCGGTGGACCTGAAAAAAAGGGGGGGGCTTGGAAAAAAACGAGAAAAATGGAGGGGGGGCTAAGTATTGCAGAAGTTGATAGTGATACTTTTGAAGAACTTTTTTTCTAAACGATTCCTACTTCTTTCAGAAACTAATCGAGTCGAGAACAAGGAGAGCAAAAGCGAGACGAGACAAGAGCTGCACGCCGAGTCTGAAGGTCCTGACGGGCTCGGCGGCCGAGATCGAGGACGCCGAGCGGAAAAAGGCCGAGAAGTCGAAGACACCCTCCCCGCAGCCGCCGCCCGTGCCCCCACATCAGCCGTCGCTCATCTACCTGCACCCGACCGTCTCCACGGACGAGTCCCAGGTCGCGGTCAAGGTCAAGGTTCCCCGGACCGAGCCCAAAGACGACGTCAAACGGGTCAGGACGTCGCCCAAGACGCCGACTGAACAGGTTCAGTGATCAGCTTCAATCACTATTCACAAGTGAAGTCCAAAAGGACAAGTTCTAGAAGTTTTCTGAATCCCAGATCTACAAATAATCTCTTTATGGACTGGAAGGGGAGGTCTTTCTGTGGCTGGTTTTCGGAAAATGGCTATAACACTCCTTGATGTACCAGTTGTAGATTCTGAGAGTCTCTAACTGCACCACTTTCTAGTTTTCAAGAAATGAGGTACTCAAGCCTTAAAATAGCCTATTTCAATGGATTTCTAGGTTTGTCTTTGGCTTTAAGGCATCTATTCTCAAAAAGGAGGGAGTTTTGCAGGTTGAGACTTTCAGAATCTTGTTCTGGTAAAATCACCTTCCTTGTGAGGATATACTCTATCAGCGTTTCTTGTAGAGTTTTCCAAACTCCCTACAATTTCAGAAGGGCAACTCGCTCTACGAACACGGTCATGCGTGGGTCGGCAACAAGCAAGTCGTCATGTCCTCCCCCCAGCCGCCGTCGCGAATCGAGCGAAGTCGCACGCGACTCTCCTACACGCGAGCCAACGCCTCGCCCGAAGCCGTTCCGCCACCTCCAGAACGCAGCTGCGTGTCTCCGCGACTCTCGATGTCGCCCGTCATGCGACACATCGCCCAGACCAACAACTCGCCGGCCGAGACCATCACGTCGGCTACCTTGCCGAGGTATCACCTTCATTCCATGCGGAAGGCCGATAACTGGTCGTAGAAGCAATTGAAAAAATAAACGGAAAAATCAAGAATTTGAGCTCTATTCTTAGCATGTAGAGCGTTTGACTAGGGTTTGAGCATTTTCTTCGAAGTAGGATGTAGAAAAAAGAAGAAGCTACGTGGACCAACGGTAACTGGACGCGCTCCGGACTTTTCTGGGCATCTCTAGTGATCACTTTAGGGGCGTTAGCGTACTTGAGTGCTTCCTAGAAACACTCCACTGTAGCCCGAAAGTGAAAATGAAAGAGAAGTGAGACGGAAAATTAGGATCATTAAAGTTTGAATTATTAGTAATAGAGTCTAATGAAGTTGGCTATGTATTCTTGTCGTTGAAAAATGAATCATCATTATATAATCATATGTTTAATTTCGAATTAGAGTTGTGCAGACCTTGATCTCTCGCATAATCTCATAGGAAACCAAAAAAAGGTTTTCTCAGATTTTGGAGACCTTTAAATGGATTCTTGCATTGAGTTTTCAGTCTTTTTTTTGTGATTAAGTAAATTTTAAGACTGAATATTTTGTTTAACTTTGAGAAGTTTTTGCCTTTTTGATTATTTTTTTTGATCCGAAAACTTTAATTTGCCACGAAAAAGAGAACAAAAATCGCCTTTTCAGAACTTTCTCTTCTTCTAGATACAACAACGTCCCCTCGCCTTTGATCATCAAACGGAGTCCGAACAAGTCTGAAGGTTTTTCCGGCTCTAAAAAACAATTTTTAATAGTTATTTCTTAGCAATACCGACATCGCCTGGAACACCTTCGTCGTCCCTGTTTTCTCCAACTTTGCCTGAAACCTTCGGATCTCCGCAGACCCCTCTGAATCTTCACCCACAAAGGCCACCTCTAGTGAATCAGTCGTCCTTGGATACCTGTTTAGATTCGACTGTTAGTTGTAGAAATCAGAAAATATGATTGATAGGACCTTTTAGTCGTCTTTCTTCGATGACAGCAAGTTCAAGGCTCCCACGGCGTTTTTCAAAGCTCCGCCCGTACCGAAACACTCGAGGCCACTCACGGAGTCGACGTCGGCTATTGGAGGGTCCAGGAAGGTAGGAGCTGTTAGCATACGAAGGGTGGATCTCACCCCGGGGTGCGGCCTACCCCCCTCAAACTGCGGCCTACTTTTTCGATAGGAGAAAGAAAGAAAAAGTTGGAAAGGAACTTTTATGAGACGTTGAGAAAAATTTTGCATCAGTTCAGTTTCTCAAAATAGCGCTTACAAAATTAGTTCTACCGATTCAAGTTTAAAAAAATCACTGTTCCCTTAAGTGACTTCATATTTTTCCCATGGTAACAATTAAATTTGAGTGCAAAGGGCTTTTTTGTGGTTGAAAAGAACTGGAGGGAAAAATATTGTATTTTTAAAATTTAATTTTTGATTTTGAAGGCAAGTCGGTTAGGCGTAGCCATCCTTAAAAAAATTAATAACTTTCAAAGTTTCAATTTTTTTATTTTGATTCATAAAGATATCCCAAAAATAGGTGGTCCCTGGGCGAATCTGCCTGCTTAGTCAGTGAAAAAAAACGGACACTACTGATATAAGTGCTGAAAAACGTCCAAAAGTCAGAAACAGTCCTTCTTTGAGGGCTAAAGTAATTTCAAAAGCTAGAACCAATTCTTTTTCAAGTGCTAAAAACGTCCAAACCCCAGAACCAGTACTTATTCAAGTACTGAAAAACTTCAGCAAGACTCGCCGTTGTTCCGACAGCCGTACTCGGTGTCGTCGCTTCCCCACAAGACCAGTCATCGCTCGGTGAATTTACCGCCGACGCGACATCGCTGCGACGACGACGACTTCAGCGAACACTACACCAACATGCTGCTCTCGTCGACCTCGAGCAACGACGTGGTTTGCCCCGAACGTCTTGCAGACCTTTTGGTCAACTACAACGTTCAGATCCTCACGCCACGCCGCGACAACCTCGACATGCGTCCGTCGGTCGCCATGATCCGTCAGAGTGGGCTCGTCCGTTCGCGCGTCAATCATTTCCAGGTAATTGGGACATGAATCGCCCGTTTCTGATGGCTCATTTGTGGTTCAAGGAGATCGCCCAGCTGTCGACCACCGCCAACGAGACGTTCTTCGGTGGACGGGTGTGTTTTCCTGAGGGACTTGGCTTTGTGAAAAGCAAATAAATATGAGAAAATGCAGTTGGAAGTTCTTTGAGTTAATAATTTTCAGTAGAAATTAAAAAAGTTTCAATTTTACTTTTTGGATGAAATTTGACCGCATTTTACTTATTTTGATTTCTTTTTTCGCCGATACTTGAGCCCAAAATCGTGGATTTCGTCGTAAATGTCGCTTTGAAACAATTGGAAACGTGACAATTTAATAATTGTATAGTCAGAGGCATAGATTTTAAGTTTTTAGTGCAGTTTTCGAGGTAAAAATTTAAGAAAAAATGAAGTTTTCAAAAAAAAAACCTTTGATCCACCACAATTCGCGCACCTTTTTTCAATTACTGATCATTTTTTCTATCCAATTTTGAATTCTTAAGACGCCTTCCTTTGCTTCCAACCGAGCACATCGGGACGGACTCATGGGCTCCTGCGATCTGCAGAGGAGTTCCTTGAACAGCGTCGATTCGACTTCTGGCATTTCCGATTCCCACAATCCCCCCGATCATCGTTTTTGAGCCTTTCCTGCCCTTCATTTTCTGTCGATTCATTTTTTGAACCTCTATCATTTCATTAATTTATTTTGACGGACTATTCGTATGGGTACATGCAAACATTCCTACAGTAGACGGGTCTTTGAAAAACTGAGCCGCGGCTGAAATTCTTTCGCCTTTCCAATGGTCTCGACTCTGATTTCTATGCTTTATTTCATCGCTTCTTGGAATGAAAACGTGCGAAACATATTTGAGCGCATTTTTAAAATCCTGTACATGTAATCAAATTACATTCACAAGTTTTTAAAATGCGTTAGAGCATCTTTTTGCCCGTTTTTTCTGTCCAAACTAGCGGTGAATTTGGTTTTACCCAAGGTAAATCTATTCCGTATTGCTCTATGTCGTCTCCCCGTTTATTTTTATTCATTTTTCTTCTTTGATAGGAATATTTTTCGCGTTCTTTCATATCTTTCATATCTTCTCTGTGCGATAAAAAAAAGAAAACTGGTTTTTTTTTTCATTTGTTTCTTTTCAGGTCTTTTATCTTTTTGCCCCAAGCTTCTCGTTTCCAAAACGATTTAGCCCCGTTCTCTCCCGCATTCGCTGTTTAGTACAATATAATTGCCAAATGATACTCGTCTTTGTTGAATTTTTTTTTCTCTCTCATTATTTCCTATCGCTTAATGGTGTTTATGGTTGTTTGTGTGTGCTGTCATTGATGATCTCTATATAGAGGTGCAAGAAAATTTGAGACGAAAGACGACACAAAAAAAGATGTTTTTTTTTTGCCGAAAATTGTGCTTCTCCTGAATTCTTCTTTTTGCACACTTACCATTCCTATCGTACGTCTTCGTCCTTTTCATTCCGACTGATTATTCTTTCCGATATGCTCTTGTAAATAAATGGTACAGTTTAGAAAGAAAAACAATGCTTAAGTGATTATTGTAATTTTGTCAGTTTTCCAGTAAATCTTGATGTTTTTCGACTCAAATCGATGTATTTTTTTGTTTATATGTAAAGCTGCGAGGTTTTAAACATTTTGTTAATGGGAATTAGGACTCTGCCGTCAAATGGATTGAGAGAAAAAAGTTGTGATTTTTTTTCATTTTATTGGTTTACGGTATTGAATTCGGTCGTGTGCACTGCAGACAATACGTCTGAATTCACGCGCAATCGTTATGATTTTTTTTTTCGCAAAGAAAAACTATATAAGATCACCAGAAACCCCAGTTTTTACTGCCCCTATGCCTTTAATGGGGAGCACTAGCTATAAGGTGATACCAAACTCGTATCTTCTGGATGAGATTCAAAAAAAGGAATCCCTAGCCAGTAACATTGTTCATAATCTATATTTTACGAAATCTTTTCACTTACAGATTTTCGGAGCTATAGGCAACACAGCCAAATTTAAAAAAAAGGAACTCCAAAAATTTTCAGAAGACAATTTGCGGGACCAACTTCGATCCCCGTTTGCATGACTTCCACTGATGTTTTCTCCGACGAAAGACCGACTTTCTTCATATTCACAGTTTATTTGATTGGGATAGTAGGAATGGCGACGACTGTCTTCTCGATGTACCTGGTTCTGTACAAACTCACTCATTCTCCCTACAAATATCACCTACTTCCCTACATGGTGAGAAACGCTTTTTGAAAAAAAAAATGAGAAATTTTCAGGTAAACTTATTTTCGGTAGAATTATTCCTGACGGAAAACTTCTGTTGAGGTTCGTTAGAGCGCATTTACCGAATCTAAAAAAGCATCATTTTTTCTGGTTGTTCCTTCAAGGAACTGTAATTCGTTCTTACATTTATTCCGCACAATTTCACTTTTAAACAAGGAAAACTCGAATTTTGGAGCAATTTACGTGATATCGTTTTTAAGGTGTTTTAAGGGGATTTTTAAGGTGATTTTTATCTTTTAATTCAATTTTTAAGATGATTTTCATTTCTAGAGAAATTTTTGGCCTTGAATTTCTGAATTGAGAAAAGTTCATCTAAGAAAATTTCTCGTCACACTTCATTTGCGGCGGATTCGTGTTGCGTTTCGAGAGGATCCAGGCCAACTTTGTATAAATTAAAGGCCTTTTTCGGGTCATGTTATTTTCACATTTTCCTGATTTCTATGAAGTGCGCCTTTCTACAAGGCCTCCGTGGCGTTTCAATTACTCTAGTTCTTGGATTCCACATCTTCCCGAGTATTTTCAAACACGGGTATATTGGCGTCGACATGTGGGTTTATATAATTTGAATCGAAAACTTTTTTTGCGTGAGTAAAGGGATTTTTCGAATTTTTTGATGACTCGATTCCAAAAATATTTTTTCATGTTATGTTCAAGGTGCCGTGAAATTGAAAACTATCTCTGATTCTCCTAAATTTAGCTACATAGCTATATTTTTTTAATGTTCTGACGGTTATTTTTTTGAATTTCTTTATACACGAAAAAAAGTTTATTACAGTAGGTCGATCACCGTCCATAGTGAAAAACTTGAATTCGAGGCTTTTCATTGTTCTAAAAATCGTTTTCAGATTTTTTGTTTTATCGGGATACCTGATAGCAAAGATCCTGTCGAAAGATGAATCTCCAACGATTTTGGAATTTTTCTCAAAACGCTTCAAGAGGATCCTTCCGATGTACTATCTCTCTGTTCTGATAACGTTTATTTGTGAGTTTTTTTTTCAAATTTCAATAGGTACAGTCAGAAAATGCTTCTGAAGGCTGAAATCAAAAAAAAAATGAAAAAAAGTCTGAACAGTTTGAAAAATTAACTTCCACCAGATATCCTTCAAAAACACTTTATTTCCATGAAAATGATGAGAAATGAAATTGAAAAAAAATGTTTCAGCATAAAATTAAGTGTAAAATGAATGACTTCAGACAGTTTTTTTTTGTATATTTGAATTTTCAGATCGTTTCTTAATTTTCCCCAAAATTTCTTTCTGAATCTAATTTATTCAGGCTGTGGCTTGATTGTGCTGCCGATAGACCGGCCTGATTTCACAAGTGATCTGAAATGGGCCTTGCCTCTTGTCTACAACGTTGAGCCGACCTTTGAACATCATACTTATTGGGAACAGGTACAACTAAAAACAGTTTTTTTTAATGATTGACTAGATTTTTAGCTGGAACTTCTAGCTAGTGTTTGAGACCGTTCACTGATTTTTTCTGATTATTAGAATTAATTGCAGATTATATGAATGTGACAGAGTGGATGAATGAATCAAGTAACCAAATTATGTGATTATGAAAATTTCTGATCCGGTCTCAAAAAAAAATTGAGCTGTCCCTAAATTTTTTCCAAGGTCAGATATTCACTATTCATATTTAAATTTATAAGATTCGACTTTTTTAAAACTTTCTGACAGTGTTTTTTTCAGTTATTTTTAGAAGCAGGAAAAATTCAGGGCTCATAAAAATGCAACTTTAAGGATAATAATTCATCGACTTCAATCAGATTCAAGCTTTAGAGAATTCAAAAAATTCATTTTTTGGCTAAAAACTTGAAGAATCCTGAAAAATGAAATCCCCCTTTCCAGGTAAAATCGGTGCGTTTCTTGGCGCAGACGTGGTCTTTGTGCTGCGAAGTGCAGTACTATCTGATCGCCCCTTTGATTCATTCCATCGCTAAGATTCTTCCAACGCAATTGAGACTTGTTGGATATGTTTTTTCTATCTCTGCAAGCTTATTTTATCACTGGACGGCGCCTTCGGAACGTGGCTACTCCCTGCTGCCGGCAAGACTTTGGCAGTTTCTCTGTGGAGCCTTGGCGGCTGAATTATCAGTCATCTTACTGGGGCAAAACGGGAAGAAAGACAAAAAAGAAGGAGGTGATTCTCTTGATTGATTCAAAAGGCTTGCTTAAACCGTTTTTCATTGACTTTACGTATAAATACACATTTTGTTTCTTACAAGGGAGTCTTGTCCTAACATCAAGTTGAAACTTGGATAGTTTATAGACCAGATAAAGATGCGTTTCATTTCAAAACAAAACTTTGAAAAAGTTCATTTGTGACCCCGTATATGGAAAAAATGGTAAAGATCATTCAGTTAAATTCTTGTTGTTACTGGGAAATAAGGCGGACCATTTTTCTCCAGAAAAAAATTGAAAACTTGACGAGTCATAGTCCTAGGTAAGGGTATTTGAAAAACAATATATATTATCTGATGGATCCAAAAGTTCATTTTATCAATTTCTTATCGAGTTTAACAGGCAATCTATCTTTTTCTCAAATATCTACTCAAAATTATTGAAACTTGAACTCGTTTCGCAAAAAATCGGCCGATACTTTTCCGAATCGAAATCCGAACCGATACTTTTCCGAATCGTACTTTTCCGAATCGGTTGTCTACTTTTCCGAACCCAAATTTATTATGCTTTTCCGAATCGTAATTCAATTAATTCTTTAGGTGGTACCGTCATTTTCAATCCGATTCCTTATAATTTTTTTCCCAGAGTGCAGCCTTCCGTCTGACCATTTTCGAAACTCGAATAGGATTCATTTTTCCTCGAGTGCTCTTTCAGAAACTTTTTTTCTTAGTTCTTCCGATTTCAGAACTCTGAAGTTGACTGGCCCATTCTCGTCTTAAAAATTTGAACTTGGAAAACAGTTTTAAGATTCGAAATTTCGGTGTGCAGGAGTCCGTTCTGAAATCGAAAGAGCCAAGAAAAAAAGTTTCTGAAAGAGCACTTGCGGATTTAAAGTCCTTCCTGCACACCGAAATTTCGAATCTTAAAACTGTTTTCCAAGTTCAAATTTTTAAGACGAGAATGGGCCAGTCAACTTCAGAGTTCTGAAATCGGAAGAACTAAGAAAAAAAGTTTCTGAAAGAGCACTCGAGGAAAAATGAATCCTATTCGAGTTTCGAAAATGGTCAGACGGAAGGCTGCACTCTGGGAAAAAAATTATAAGGAATCGGATTGAAAATGACGGTACCACCTAAAGAATTAATTGAATTACGATTCGGAAAAGCATAATAAATTTGGGTTCGGAAAAGTACACAACCGATTCGGAAAAGTACGATTCGGAAAAGTATCGGTTCGGATTTCGATTCGGAAAAGTACGGTTCGGAAAAGTATCGGCCAAAAAATCGGAAAAATGTTCCAATGAAAATTAAAAGGAAGTATCTAGCTCAATGGAATATAGCAAAGAAAAACGTAGCTTTTCTTTTTTTACTGAATTGGAAAAATTTCAGAAGCAAAAAAATAAAAAATAAAAAAAACTGCAAACTTCCAGAAAAAAATGGCTAGAATCCTTATCGATGCTCTCCTTGGCTTCATTCAGCTTCCTCATCATAACTTCCAGCATCTTCCCATATTTGTTCAATGAAGTCCCGTTACGGTACTCAAAATCAGCAAGTTTTCCAAATCGACTTCAAATTTCAGTATCGTCGTCACATTAATATCATCTATTTTGATTTTCTCGTCGAGCTCCTCATTTTCAAAATCTTCCGTGTTCAGGTACAGTAATTATCTTATTTTGTTCAACGAAAATATCTTAACTTCAGCTGGAGGCCTCTAACACTTCTAGGCGATATTTCTTTTGCCGTATACCTTTCGCATTGGCCTATTTTGACGTTTTTGCGTTATATTTTGAACGTGGAAACTGATTTTTCGATTCTTGGTGAGTTGGGAGCAGTTAACTAAGGAAAAAATCTCTCTAGCTTGATTATAAATTTTCTCCGAATAAAAAGAGGTACCAAATCCGTTCAGACCTACAGGGACCTGCCCGGTTTGCACTGCACCTTCTCCTCTGGCCCTACTAGACCATTTTTGACCAGATTTTTTAGTTTATAAAAAGAGAACGGCTATTTTCGACATTAATATAGTCTTTCCAGATTTTGAATGTCAAGTCGTCGCTCAAACTCCGCCCCTAATGATGCGATAAACCAATGAGAGCGACCCATACACAGAGCGTTTTTGAATGACGTCATTGCACTTGACGTCAAAAATATGAACAGACTATAGATGAAAAATTACAGAAAATACTATTTTTCACTTGCAGAAGACGAATTTTCAAATTAGGCTATTTTTGAAGAATTGCTGGCGTTTGCAGAAACTTCATTTTTAAAACTAAATGTCGAAATTTTTTAATGTTCTATTTGTGTTTTTCTTCAAATTTATCTAGGGTCCGCAAGCCATTTCTTCAGAACGATTCAAAAAATATGTTTTTTACATTGTTTGATAGAGGAGACTGTCCAATCTCATAATCCGTTTAGTTTTTGGAAAAAGGTCCACTAAGAAAAAAGTTATGGCCAAAAAACTAGCGCGCGCGGCGTTCAACTGGAGGCAAAATCTCACGGTTTACCCGCTGCCGCACGCTTTCTTTTTAAATGTTTTTGCGCGTTTCTGGACCGTTTTTAAATCGGTTTTCTGCTCTGTGAGATTGTCCGAACTGAGCCTCATGTTTTTGGTATGAATCTTTTGTACAATCCTCATAAGAATTTTTTTGATAAAATATCAAAAAAACTACCTAGAAAAAAAGGTCAAAGGGGTTTTTTCAGCTTATTTTTTTCTTTTTTTCTACTCAGAAAAAAATTATTATCATTCGATTTGGAAAAAAAGAAAAAAATGAAAAAAATAATGTTATTTCGAAATAAAAACAGGAAAAAAAGTGCAATTTGACTCCGAAAAAAACGGCTCCTGCGACATTTAAAAGGGCGCTTCGGTGTGTTTGACGCAAACACTGCTACGGACGCTTGCACGAAATCTTCCGAAATTTCAAAAAAAAATTGCCATTTTTTCGAAGTTTTCAAAGCCGTTATTTTTTTCGCGTCGATCGATTTTTTTCATAATTTTTTCATTGATATAGTTTTGAACGCTTAATAACATAATCAAAAAAATATAGACGCGATCCTATTCCCTCATGCGTCAACGAGGCAGACGAAAAATGGAGGTTTTGGTAAAACTCAAATATAACTTGATTCGCTGTCTCAATAATTGTTTTCATTTTGAATTTTAATTTTTGGACACACTGTTAGTTTTTAAATCAAATAAAAAGTATACCAAGTCGCTGAAATTTTTTCGCATTTCAGCTTCAAAGTTTGGTGTCACTTTACAAGCTTTAATATTTTTTTCGCGTCGGTAGATTTTTTTCATTTTCACTCAAAAAATAAAGAAAGTGTTAATGTATAACATACTTAAAATTTAGAAGCGTTCCTCACTTGGTTTTTCTGAAACGCGACGATTTTGTGAAACTTGTCAGCTTTTTTTCGTGTTAAATCTTACTTTTTTTCGCTTATTTTCGAAAAAAATACATAGTTTTTAAAAAAATATTCAGTCTTGTAGAGCGTTGTCGATTACATAGCTTAACAAAAACAGTTCATTTTTAAAGTGGGACTTTAGCTAGTATAAACGCCTCAAAACCGTTTTTGCAACAAAAAAATCGTCATTTTGGTGGCGTGAAGGGGCGGGGCTTTGCGCCCCCTAAATTTATCTAAAAAACCCGTTATTAACAACGATATCGCCTAAAAACCGCGATTGGTGTATGCACAATTTAAACCTACAGTGTGCCGAACCGGACGGGGCTGATCAGATGCAGTACCTCGAAAAAAAAATAATAATAAGGGCCAAAAAGTCTTTTTGTAATGAGTTCTCGGGGTTCAATATCCATAAATTAAATCATCTTCTATACTTTATTGATTTTTGAAGGAGGAAGCTTTGTTAGTGAACTGAAGGCGATAGAAAATCAAAATTTTGAAATTTCAATCTGAAATGATTCAAAACTTCATACTTCTTCTGCTGATCCTTTAAAATTTTCTTAAAATTCAGGCTCCTCAATCATCATCGCCCTAACGCTAACAATCTCAACAATCGCCTATTATTCCATCGAACGATTATTTCAAACTTCCCATTTTCTGGTCTCTTTTTCTGTTTGTCTCCTGTCACTGGCTTTCATGTACGGCACTGTCCCTTATTTCCAAGATTTCCCTGCCATTCCTCACGCTCTCTTATCAGGTTATTTTTTCAACCTAAAACTTGATTGAAGGCTGCATTTAGAAAAGTTGAAAGAAGCCGTGAATTGGAACATGTTGGACCACGACTTGAATCCCAGAGATCTTCCATGTCTTTTCGACGAGGAAACTACGAGTTGGACCAACTTTACTATCGAGCCTGAGATGCGCTGTTTTTCGGTAAGGTATTATTTTCTAAAAATTCGAATTTTAATCAAGACAGAAGTTGGTTGCAACTGAAAAAATTGAAAAGGATGAAATTCAAACTTTTTTTCCTTCACTTTGCATCTTTATAAGAAGGATAATTTTTCCTGCCTATAAATAAATATTATTATTATTATTATTATTAAGGAAAAAAATTGGTCTTCCGTTCTTTTTAAAAAAAGATATTTAAGTACATAAAAATTAAAGTTTGACTTTCTCTGATTTTTTTCAAACTAAAAAAATTCAGAGAGGCAACGGATCGGCAAAAATTCTCGTTATTGGAAATTCCCTTTCCTACAGAGCGTTTCCATTGATCTTCAAGTTGTTCAAAGGACGTTATGCAGAGCTTCGGATGTTTGGGAAAACTGGTATCCTTTTATTATAATCAATCAGTTCTTCAATTGAAGTCTAAGAAACTCGGAATAAGATAAATATTGAAAAAAGTAAGGAATTTCTTCAAAAAGTGTTTTTCAAGTCTTTTTCCACCAAAACTGTGAGATGAAACATATTTAAGTGAATCCAAAATTTTCAGGCTGTCCACCTCTATCCTTGGAATGTCCGACCTACACTGAAGCTTGCAGAATCGTGGTTCAAAAAATGAAACTCGACCTTTTATGGATTATTCAGGGTGTCAAGTGGGTAGAATGATTTCTTTCTAAGCTCTCGGCCGCATGTGGAATGGCTTTTCTAAGCATTTCGATTGAAATTATGCTCAAAGAACCATCTTGTTCTAAATCATTAAAAAGTGGAGAAAACGCCAATTTTCGTCAAAGTCGAACAATAAGTGGAACAGAAACGTTCCCGACTTAAAATGACTTGCGCGATTTTGCATCGAAAAGCAAAAATCCACAAGTTAGAAGGTTGGGATAAAATCAACTGTTTTGAGCTTTTCACTGTGTCTTCTTTCATATAAGTAAAATATTCAACTTCAAAAAGCCTTAAAAGCCTCAAAAAATTTCAATTTCCCACCAAGTTTAGACCAAAAAATCGAAAACGAAAAATTAGAGAAAAGCTACAAGCCATTCCACGTGCGACCACATATTTTGTAACCTTTCAAATTCAATCTTAAAAAATAGCGAGCTAGCATTTCCTCACAAGGACTCTACAAGCACAAAAGAGGATGGGGAGCTCCGAAAGATCTACAACGAAAATATCAAACTCTTGAGGTTTTCCTTCATTTCTACAAGGTTCAGAAATGATCTTACAGCAACCATTCAAGTATTGTATTTGTCGATCTACCGTACTTCATCACCAGAAAATACGTCTCCAAAGTTTTGGCCAGAGCTTTGACTTACGGTCATGACTATGAGAACGAGCTGATTTTTGATGAAAAGGTTCATATTTTCCACTCGAATATTCTTTAATTTATCTCCTTCAAACAAAAAATACAAATACAGTGTATTAGAAGTATAAAAAGAAAAATCTATTTTTCCATTTTCAGACAGTTTCTCTTCAAATCGAGCCACAAATACGTCGTCTCAAAGATATGCCTTGTGATAATTGTGTATATAATGATGTTCAAAAGGCAATAATATTTATAATTCGAAAAATACTCAAAATTTTCAGGAATTATCCACAAATGGATCTTACTACGCGTACAATATCGAAAACCTCCGCTCGATTTCTTCGGATGGAAGTCATTTATCGGTGGAAGGACTAGGAAGATTGAAAAAGCTGTATCAAGAAAGAATCGAACAGTTTTTGAAGATTTTGTGACTTTTTCTGGGAAATAAATGTTCTGAAAGCTTCAGATTAATCCTTGAGAAGAGGTCAAAACACTAAGACATGTAGTTTTTTCAAAACTTTCAGAAAAAAAAAAACTAAAACAGTTCAAAACTTCAAAAAATCTTTAATTCTCGGCGATTCGTGCTTCTGTAACCGTTTGTATACCATTATACTGTCATTAATTTAATAAAAAAAAAAAATCTTAAAATTCTATCATCCAGCTTCAAATCTTGAATGATTCTTGGAACATTCCTACTACTTCAAATTTTCAAGAAAATTTTCAAAAACATGGCCAAAATTCGTACTTTTTCCTTTTCTCGATCTTCAAAATAACCTCTTAGTAGTGAAACTTCTCGAAGATGTTTTCCAAAAGAAGCTTCGAAATTGTCCTTCTGAGTCATCCGTCGATTTTCGACTTGACCGCAGTTTTTTCGTGGTAATCGGACTTTACGCAAGCATTTTTTCGGATCAAAAATACTTATTTCTGGCAGTCGTCATCATTTTTGGAAAAACATTTTTTTGACTCTATGCTGAGTAATGAGTAATTAGTGATCGTCTATATTTTGAAAAAAAGGAAGAAATATTCAAGTGAAAATTGAGAAAAATTGTGAATTTACTGGAATTTTTTTCAAAGCTTTTCGAGACGTTCAGAACTCGTGAAGCTTAAATTTTTTTGAAAAAAATGAGTTTTTTTAATTTTTTTGAAATTTAGATGCTTTTTCAACTCTCACATATTCATTTCGTTCAGAAAACTGAATTATTATGATTTATGTCTCTATTTCGTTAACACTTAAACTTTTGGCCACACTTGGAATGTCTCGGAGCGTTGCGGACGCGCTGCGGTTTTATAAAAAAAAGTTCAAAAAAGACGCGAATTCTCAATTTTTTCGATAATTTTATTGGAACACTTCTCAACCTTATTGATAACTCAAAAGTCAAGAAAAAAATTTTTTTAAAGTTGAGATTTTTTTAAAGAAAATTTCAAAAAAATTAAAAAAATCGCATTCCCCCAGTCACCTGCCAAACGTCGAAACCGGTTTCCTCTCTCTCAAAAAAAGAAGAGCAAAAACGAACAGAGCAACAAAAAAAAAACGAAAGTGAAACAATCGCCAAAAAAAAAAACTAAATGCAAATGGCGTGTCAAACCGGAAAGTCGGTTAATCTTGCCAAAATGCAGCACAAGTAACGGCTTTTCGGAGCAAAGGACCTGTCCGATTAGGCAAAGTTCCCAAAAACCGAACACGCATTCATATGGTAACTGAAAAAAAGCGCGGAAAAAAGCACTTTTGCGCGGATTTCGAAAAAATCGCATTTTATCGGAAAAATTGGAACTTTTCCAGAATCAACCTGCGGCGAATTGGTCCAAGAATGCATATCCAAAAAGAAAAAAATTCAATAAATCAAAAAAATTTCGTATTGAACATCACCATAAAAGGAAGTGTTAAAAATGTCCGTTTTTTTCGAAAAAAATTTCCGAAAGTACTATTTGACCCCCAGCAGTTCAAAAAAATTGGAAAGCTGTTTATTTTTGAAAGTTAAAACTTCGTCGGTTTCAACACAAAAATATTATTTAATTTGAAAAAAATTCTATACTGTATCTGATTTGAACTACAGTATTATGGTCTAATATATAGATGCTTGAAAACCTGAAAACTGGAATTGAAAAGTGAGATTTTAAAGTAAATCCATCCTTTTTTGGAAATCTAACTATTTCAACCCTTCTTTCAGGTCTCTAGCAATCAAAATTTATAAAAAAAATTTTTCTCGATTTCGAAAAAAAGTTACAGATCTGATTTTTTTTTTCACCATGAAAATGAGATAAAAATAAAATCACTTTTCTTTTAATCAACTAATTTTTTCCGATAAATTGAATTATTCAGTTTTTCCAGTTAAAAAACTCAAGCTTTGCTCCAAAATTCGTTCCAAAATGTTCAGGTAAAGAAACATTTATTAATTTATTCCTCATCAATATTTCGTAACTACCTTAAAATGTTCTCTTCACTAAAAAAAACCTTAATATAGTTCTTTTTTTTTGTCGAAAAAAGTTCAACTGGAACATTGAGCAACGGCTCAAAACACGCCCGAGAAACGGTGGGAAAGTTTCAGTCATCCGTCGCCGCCGTGGCTCCGCCCACTTCCAACCAAACTTTTCGAGACCATAAAAGGCTCTGTAGATGCAAATATGAACAGCCATTCATACTGGTCCACACGCGTTCCCCCCATCTTTCCATTAATAAATAAATATCGTCAATTCTCTGAACCAGACGAGTTGACGATATTCATTTCTTTGTCTCTTATTTCTTTTTGAACTTTTTCTCTAACTTATCCTTTTTCTATTATTTTCTATCAATGATTTCTGAAAGGCCTTCTTGTGGATCGAAAACGACATTTTTCTTTAAAAAAAAAATTTTTTTTTGTGAACAGCTTTTCTGACCAAGGACGCCATTCTAACTTTTGAAGGCTCAGTTTCGCTTGAAAAATCCTGCTTCTGAAAAAAATGGTTCAAGTGTGACTTTTTTTGGGATCTCCTGATTCCAGAAAAACAAACAAATTTCTTGCAATAGATCTTGGTTTCGAGTTTTAAAGCTTCAGAGGTCGTAAAGAGGTCCTAGGGGTTTACTTCAGCGAATTTTCATCGAAAGTTCAACCGGGGGGTCCTTTACTTAGCACAAAAACTGTTAAGGTTCCTGAGGAATAAAAAAATTCCGTAGCGATTTTTCGCTTTAAAACAGTCTTCACTTCATGGCTAGCATTACTTTTTTCTCATTTTAAGGAAATTCTAGAATTTTTTGTCAGAGCGTCAGAGCGAACTGACATTATAAACAAGCCATGGACGTCTATAGCCAAGTTTTGATTTTTCTTCTCAAAGAAGAATATTTTGTACAACCCAATAGCTTCATTTTCAAGATTTCAATGATCAAGACTCCTCTATAAGCCTTCCTTCATATAATCTGCCCCTTAATTGTGGAAAACGTAACAATTATTCGGTTTCAATAGAGGCAGCTATGAATAGAAGTCGTTAGAAAGTAGTTGTAATCCTCGTAAACATTCAACAATAGAACAAGTTAAGTAAAAATCGCTACTTTATCCACCTCGAAAGTCCGCCTTTGTTAAAAGCTTCGTCTGGATCTTTTAAATTCCGAATAAATTTTCCAGCAGCTCAAAAAAAGATGGTCTCACAAATCGCACTCGCCGCCTTCACACTAGCTAACGCAGTGATGTGAGTTTCGACTTTTTTTACTTCTCGAATGAAAATCAAGGCTTATTTCGGAACTTTTCAAAACCTCTTATATTTAATTAGCTCCCGGAAAATTCCAGTAGTTATCTTTGAATTGATTAAGCTTAATTAATCTCCAAGCTATCATTTATTATAAAAAAATAGTTTATAAACTAGCTTTTTTTAAGCGGATTAAAAGGCCTCAAAAAATATTTCTTACTGAAAACTCGGATTCAGGTAACTTTCTCATTCAAAAATAAACTAATTTCAGGGTTTTTTTGAATACATATTTTGAAATAGACCTGAGGAAAAACTACTCAAAACTATCAAAATCGGTCATTTATTCAAAGAAACCAACGACCGTTTTTTTTTCTTTTCCTTATTTTCGTATCCTACTGAGAATCTTCAGAAGTAAAAAAAAGCAGGGAGAGTTAAGAGTTCAGAAAAATAATACCCTTTCATATTTTCCTCCTTATTCCACCTTAAAAAGGACTAAAAGCTCTTACGGCCGAAGGAAAATCGAGAAAAAGCCGTCCATTTTTGGAAAATTTATTTCAACGAACCAAAAATCCCATTTTTCAAAGCCAAATCTTCGAAAAGTCGTAATAGAATCAACAATAAGTTCACTCAAAATCGACTTCAGTGATATTTTTACTCACAGAATTCAAATAAACTAGAAAAAAGTCGATTATTCAGTGATAGTTCCAGCGCAATGCCGACCTCCTACAGTTACGGATCACCCTACTCGATGATGTCAAATATGGGCTACGGTAGTTACGGTAATATCTTCAAAAAATAATATTTTTATTTGATATTTGAATTTAAGGTTCAATGGGAATGCCTGGAAGTGGAATGTACGGTGGAATGGGCGCGATTCCTCCGCCAGGGATGGGATCCTACGGAATGGGTTCGTGGCTTTTTTCTAGTCGTTCCTGCGCCCCAGTGATAAAAATGGATCTTGACGGTTCTTACGCTTTAAAAAACGTAAAAAGACAATTTTCAAAAAGAGATAAGGTCAAAAAGCACGGTTTTTTTCCATCTAAACGTGTTTTTTTATTAATATTTTAGTGTTCGACATTTTTTGTGTACAACCAGAGCGAAAAATCTTATGAAATGTATCCAAATCAGAGCCAAAATATTTTCTCAGAAACTACAAAATCGGAGAGCACTTCAAACTTCCTAAAACACATCATTTTGTCCAAATGTGAGAAAAGTCTTCCGAAAGTCTCTCTGAACTTTGAGAGCTAGGAGAAGAAACGGCCAACCAGTTCGAAATGTACCGGTTCATCAAAACGGCGATTTTCGCTTTTCAACACGACCGCCGAGAACACAAATAAGCTCCACGGACAAGGATAATCCGGCCCCCTTTTTTTCTTCTTCGTTCCATGTCTGGAAAAAGAAGAGCGACGTTTGGCCTCGATTTTCGGATTAGGAAAAAAAGTTCTGGTTGTGTTGAAATTCTAGTGTTGGACTTTGGAGTTCGTTATAGCATACTCTCTGAAAGAAAATATAGCTTTTTTATTTCCAGGAATGTATGGGATGAACGGCATGCCTGGAATGAGTGGAATGGGTGGAATGGGCGGACTTGGCGGCTTGGGAAGCATGTCTTCTGGCTTGGGAATGTCCGGATTATACGGTTAGTTTGGAAGAAAAACAACTCGGACCTTGGTAACGCGAACGGGACGTGTCGAGGCATTTCTAGTGACCACTTTAGTAGTCTCAGCACTCTTAAGTGGTCCCTAGAATTGCCCAGAAACGTCCGTTTCGCGTTACCAATTTTCGAGAAGCTTGATAAAAAAAATTTTTCGCCATGGAGCAGAAAAGCTTGACAGTTTCTTTAAAACCGTGGCTATTTTGGGATCAGTTCAAACATCTTTTTTTTAAAGGGACAAGAGTCTTGTGGAACTGAAAAGTTTTTAAAATTCCTTTAGGCCTAGATACCGTTATTATGTCACTTTTTGCCTCCTGAATATCAAGAAATTATTTTTTATCAGTGTATGAGCTATAAAATCGATTTGATACCTTTTCCAGGAGGCTACCAATCCCCCTACGGTCTCTCTTCAATGGGCGGCCTCGGCGGAATGCCTTATTTCAACAAAAGAACTTGAACAGTTCACGTTTAAATACTTTAATAATTTTAATTATGTATGTACTTTCCACCCTGATAATGATCTGCTGACGTCTTTCCCATTCCATTTTCTCCAAACGATAATAAAAACTATTTAACAAATATATTCATATAATCAAATCCGTGAAATAAGTGGCTATTTCACATGGATCCGTCTGCACAGCGCACGCGGATAATTGTGAGCTCTCTCCTCCAATCGAAGATGGGATCCCTTTACAGTACTCCGACTTCGAGATCAAAACCCACGAGGCTATCGACAAACTCGTTCGATTGAACACGGAAGAGTACAGAAACTACGAGGTGATTTTAAGGCGTATTGGGATGGTTTTCACAGACCTGGCCGAACTGGGAATGGCTCAACCGAAACGGCGCGGTTGCGTTTACTCAGCAAGGATGGCGCACGGTGCGTTCTGGTGCGTAACTGGAGTCTGCACCGTGCATTTTCGCTGTTGTTTTTTGGGTCGCACTGGTGCCGCACGCTAAGAGTACTGAATTGACATCTGTGCACCAAGACACCAATTGCGCACCAGAGTGCAAAAACGCAGAATGCACCGTGCGCCATCCTTGCTGAGTATCGTCTGTGTACCACGACTTGGAATTTCATCGAACGACATTCCGTTGTTCCACTGCCTGCTCGGCCGCTTTTTAATTTTTAATTTTACTTAAAAACTCGACCAACACGTGTTCCTAGTGGAATAGTGTATCTATCGAAAATGAGAACCAATTCAAAGCGAGACCGAGGCTCGCAAAGACGCTTCGCGACGCAGCGGAAGAGCGGAATGTCGTTCCAAGTCTTGGCACACAAACTATACAGCTGATTCTTGCGCGAGCCTGCAAAAAAAGGGTCCTGACACGAAAAGAGACAGTCCCTGGTTGGTGGAGAGCGCAGACAAGGCGCGGCTCTTTACGTCCTAAGCTAGCCGTGAATGAAACTAAACTTGAAAAATTCGAAGCTCGAAAGCCGTTTCGGGTCGGGCGCATTTCCAAGCAGCGGTCCCTTATGAGCTACTCCCAGCATGTCAATTTTTGAAAAATCCTAGAAAACAAACAAATATATACCTTCACAAGGATCCTGAAAGCTCAATCACGCTTTTGAACAAGAAAATTTAGCGTCAAAGTTACTTGAAAGCTTGGAAAATTTTAAAAACCGTAAAAAAACGTCATTTCTTTCAGATTGAACATTTCAATCACAAGTTGGCGATGAAGTTGCGCGAGAGAATGAGCGAGGTAACTAATAGTACAGCTGATTTACGGCTGGCTTGAGCCATCAAAAAAAAGGTCCTGACACGATAATGCACGAGATAGCGCCTGGCTCGTGGAGAGCGCAGACAGGACACGCCCCCCTAGCGTTCCAAGCTGGCCGTGAATCAGCTATAAACAAGATTTTGAAATTGAAGATCCCGGGAAAAACCTTAAAAGAGCTAAAAAGTAAGCATGTCCCTAAATAGGCACCTAAACCCTTAAGCAAAGTTAATGATATCATAAATGACTTACAGCTGCACCCGGGGATCGGCGGCTGGTCCTCGATCGTCGGCACTTCATTCGCTGGAGCTTTCGCTTTCCAGAAAAACTCCATGCTCCACCTGACCGTCGGTTCGTTTCTAATCAATACAGAAATAAGTTATTAACTACTTTTTTTCAGATGGAATGCATATCGTGCTCTTCCGAACGCCAATCACGAGGAACATAAAGTCGAGGGAATTGGGTTGAAAACCTTGACGGAGAAAAAAACGAGGGAAAAAAACTGCCCAGGCGATTGCGCTTTATCTTAATAAAAAAATTAAATAAAATTAAAATTGTAAACGTAAAGCAAGTACATTTGAAACAAACATGGGAAGACATCTTTGGAAACTTGAAAAAAGCATGGGGTTCGAAGAGGGATCGGTTAACGATTTTTGAATCGGTTTATGAAAAGGGTCCTTTTCGAAAATGTATTTACAACAAGGTATATTTATTTATACGAAAATCTCAATTTTTTTGAGATTTAAAAGTTCTAGAAGCCGTAAATATCATGCAGAAAGCCTCAGAGAAGCTATACATGAAGGTTCACTCTAGAAACAATATTAAAAGTCTTTCAACTTGTAAAATTCGGTTCTTTTGAAGCTTGTACACCGGAAAGCGAAACTTTTCTCCTTGGATTCTACTATCTCAAACCCTTTCAAAAACCGTAAACTCCAATAAACATGATCAATAACTAGAGAATATAAAAATCAATGAGCATTAACAAATCTAGTGAAACAAAGCAGTTGGAATCCACAGAAAAGATTCGAAATGAATGGGAAAAATCACAAAATATTGACAAAGTTAGGAGAATGAAACAAAGTTGAGGAGTGTGCAAAAGTACGAACAGATAATGACAAAAAAAGACAGGAGATAATTTTTGGTAACTCTGTGACAAAGCAACATGGAAAATATGTGAGAAAAATGCAAGATAAACATGTTTCAAGATATATTTTTGTGGAAAAAAAAAAGAATCAGGAATCTGTTTTGGGACGTTTGCCAAGAGGTTCGTTATGGTTGAAATCCGTCCGAATCTGGATATTTTCCAGGGGGCCTTGAGATTCGACATCCACTGAAGAAAAAGTGGAAAATCTTTATGCAAATCTGGATTTTTTCCATTCAAACTGCTGTAGAGATTTCTGACACGATTCAAAGTTTTCTTTTTTTTCTGGTAGCAAAAATATCACGAAAAACTAGGAAATTCATTAAATTATTTTAAAAAAATTCATTAAGCATTTTTTTATAGGTTACATTGCACTTGATAAATGCGTCTAGTATTTTTCAAAGTTTATGATTTTTTTCCGTGGGTTCCCGGAACTATTTTCAGTTCACTTCAGATGAACAAAAAAATTAATAGAGCAAAAGAGAAATTTAAAAAAAGAATTTAAAAAAACTTTGAAAAAAATAAAAAAAGATTTTTTTCGAACTTTCCTACTACCCTGGGAGCTTTCAGTTTTTTTCAAGATTCGTTTCAAGTTCAGAATTATTTCGAGAATAGGTATTTTTTGAATTAAAGACCTGGTCCTAAGGGCCTAAAGCCGTCTATGACGAGAACAAAAAAATCACCAGGGCTCTTCTGATTCTCGGCGACGCTAGTGGGTTCAAACTCTTCGCGGTTCATCATAATCTCTGGAAAAGAAATTTTGGAATTTCTTTTCTTTTCCACAACGAACCATTCGCCCGGTTACGCTTCCTCATCGACTTGGCTTCTTCAGACTCTTTGTAGGTGGCTGAAAATATGGAAGTTATGTTCTTTTTTGAAGAGAAAGTGAACCATCAAGTTCAGAGGGCAATTTCAGGCCAATGATTCGCATATTTTCCTGCGCGATCAAATTGCAATGTTCCCTGTAGACGGGCGACGAGAAGACACTCACGTTGGCACGGAGAGGATTGTGCTGAAATCAAATCTAATCCCGTGTTTGGAGTAATTTCGAGGAGTTCAAAATAGCCGTCAGAGAATGGAAAAAATAACCTAATTTTAATTTTCTCAAAATACTTTGAACACGGTATGAAATATTTGAAAAAAGAAGCCTTTGAATGTAGAATATTGATATCTTCTTGATTGACGCGAAGCTTCAGGATAATGAGTCATTTCGAAAAATTTTTGTTCATCTCAAAACAATTCAAAGTATCAACTGAGTAATAAAAATGATGAGATATGCTATACTACATTTATTTTAGAATATCGAAGAAGAACTTTCTGTGAAATTCATAATTTACAAACTTGAAACACCCTGAGTTAATAAGCCTAAAAAAATTCTTTTTCAGGTTCAATTTTTTGTAATCGTTAGTAGCCTCTATAGGGGTTGGTAAAGTGGTCCCTATAAGAGCCGTTAAGGTTGCCCATGTAGGGACCACTCTAGAGTTCTTAAAAAGGTTTTAACTTTCAAGATTAAAACCACTTTTCTTTTTTTTTCAACGTTCAAATCAGGCAGAAGAAATTATCCCAACAGCTTGAATCTATGAAACTTTCCGAAATTCACTTCATTATTATAATCAGTCATGATGCAGTTGGCTAAGAGAGGCGTCGTCGCGTATTTTTCGACCAAAAACGGCGAAACTTTCTCCGGCGTCGCGTTGAGCTTCCAGGCAAGCACTTGTCGGCCTGAAAATTTTCATTTTCGGATAGAAATCATTTGATTCTCGACAAACACTGGTTGGAAGACAGGATCTGAGAATTTTCGACTTCTCCCTGTGACATCAAGACATTCTCCACGCATGAACCGGGAAAACCTTGGAAAGGCGTCTGGGACTGAAATTTCAAACTCGAAAGATAAAGATAAATAAATCTCGTTCAACGCAACGGATCGACTAAACTTCAGAATCGTTTTGTTAATAAAGGCGACAGAAACGTATCTGGACAAACTTTATTGATTTATTCTGACTGTCATTTCAAACACTAAATTTAATTAAAACTTCAAACAAAGTTTCTTGAACCACTAATTTCAGTGAATTTTTTTTTCAACTTGCTCAGAGGAAGTTATGGAATGATTACAAAAACAAAAAAGGTGAATTTCAAGAAACATAAACCGAAAAACTTACTTTGAAATTTTACGAAGAATAGCATACGGTGAGATAACACAGAAAAAGATATCAAATTTTTTTATACTTTCCAAAAGAAATTTCCATCCTGCTCCAAATTTTATGAAAAATGACTGAAAAAGAAACATTTAAGACTTGAAGATGGGCAAATTTATTAATTTCATAGGAAAGGCTGGTTTCAAAAATTAAATTTTTTTCGTAAAAAAATATCACTATTTCCTTCAGATTTTTTTACTTTCTAACAGCCTTCTGACTTTGTCAAAATCATTTTGAAAATGTAATTGAAATATTTTCAATCAACTCGACTTATCCACAAGAAAAACCCACCTTGATCTGATTATGCTGCAACTGAATCTGTTGCTGGCAGATGAGCATGGTGGCGAGCTGGGACACGGACGGGATCGTTGCGGGCGTCGCGGCGGCGAGATACGGCGCGGTCGAAGCGGAAAGCGATGCTTGTTGCTGAGGTGAGCCGGCGAAGAACGGGTTGGTCTGCATGAATGGGTGGAGAAGCTGCGCGTTTGCGGCGCCAAACTGCGCCAGTGCCGCGGCCGCTGGGGAAGGGATCAGGCCTGAAAATTGCTCCTACAAGGTACATTTATTTGTGACCGTTCAAGATTTACTTGGCACTTAGATAGATTCTTCCTTAAGTTTGGACTTCTTTAATTTTACCGCAATGCTCTTGGATGTAATGAGGACTGAACCGAAATTTGTCGTTTCGAATAGTTTTACGGAAAATTTATCACAACAATCTTCTAAAAATCGAAAAACCTTATCCAGAGTTAAATAAAACTCCAGTTACACTGAACCTTATAATCTCCCAATTTCTGATTTTTCCTGACTAAATAATTCTATAAAGATCTGAGTTAATTGAGAAGCAAAAACTTTCCACCTTTTTCGAGTTTTTCTTCTAATCTTCAAGTTAGAGAGTGTTCAAAAATGAGAGGGCGAGCTTTTTTTTTTGAAAGCTCTCTCGTTCCCCAGTGCTCTCTAGCTTTGGAATCTTCAAACGTATATTCAACATTTTTCTCACCAGCCGCTTGAAGGTTCTGGATCTGGGTCTGCTGGAGCAGGTTTTGCAAAGCTTCCGGGGCCAGACTAGCCTGGAGTTGAGCTGCTTGCAAAAGTTGCAGCTGGGCCACGACCAACGGAGTGAGGACTGGGGCCGGGTTCGGTGGGCCGAAATCAACGATCGGCTGGCTTGGAGCTCCTGGAAATTTCATAAATTGCAAAGGTCCCTGAGAAAATTAACAAAAACGAGTAGAAAAAGTAGACGTTACTAATGATTTTCGTTCTATTTTCCAAATCAAAGTCTAAAAACCCACCCATGTTGCCGAACGGAATATTAAATGCAGATTTGCTGAGCTCAGTGTTGAAATAAACCGCACTGGGCTCATTATTGCGAGGGACGCGATTTTCTCGTACGTTTTTGATCGCAGTCGCGCGACGGATCTGAACACTTTCACGATGGTATATACTTTTGATTTTTTATAGCTTCTCATATTTGAGATGGTTTCCATAGTAATTTCCTTGAAATGATAAATTTTCTCAAAAATTCAAACAAATGAGGTCACAACATCAGACTATACTGAAAATAACTGCCGAAATATAGCTGATTCACGGCTAGCTTGGGGGCGTGGCCTGTCTGCACTCTCCACGAGCCAGGCACTATCTCAGGCATTATCGCGTCCGGACCCTCAAGTCAGTCGTTAATCAGCTATAGAAGCGAGATCGCTGGCGGTGCGTTGACGACATCGCAAAAGTGCTGCTTCGTAGGCGGGCGTTTTCTTTAGAGCGATCTCACCTTTTTGCGATTTTCAAAACACATAAGTGTTTTTAAGTGCGTGAGAAAAACGGAGTCGCGCCAAGAAAATGTGGCGATTGATTTACGATGTCGTCAATGCACTGGAAGCGATATCGCATTTACTTCGCGTCGGACAAAGCAGTTAACTCTCGTTTACACCCACCATTTGAAAAAGAGCGGAGCAGAAACATATTATTTAGATAAAAAAAAATGAAAAGGCTGGGTAAGCCCGTTACAAGAGAATACTTCAAAGCTATTAGGGGCTTATACAAAACAAAAAAAATCGATCTTTTCTGAACATTCCAAGCGAAAAAAAAAACTCTCGGGGGCTTGTTTGGAGGTGCAAAGCGAAGTTTTGAAAATTTAGCTACATGGAATTCTTGATAAAAAAAAGCTATTAAATTGAGATCACGGTTGATAAAAGCCAACAAGATACAGTTTCTTCTTCGTTGCGGTTAGCTTTTAGCCACTACAAAGGGTTTTACAACAGACACGAAAGCCCCACAAAAGCACCTCAATAACACGGCCATCAATAACCAAGCGATTAAAATTCGTGCGGGCTTTTTCGGCCTGTTCCACAGAAGCCAAAGTCACAAAACCGAAACCACGAGAGCCGCGTTCATTGTAGGCGATTTCTGCACACACCGGCGAGAACCTGAACGAAAGAGACAAAGATTTTCGGGGCCTTAACAGAGGTTTCGACTTTTTGAACATGCTCATCAAGTCGTCATCCTTGAAGCGGAAAGGCAAATTGCACACGAACAATCTGAACCATGCAAGTTTTTCGGATTGTGAGGGGATTTGACAAATCGAATATATATTCTATTCGTAAATACTTTGTGATGTTTTTGAAAGCGCAAAGAGAAATATTATAAAAATTTTTCGAGGTCTTCAGATTTTCGGTGAGCCAAAAAAATTTGCGCCTTCAAATACACCATCAAAGGTTTCTGAACATATTGAGAAACTTTGGAGGGGCCCCTAGAGGGGTTTCATAGGAAGCCCTAGACAGAAACAAAAAAAAAAGCAAAAAAGAGGAAAATATCGCAATCTTTCCTGCAATAAGCGACAAAGCACTTTTTTTAAATTGATTATTAAACAAAATTTGGAATTCATTTTAACCAAATGGATCAATTTTTAATCATTCAACCTATTAGAAGAGAACTCCGGCGGTTCCACGGTAGAAACTCGAACCGTAGCTGGCGGGGAAGGCCTAAAATTTTCAAATAGAAAGATGTGGAAAAATATTGAAAGCTTACATTATTTCAATGACCAAAGCTAAATGGACCAAGTGTTCAAATCTGAAAAAATAGTATAAAACGAAAAAACGTCGACGTAACATGCAGAAAAACAGATAGAATCGTAGGAAATTGCGAAATAAATGAGAAAAATAGTTATCCAAGACAAAAAAAAGATGACTCAACGCGCCGATTCTCGACCTTTCTAATGCAATGATTCACGAAATGTCGCTTGCCGGCTCGCAAAAAGATTTTGATCCCAAAAAAAAACCAGTGAAAGATCGATTTAGCGCGGTTTGACCCAGGCACAAGGTGAGTCAGAAATATTTCGCCAGAGATAAAAAAATTATGGAATTCATGCTCGCTACTTTATAGAATTATCTACCAGAAAGGCTTTTTCAGTGTTTTTTAAGCTCTTTTAAGACTTCTGCATATCTAAAAAAACACCACAGCAAGAAATTTTGAGTGACCAATAATGCGAAAAATCACAGAATTATTGCTTATTTCTACATTTTGTTCAAGAAAATTAAAAAAATTGTTGCGAAAAGTACTTCAAGCAAGCCAGCGGCAAACTGATAACAGATAAACTGAAGAAAAAAAATTTTAATCAAATGGAATAATCAAACGAAACGCTATTAGGTATTCTACTCATTTTCTCGTCGACACCATCGGCTAACTCGTTCGCCCATTTTGGGAGGTCAATAGGCTTTTCTCATATTTTAAATGAATATTATGTTTAAGTTTCAAGGCGTAACATGTCTTGTACAGAACAAAATATACTTATAAAAAAGGGCTATTGCACCGACAATTTTTTTGATTTTTCTATTTATCCACAGTTTTGAGAAGCTTGAATTTTCTTTAAAAATGATCTGGATATTTTCCTTGTCCCTAGTACCCTATTCTATTTACAATCAGGTAAAATTTTGAATTTCTAGAACTGAAAAGGAAAACAAGCGGGTGGGATACGTAACAAGATGACTTCGCAATCGCTCACAATGATCCTTCTGCCTTTACTTTTGCACATCGCAATCATCACGCTCAATCTGACGTACTGTTGCGTAAGTTTAAGAAGGAATTTCCCGGGAAACAGAGAATTTTGTAGAAAAAGAAAAATGCGTCGAGTAAGGGAGCCGGTGGGGCGCCGACTTCCGACTCCGCTGCAAACGACGGTCAAACGTCGCTGAAAGGAGGGGAAGCCGGTGCCAAGGGTGAAGGAGAAGAAAAAGCTCCTGCTATGGCTGGTAGCTTTCTTACTTTTATGAGAACCATTAAGAAGAATTTCAGGAACACACGATCCAAACTATCAAACTCTCGCTGGAATCGGAGGCGATGTATTCAATAAACCTGGTGAAGGAGGGGCGGCTGGTGGAGCGCCAGCTGCTGGAGCTGCAGCAGGTGGAGGAGCTCCGATGGCCGGTGAGTCTTGTCAGAAACTTTGAAGGCCGAAAAGTGAAAAAAAATTGAACAACGAGGATCCAAAGAGAACAAATTTAAGGAACTCATGATCCCAACTATCAAACGCTCGCCGGAATCGGAGGCAATGTATTCGATAAACCTGGCGAAGGCGGTGCAGCTGGACCCAAGCCTGGCGCCGGAGGAACCGCCGCCACTCACGATCCCAACTACCAAACATTGGCCGGGATTGGAGGCGACGTCTTCGACAAGAAAGGAGGAGCTGCTCCCGCAGGACCCAAGCCTGGAGCCGGAGGAACCGCCGCCACTCACGATCCCAACTATCAAACGTTGGCCGGAATAAAGGGCGACGTTTTCGACAAGAAGGGTGGCGCTGCGCCTGGAGGTCCCGGCAAACCCGCCGCGCCGGCTAATCAAGTGAAACTTTTTCCAAAAACAGCCTTTTATCATTTTTCAGCAAGCTAAAGCTGCAACTCACGATCCTAACTACCAAACACTAGCCGGAATGGGTGGCGATGTATTCGGAGCCGACAAAAAAGCTGGAGCTGGTGGAGCTGCAGGAGGACCAAAGAAACCAGTTGCTCCGATAAATCAGGTCAGAATTCACTTACTGTGAAAAGGTCAAAAAAAAACTGGCGAAATCCCATCAAAAAGTAGACGATTTAGCGCAAAAATAGGACTGGTGATTTTTTTTTGATTTTCAAATTTTTTATTGAAAAGGAAATGAAAAAACGGCCCTGAAAAAAATATCTTAGACTTTAGCCGTGAAGTCAGCTTTTCGAAGTAGAATCAATTTAGCAAGCGAAAGCCGCCACCAAAGATCCAAACTATCAAACTTTGGCCGGCATGGGTGGCGACGTCTTTGGTGCCGACAAAAAGGCTGGTGGTGCCGCCGGCAAGCCAAAAGCACCGATTAATCAGGTTGGTGAGGATAAATGGGATTCGTATGAGAACAGTGACCGTCATTTATGATGAACAATTTTGAAAGCGATGAAGCTGCAGAACTTGAACTTTTTCTTGGCATTAACTGTAGGTACATAAAAAAAGAAATTGAGAAAAAAACTTTTTGAAAAAATTTCATAAATCTTTAACTCAACTGACAAGTGGTAGTGAGACAACTATTAAAAAAATCATGTGAGTGAAAATTGAAAATTTTGAATCGAAATGATCCGTAAAAATTAAAAATCGATTTAAAAAAATTTTCTCAAGAAAAAAACAGTGGACAAGTTTCGTGTATCCAAGAAAAAAATCAAGAAATTTAATGTTCATAGTTCATTCCCAAAGCTTACTGTAGTTTTTTTAAAAAGAAGTATGAGAAAATTTTCGAAAGTTTAGTGGCAAAATTTGACTTGTGCGCTTTGAATAATGGCAAGCGAAAAACTATAAACATATACAAGCCTTAAAAATGTATGAATTGCATAATAAGGAAGAAAAAAGTTCAAAAACAAAAAATAAAAGCTCAAACGACGAACTGCGGCCTTGTGATGACTCAACTTGACCCGTGCCTTTGTTTTTGCGGTCGAACATAATTTCGAAAACTCGCGCCTTTTTCCATTCAAATCGGAAGTGGCGATCAATTTTTCTCTATATGATGTTTACAACTACACGGCGTGAATAAAACATGCTTTTTTTAAAGTAGTAAAATCAATAAACTAGAAATTTTCAGGAAGCTAAAGCCGCAACAAAGGATCCTAACTATCAAACTTTGGCTGGAATTGGCGGTGACGTTTTTGGAGCGGACAAAAAGAAAAAATAATCGGAGCCATTTGAAAGAATAAAACTCACAGCAAGGCTAAGTAACAACGTGCACAGCAAGCAGTGGAACAAAAAGCAAAAAAATAACGGTGAAAAAATAACTTTATACAAAAGGTGATGCAAAGCAAACAAATAGGGTTACGAGTAAAATTGGGACTCATGCGGTGAGAAAAACGATTATTTATTAGGATATTAGAGCACCGGAAAAAGCAATGGATCAATAGAAATGAATCAACCTCTCCAGTAGTAGTAAAAAGAGGCCATGAAAATGAGGCAAAGCACGACCCCCGCTATAAACAACGTGCAGTCGTCTTTTAGCCGTCGATCGATTATATTTATAGTTGTACTCGATAAACCCAGCTGAAGATAATATATTTTTCCTATCAGAAAAGAAGATTAACCATGTTGCCCAAAGATCTCATCTTTTTCCGCGTTTCTTTCATTTCGAGCCCTTGCGACTGTATGTTTTTCAGCACATTGTAACCCTGGACAATCATTTCGTCGACCTGAATTCTCATTTTTCATTGAATAGACGTTTTTTTCTCATTTTCTTCACCCCTTTATTGGATGCTTTGAGGCGACTATGCACATCTCTCTCAATGTCAACCTCTCCGACGTTGACGGCGCAACAGCTGTTTGGCTCGAATCTAAAATCTTTTTATTTATCTTCTTTGAAATGGAAAAAACCTTTTATTTAAGAGCTCTTCCCTATCACTGGCCGCTTTCCAGCGAGCTTGTAGCCTAGAATTTAGAGTGTTGTAGGAAGATTGAATGAATGAGGCGTCACTTCGCAATTGTTCACGCTTTCTGCAGCCCTATTTATTTTTGGAAATTTATTCATCCTCCTTTTTCTGATCGAACCTCCTCGCGAAGAGCTGCCGGTTGTCGTGCTATCTCCGCATCTAACCTTCGGAAACTGTCCTCTATTCTCCTGAAACTCATTCACAGTTCGAAATATAATTTCAAACTACATAAAAAGACGAGACAAGTCGTTGTTGATGGGTCTGGCCGACTCTTCGCACACACTACGGTCCAGGGTCATCAAATGTAATTCGACTTCTTGCAGGAGCTCGGACGTAGCTTTTAGGCGTTGTTCCATGTTAAAACTAAAACTAAAAAAATCATGAATAATGGAACGAAAGAGAAAAAAAAATTGACGAAAACACCAAGAAGGATTCCCAAAAAAAGCGAGGTCCTCGCGATCACAGAGGCATCAGAAAAGGGCTGCTTCTTAGCCGCGTTGTTTCACACAAGGCAAATTCGCGCCGGACTAGCTAATGGCAACAATAACGAAGATAAGAAAATGAAAACTTTAATTTTTTTCGAGAATTAAAAAATGGCAAATTAGTCGTAAGATATAATGTTTAGTTCAATTTCCATCGATGCGTATTTTTCCTATACAGTAACCCATTTTTAGCCCTCTCGACTTTTACAACTTTTTCACTTCAAAATATTGCGTTTTTTTTTTCGATTTATAGAAAAATTTCCTTGGATAGAAGATTTTATAATTGAAACAATAATTTTGATTATCCGTAGAAGAGATTTGCCTTCTCCAATCCTTTCAGCTACTGATCATTGTCTTTCTAAAAAAAATTTTTTTGGCAACAAGATATTATTTATTTACCACTCTGTATTTTTTCTTTGGCGGAGTATCGTTCATTAACAATTTTAAACCGCTCAGAATGGATAACATAATTGTGAACACTAGAAGCATCGAGAATAACGTGTAATACCTGTAGGAAGTTTTCTTTGTTCAATAAAATTAGAGAAACCCACAGGTAACAATCAATCATACTGAATTGGAATAGAAATTAGCTTCGAAACGTTTTATATCAATTTTTTTTATTGTATGACTTTGATGGAATGTTATCAATTCCAATGAAGCGTCATTTGGTCAAAAATAAACTTCATCCTCTCATTTGCAAACTTTTTTTTTTCTTTTTTTCAACGTCTCGACTGACGTGTTGCATTCGAAACTATTAATTAACTTCCTCTTTTCGAAACTTCCCAGAAACATCCTCAACTTGTCGCGTAGTTCTCTGCCAAACTAACGAGAAGAGCTTTTATTTTCAGGGGAGAAAAAATACACGGAAAAGGGACCAAAAGCAATAAAAGTGGAAAAACAACGTTCACAATAGTTTTCCGGACCAATGAAGCTTGAAAGAAGGCGCATTTAATCAAAGAAAGGCATGAATCCGCGTGGCCGGCCTTCAGACATTTGCGAGACCGAATAGGCCGGATTGTGGAAGGGAAAACGGTTGAGGTGCGACCGGAACGGCCGGCTCATCACTGCAAAATCGTCATGTTCTTGGATTCTTTGAAGAAGAAATGTTTCATTATGAGAAATTCTCTATTCTAAATATAACTTGGTCTAGAGGGGTTCAAAAAAGATTTCTTTCACAACCTAGCAGCTTTTTGAGAGTTATGCTCTAAAAAAGGGTTTGGAAAACATGGAAACTCACTTGGCCTGTAAAAAGTTTCATCCTCAGCTCTGACCATTGAAACGAAGCCAATGATGAGGGCCAGCTGAAAAAAAAAATTATTATAACATTAAAATTGATTTTTCTATATTTGAAACGATTTTGCTTGTCTCTTCGGTTATAGAGAACGAGAAAAGCCGCTTTCAGGTTCCAGACAAGACTGTTTTAAGTCGATTTTACACTTCTTGAAACTGTTTGATTAACTGTAAAGCCGCCAAACCTTCAAAAAAAAAAAATAAAACCGATGAAAAAAGGACCATAAAAAGATCACCGGAACAGTAGCAAAAAATGAAACCTGTTAACTTCTATGAATATTAGTTAAACTGTGTTGCCATTCAAAATTTGAAAGGTAGGAAAAAATCTAGAATGCTCAGATGATTCGTGAAAGACCTGATTATTCAAGCTGGTTTGATGAAGTTTAGGAAAAAAATGTATAAAGCTATCGATTTTTTTTTTTCGGTTCGCAAAAGTTTCTGAATGGTTCTTAAAGTTTCCGACCACTCTCATAGTTTTTTTTTGGACTATGAATGCGCTTAGAGTACTCCTAGAACAAAAAATGTCCTTCTTGCTAATATAAATAACGATTCTAACAATAAGGCTTCCAAATAATTGAACCCCTTTCAAGTCTTCACAAAACTCACCACGTAAACAGCGAAGCAACGCATTCGGAGCGACGTCGTCGGCGAAAAATGCCCCAAAGTAGAGCCTCCAAAAGCCCCGCCTCTCTCTTTCCATGAGCTTTTGCGTCTATTCTACCCGGCCTCCGCCTCCTTTATCGAAAAAAGAAATGACAAACGATTACCAATTTAGCTTCTTAAGCTTCACAATAGAATAACTATTTCAAAAGACCCCAAAAGGCTTTCTCAAGTGTGCTCTTCGGGCAGACAATTGAAGTGTTTTCGGGACGTCTTTTTGTCTTTTGTGAAGTTAATCCGGTGTATCTGGAACTTGTTAAGCGTCGGCAGACTTGACAAAGATCACTGGATAAGCAAATATAATTATAGAAAATAAAATTATCGGACAAATGATATTAATTTAGGCTTGCTGGAGGCCATAGCTCATTCCACTACCTCATAAAACATGAACGATTATTTTTATTACAAATCATCATGCACGCGAAAAAAGCATTTTCTGCTTTTTCGTCTTTTGAAAAAGGGAAAAATAATTTCGTTTTCCTCGTTCAAAGTGTCAAATTTCGCAGTTTCTCAGAGGAAACGTGTGAATTTCAAGTGATCTTTAGCACAAATTTCGGAACTAAAGGTCGAGTAAGGAAATGGAGACTTGAAAAAGGCCCCAAGGCTTTTTATAATCCAAAGACTTGAAACAGGAAATGAGAATTTGAACTTATTTGGAGTTTGGATGAAGAGGATCAGAGAAAAACTTTTAATTTGTCTGGTGGTTCGAATTCTTTTTAGTTTGAGAATTTATAAAAAACATTTTTAACGGGTTTTTGACAAAAGATGAAGAAATAGACTCAATATTGATCTTAACGAAAGTCAAGAAAATTTTTCGAAGAAAGTTTCTTTTTTTTTCACTTTTTTTTGAAAACCTAAAAGCTCTCTTTTTTTTTCAAAGCTTGATAAAGAATAAAATCCTATTTTTTAAGAGATCTAAGATCTTCAAATCTTATTGGTTAGAAAATATGAAAAACATCGCTTATTTCATTGCACGTTTGTGGGTTTACGTGTTTTTGACGTGTTCCAGCTGAGAGCGGTTAAAAAATGGCCCCCGGCTAATTTTAGAGAGATGGCGAAAATGTTCTTACCAACAACATGGGGCTTTCGAATCTATTTCGAACATTATTTTTGACGTAATTCTTCGAGAAATCGAGAGAAGGAGATACGTCTGACAAGCGGGAAGATATGCAATCGATAACGCTTCCGCAGAATAAATGTTTCGAGAACTTTGGCTTCGTTATGTTCGTTACAATCAATATGTTTTTGTTTTTTCATAGCCTTCATTATTTCTTTCCTTAAGTTCCGAAAAGAAAACTACTTCCTGAGCCTGTAAGCCTATAATCCTTTCAGCAAACTTCCTTTTTTTGCCCTTTTTGGCAAGCTGGTAATTAATTTCGTGAGAAATGATCAGTGAGAATTTCAGAAACTTCTAATCAATAGTTTCAACCACGAAACTCGGAGAAAGAAATCATTATGTGATGCAACAAAGATTGACCAGACTCATAAATCACTTCTTTTCACACAAATGATACGCCGCGTTCGAGTGTGTTTCCGAGAACTACTCGAAAACGTTCTAACCATCTTTTTCTGATACCTTTTTCTGATTTTTCTCGCAACTTCTATGAAGAAATGTTGAGTCTTCGCCAAAGACATGATCATCGAACTTTTAAAACTGTTCTCAACTTATACTTTTCATTATGCCAAAGACAGAAATCTTCGGACTTTCCGCATAAAAAAAGTAGTTTAATAAATATATGAAGCTTGATAAATGAACTTCTTGAAATCTTCGGACTTTCCGCATAAAAAAAGTAGTTTAATGAATATATGAAGCTTGATAAATGAACAAAGTTTGTGCACGATATAGCAATATAATAAAAAGAATATATCTCTTTTTTTAAATGTAAATGACCAAACATTCTCTAAATGCTCTATGTTCCCATTTTGTGCATTGGTTTCTCAACGTAGAAGTTTGCCAAAAAGAAACTTTCATCGCGAAATTCACTACTTTGCCCTTTCTTAAAAACAAAACAGCCGTTTTAACTCCGATAATTCTCACGACGTCTCATTTTTTAAGATCATCATTTCTACTTAGAGATAAAAGTTAGACTCGGAATTCATTGACAATTGATCTATGATACAGTTGTAAAAAAAAAAATCAAAAACGAACCGATTTTTTTCTCGTTTTTCAAAAAAATAAATTTTGTCAAATTTATTGTAAATGCAGTTTTTTTCGTGCAAAACTGCTTCAATTTAATTTTTCTGACTGGCTTTCATTTTTTTATCATTGTTTTTTTATCAGCACAAAAAAACATTTTTTTAATTATAAAAACTTTGGCAGTATGTAAATTATCGTCAGCGGTAAATGCACAAGAAACATCTTATTTGACGACTTTTATGTGGGTGGGTCGTAGCTCTGGAAACGCCGTGGGATTATTACTTTTTATACTTTTTTTTCTCACTTTCAACGTCTGTAAAAGTTTTTGCATCGTCTAATAGTTGTCCATCGTTCTGATAAATTGATATAAAGGAGAAAAAAAACCAAGGCATCAAATTTCGTTGAGATTCCTTGTTTTTGTTTATTCGTCTTTCTCTTTCGTTTTCAACCTGAACCTGACGTTTTGATGAAATTTCGTTCATCAGTATTAATCATCGTCGCAACGAAGACGATCACGCTGATTCGCCACATTCAATGGTCGATAAATCGCCGAGCCGGGCTTCGCGGCTCTGGCAAAATGTCTGCGACGTTCTCCTCTGCAGGTTTGTTTTTTTTTTTTCAGAAAAGACGTTGAGAAAAAGTTTGTAAGTCTCAGTTCTTTGGCTTTTGGAAATTGATACATTCAACAAATTTCTTTTGCCGACCACCAATTTTTTTCACATCGTCGACCTCCATGTGTTTCCGAAAAAAGTTTCTCTGCAAACTAAATTCAAAAAAAGTTTTGCATAAATTATAGTACTCTAGGTTTGGCAACTTCCTTTTTCAGTCTTCCCTTTCCGGACTGACCAGGTTTTGGATTTCAGGACTTTATAAAGTTTTTTTGAGAAGGCTTTTTTTATTTTTTTCTTTGTAATAAGGCCGACTTGTATTTTTTTGCGCATGATTATCAAAAAAAGGCTTCATTCGAGTAGAAAGCTAAGAATCTTTACTTTGCATGTGTTCCCTAATTATTATTATAACAATGTTAATGAATTATTGCTATAAATAAATACAAAGTTTAATGAATTATTGCTATAAATAGGAAAGATATGAGGAACTTGTTTATTTTTTATAGAAAACCTTGAAATTTTCTTTGATTCGATATATTCTTGTTAAGCATTTTAAAATTTATTAAAAATACTTTTTGATTTGAAAAAATGGTTTTCTTTCATTCAAAGTTTGCTCACGGGTTTTGGAGTTGCAGCAATGAGGCGGGGTTTAAATAAACACGGAAAAAAGCTGTTCGCACCTAATCTGTTCCGATTTTCTTTTTCTATCATTGAAAAGAAAGTAGTATTTAATTAATTATCGAACAAAAAGGAATTTTCAGAGGTGACGTCGAGGAAACAATGGGCGAGGCACAGCCGGTGTCGTTTCTGGAATTGGTAGGATTTTTGTGGATTATTTATTTTTGTGAATCCTTCTAGTGTTTGAGTTTTGAAACCAGGCAAAACGTTCGAATTTATTCAGTTTTGTAGAAATAATCGGGTTGCTAGAAAAAAATTTTGGATCTTATTTTTCAGTTGTTTTACTCAGTATCGTCATTGCTGCATTGTTACAAGTTAATTGGGGCCTTTTTTTCACAGTTTTCTTCTTTAAAAAGTCATTTTTAATATTGTTATCCATAAGAATTTTCGACTAGATTTTTTTAAAAGTTCTCAATAAAAAAACGAAAATTCCAAAGTTTTTTGTTTTCAGTTCCGATTCGCTTCAGCAGCAGATATAGCCTTTTTCATTGCCGGCTGTCTTTGTGCGAGTCTGGGCGGAGCCTTGCAGCCGATGGTGATGATCATCGACGGCTGGATAACTGCCATCTATCTGCTACCCGGAGATGTACGGTTTCCGTCCATTCATAATGCTTTTTTTAGATTTTTGAAGGAGCACAGGTTAGGTTAGAAACATGCGATAAACTTCCTTCTAATTTTTTCAGCTTCTTTAATAAACAATTTAACGAATTTTTAATCAAAATATTTGGAAAAAATGACGTCATTAATCATTTAGAAAAGAGGAGATCAACAATTTGTCGATGACGTCACCAAGAACCTCATCCTTTTGGCGATTTTCGGGATCATTTGCTTCGTTTTCTGTTTCTTGCAGGTAATCTCCAAAGAATTTTTCTTGAAAGTTCCAATTTTTTTATAAAAAAATACTGTAGTTTCATTTTGTGTGTAGTCTGATCAGAATTATAAATATGGTTCTACTTATTACCATATTCGGCCGCCCCTTACGTCAGTGGAAAAAAATGTCATGTGTTTAACCTAGTGTCTTTTTTTGCATCATTTTTTTCCAGAAAGGGATTGAAAGATCGAAATGAGAAAAAAAGTTATAGTTTTTTTAGTTTTAAAATCTGAGAATTATGACTGGGTTTTTCAAAAGGTTTCACCTTGAACTTTTTTTGAATCCAGAGGTCGATTTTTTTGTAAGTGATAATTTTGAGATTTTTTTCTCATAGATTGAAGATTTTTTTGTTAAAGCTTATAAAAAGCTTATAATGGTTCACAGAAAAAAATAAATCTTAATTCCAATCAAGAATCTTAACTTACTTATAACTCGTCTGTATGCTCAGCTTTTGATCAATTTTCAAGTCTCTTCATAAAAAATAGTTTCAAAGAAGAAAATTGTCAGAAACAGACTTAAAAATGCTCAAAATTCAACATCCCGACAATTTCGATGTCAAAAAACCTTTTCACCTCCAGACACTGTTCTTACGACGGGCCAGTGCGAATATTTGCTGCAAACTGCGCAAAGAGTTTGTCTCGGCCGTTCTTCGACAGGACGCCGAATGGTTCGACGAAACTTCTTCGGGCACCATCAATTCTCAGCTCAATGAGTACGCACGCCAACAGAGCATTACTGTTTCTAAAGTGTTTGAAAATTGAAAAAAATTGAAAATTCCCATTAGTGCGCAGTTAAGCTCATAGTACAGCCGTTTTCAATGTGTTTTCGACGAAATACAGATTTATCTCGGACTCTCCGAAATTTAGTTGTCTTTTTGAGTTTCTGACAGTTTTTTTTAATTTTGCGGAATCACTTTGAACACGGGATCAATTTTTTAAATAGCCGGTTACACTAAGAATAACTGACGAGATAAACGCGAGCTCGGTGGTGGTACATTGACTAACTCGCAAACATCTCGCTTTTTTCAAGGCGCGACCTCGCATTTTTTCTCGGCGTGACCTCGCATTTATCTTGCATTTCGGAAATTTTCAGATTGCGAGAGAAATGCGAGCTCGCGCCTAGAAAAATGCGAGATCGCGCCTTGAAAAAAGCGAGATGTTTGCGAGTTAGTCAATGTACCACCACCGAGCTCGCGTTTATCTCGTCAGTTATTCTTAGTGTATAGTATTTTTAAAACTTTAATTTTTAGAAAATTGTCGTTTTTAATTTCAAGTTTAACGCTAATATTATCAGGCCAGGAGGGCAATTTTCTTGTGACATTTGGAATTTTCCATAAAATTGCTTCATAATCTCACATTTTCGCCAAGCTTGTTAACTTTTGATGTTCCCCTAACACAAAAATAAGCCTTGAGCCCATTTTTTTGCGTTTATTTCTTTAAAAATTAGAAGTCTGGCTAGGAATCTTTGTCTGGGAATTCAGATAATTTTTTTGAAAAAAATTTATTAGAAAAATCCCAAAAAAATTTACATAGAAAAAAACACTATTTTTTTCAAAAAAATTTCTTCGAAAAAAATAGCCAATATTTTCGGGTAAACTTTTTCGATTTTTTTGACATCAGAAATTTGAAGAAACGTGGACCGAATCGACGACGGATTGGGCGAGAAAGTGGGGATGTTGCTCCGAGGATTCATCATGTTCATCTCGTCGGTCGTCTACTGCGCCTTCGTCGATTTGAAACTCACGGCGATTTGTGTCACTATGGGACCTCTCTCGGCCATCATTTTAGGCCTCATGGGCAAAGTATCGACCTCAAAAGGGCTCGTCTAATTGAAAAATTGGCAGGTTCTGTCATCAACCGCTCAAAGAATCATGTCGACGAACTCGAAAGCGGCCGGCGTTTTCGAGGAAAGCGTTATGAACCTGAAAACTGTCGCTTCCTGCAACGCCCAGGAACATTTTGTTGAGGTGCTTTTTGGTAGAAAAGAAGAAACTAGGCTTTAAGATTTTGTTATTAAAAAAATACAGTCAAAAAATGGCTTTTTGATAGTTTTTCCTTTGAGAATTTGCTCTTCTGGGATACTAGCCTACAAGATTTTTGCTCGAAAGTTCAAAAAAATCCAAAAAAAGAAAGTTAAAAATCATTCAAGATCAGGGATTTTTGGTGTTCACGACGTTTATTTCGTTTTTTTAAATAGTAAAAATCGTAAGTCGTATTTACCGGCAAAAATCACCTGATTTTTGTCCCTTTTCAAGTTGATTCTACTTCTTGGGCTGACTCTTTCCGTTTCTTAGGAATTCCAGAGTGATCCCTCTAGGTTTCAGGGCGAAAAACAGCCCTACAGAGTTTGAAAAAGTGGTCCCTATAGGGGTTTAGAGTCTGACCCCTTGGCCTCGAAAGCTCAAGTGGTCCCTATAGGATTCTTTCAACTTCATTTGAAAAACGCTTATTTATTAAGTTTTTCGCAAAAATTTCATAAAATTTATCGACTAGCTTGTCCCCTATAGGGGCCACTAACTGAAACCACTATAGGGACCACTTTTTTAAGCTTTATTGGTCCCTAAAAGGGTTGGTAAAGTGGTCTCTAGAGACAACCTCCAAGGGCCCCTAAGGTTGCTGCTACAGGGACCACTCTGGAGTTCCTAAGTTTCCTATCAAGATTCATATAAATTTCCCATGAAGAATTGAGAAAATATTAAAATAAATCCTCATCTAGAAATACACAACGATACTAACGAACGAAATTCCGACGGTCCGGAGGTACAATTTCTGGATCGGATTCTTTAACGGATCGTCTCTTTATGTGATTTTGCTCGTCATGGGCTTTTCTCTTTGGTAATCTCTGATCACTGTATCACAATTTTAAATGTTAACACTTAAGGTACGGCGTCCACGCTTTCCATGACGGAAAGATCTCTGTGGCTGGAAATGTGATCCTTATCATCGACACGATCTCTATCACTGGATATTATTTGAGCCTTCTGGGGCCTCATGTGATGGCCACGGTGAAGGCTCGAGCCGCAGCCGCCATTCTTTATCAGACTATCGATAGGAAACAGGTGATTTCAAAAGATCTGCTTCAAAAGATAGGAAGCTTCAAGCTGCCCTCCATTAAGAGTTTTATCATTTAGAAAAAAACTGAACGAAAAAGTCTGGAGTTTTTCTTTAAAAGGTTTATGACAAAAGCTTGTCTCCCCCCGTTTTTTTCCCCCGATCACTTTAAACTAGGAAAAAAATCATTTCTGCAGCCCCCCATTTTATCGTTTTTTTGCCAAGTCTCCCCTCTTTTTTTGGGTCACACCAAGACTATCCCATGTATGGTCCACTCTAGGGATTATCGGCTTGCTTTTTTTGTATATAAACATCTGATATTAAAGTAGACCTTTTTTCATCCGCCTCTTGAGTGGTAACTCAGATTATCAACTTTAGAGAGCTTTTTCATAAAATAAAAAAAAATATCTCAGATATTCACTAAATATCAAGTCAAAACGTGATAAGCAAATACAAAAAAAAAACACATTTTTCGAACTTATGCTTAAAATTTAAAATTCGAAGTTTTCAGGAAAGTATGACCGTATGACTTTGCAATAAAAGACCCAATTTTTCAGTCTCAACCGTCGAAAGAGAAAAGAAAACCAGTCGAATCTCTATCAGGAAATATCTCATTCCAAAATGTGTCTTTCAAATATCAAAGTCGGGACAGCCCTGTTCTCAAGGTTTCCCTTGATTATCATTCCGATAAACTGGAAAAAATCAACTTCTAGGGCCTAAGTTGGGAAGCGAAGGCCGGCGAGTCCGTGGCGTTCGTAGGGCGGAGCGGCTGCGGAAAAAGCACATCAGTAGGTAGTTTCTGAAACAGTCAACTTATCAATCTTTTCATTCGCCGTAGATCGCCCTGTTGACGAAACTGAGAGAAGCGACTGGCGGAAGGATCACTGTCGATGGGATTCCGATCGAAGAAATCGAGACTTCAACTTTGAGAAAGGTGGGGATCTGGAAATAATAATGGGAATTATTGAAAAATTGACCTTTAGGGTTCTGAGAATTTCCAAAATCCTTACTGCGAGAAATTGTGAAAAAGGACTGGAAATTGGTTATTTTTGATGGTTTTGATCATCTTCACGCGCAAGTAGTTTCGGGTCGGACGCGCTGAAAAGCAACCGTTTTTAGAGACTGTGATTGTTTCTCGATTTGAGGCACAACGAAAATTTTATGAAAACGGCTCGAAAAATTTTTTTCAATTGATTTCTCTTTACATGGTGTGTCAAAAACGTTTCCAGAAAAAAAAAACAGGAATTTTCAAAATTTTACAAAAAATATGGTTGATTTTTCAGGATCTTAGTCGCTAGATAATCTTGTCCTAAACGATTTTTGTATTTCTTCTTTAAACTGAAGTTTTATTCGATTCAATTCCGGTTTTTTTCTTGGTAGTTTTACCATTTTTTTACTGTTTTGATTGAACATTTGTTAATTTCGGGTATTCTTAGTCAATTTTGCGCTTTTCATTTGTAAACGACGTATGTTTCATTTAAAAAAACTCCTATTTTTCATTCATCCGATCTTATCTATACCAGATGATCGGAATAGTTGAACAAGAGCCGACGCTGTTCAACGGCACAGTCATGGAAAATATCCTCCTTGGACGGGAGGTGACCGGGGAAGCGGCTGTTCGGGCCGCACAAGTCGCTGAAGCCCATGGCTTCATCTCCAAACTCTCCATGGTTCAAAAAATGAAAATCAATCTTTCAAAAATACAATAATAATCAAGGGGTACGAAACAGTCCTCGGAGCCCATGGAGTTCATCTTTCTGGCGGTCAGAAACAGAGAATCGCCATTGCCAGGGCAATCGTCACGGATCCGAGTATTCTGCTTCTCGATGAAGCCACGTCCGCACTCGACACGTCGAGCGAAAAGATTGTTCAGGTTTATAGATGATTCCGTTTTCAGAGAGAGGTCAAAATACGTTGTTCTTTTTGAAAATGTTAGGAATTCAGCGAGGTCCTCCTTCAAAAAAAAAAAAAAAAAATGAGAGTTTATACTTCATAGCCAATGTTTCCCGACTTGAAAGGCGAGGGAGGCGGCGCGCGTAGCGTGTGCGTACGCGGTTCTTGGCACGCGTTCAATCCAACCGCCATCGACTATTTGGAAAGTTCGTTTATCGCTCTTTGCATTCCTTTTTAATTTATTTATTGATTCATTTCATGTGTGCAATAAAAAATAGTAGATCATATAAAAAAAAGAGCGGTGACGGAGCCTTTTGAATAGTCGATGCGCTTGAATTGAACTCGCGCCAAGAACCGCGTACGCACACGCTACGCGTCCCGCCCCCTGCCCCGCCTCCTTCGCCTTTCAAGTCGGGAAACATTGACTATAGTAAGATTCGGCTAGTTTAAGCTTCATCGGTCCAAAAAATTCTCATTTTCAAGAGTTTGCAAAGTTTTTTGTTGTTGTTTTTGTGTGGGATATATTTCCCGGGGGCATACATGGGATAGTCTCGGTGGGACCTGAAAAAAAGGGGACTTGGCGAAAAAAACGAGAGAAATGGGGGAGGGTTGCAAAAAAACCGTAAAAAAATTCCGATCTTATAAAAATCAAAAAAATTCATTTTGTAAAGTTCAATTTCAAGGTTTAATTGATTGGCAGAAGCAAATTGGCAGAAAAAAATATTTTTTTCTTCGAGCAGGAGTGGGGGGTTCTTGACATTAAGGGTGGAGGGGGACAGTCATGCTCATCCCATGTATGCCCGGGGGTCATAGTTTTCAAGGTCCTCCGTTGTTTATTCTCCTGAAAAACTCCAAAAGATTTTTTTTCTACTCCGATTTCTAACTTTATTACGACTTGATCAAAATTGATAGCTAAAATAGAAAATGTACCACTTGCGAAAAAAAAACCTTGTTGTAAGATATTATTGACACGAAAGTTCATTTTACTTTGCAGTTAGGAATTGCCCAAAAGCTGGCTACAACGCTCCTTGATTTACCAGAGGACCCTACAGTCTGCAAAAATTCCTAGTTTTCGAGAAATATGAGCTCCAAGCCCAAAATTTGTCTATTTTGGCGAAATTCGAGGGTTCTCTCCGACCTTATGGTTTTATTTTCCAAAAACTAGAGCGTTGTGCAGATTGGGACTTCTAGAATAACCTTCTGGTACAACGAGAAACGTTCTTGTCATTTTTCAAGTAATTATCAACCGCAAAGTACAATGGCCTTCCTCGTTAGGTGCATCGTTAGCTAAAACTTTGAAAAAAAATAGGCCGATACTTTTCCGAACCGGGATTTTCCGAATCGAAATCCGAATCGATACTTTTCCGAATCGTACTTTTCCGAATCGGGTGTATACTTTTCCGAACCCAAATTTATTATGCTTTTCCGAATCGGTCTTCCATTTTTTCAGGTAGAACCTTTCTTTCGATCTTCTCTTTTCCGACCGGTTCCATATAATTTTTTTCGATCGGTTTCAAGCTCTGTCGTAATTAGTCAGAGACTTCTGTTCAAATCATTCTCCCCATAGTACTATTCATTTTGTTCGATTTTTGTCCAATTTTAGCATTATTTGATCTATAATTTCTTTTGGGGACCACCGAGATTAGAAATTACCTCGGCACAGATGGTGTCAAGTGCCCTGATCTTTGCATGACTTTTCAGATTTTCAGAATTTTCTGGATTTCACTTTTCATTCCCATAAATTTCATCGGCTAAGCTTTGAGCAATAACTTTTCGAGTCCTATCGATCAACTCCCATTTGGCAAACTAGAAGTCCACTTTTGGATCCGATAGAGTTGAAAGGATTCTTTTACGATCCTTCGCTTCGTCCTTCTGTTCGTAGTTCGTTAAGTTGCAAGCTCCGAGTACAATCGATGTTGTAGCTGAAGTCCAGAGACCGTACTCTGGGCGGAAACAATCAATTTGCAAGTTCTAGTATCCAGAAAAATAATTCGAAAGATTTTTGCCGTAATACCTCTTCACACATTGTGGTTTGCTCTCATTCGAAGGTTTCCGCCTAGAGAACGGCCTCCGGGATCAGCTTCACCACCTATTATATTCCGAGCTTCACCACCTACTCGTCAAAAAAGACTTCTAGTTCACCGAAGGCAGCTGATCGATAGAACTCAAAAAGTTGTTCCTCAAAGCTTAGTCGATATGTTTGACTGAAACAATGAATGAAATGATATATATATTAATTGAAAAGTAAAATCCAGAAAATTCTGAAAATCTGAAAAGTCATGCAAAGATCAGGGCACTTGACACCATCTGTGCCGAGGTAATTTCTAATCTCGGTGGTCCCCAAAAAGAAATTATAGATCAAATAATGCTAAAATTGGACAAAAAAATCGAACAAAAATGAATAGTACTATGGGGAGAATGATTTGAACAGAAGTCTCTGACTAATTACGACAGAGCTTGAAACCGATCGAAAAAATTATATAAAACCGGTCGGAAAAGAGAAGATCAAAAGAAAGGTTCTACCTGAAAAAATGGAAGACCGATTCGGAAAAGCATAATAAATTTGGGTTCGGAAAAGTATACACCCGATTCGGAAAAGTACGATTCGGAAAAGTATCGATTCGGATTTCGATTCGGAAAATCCCGGTTCGGAAAAGTATCGGCCAAAAAAGAGGCAGAATTTCGATTTTTTCAATAGAATTTTTCCTCTTCAAGGAAGCCCTGAACCGAGCCTCTTCCGGCAGGACGACTGTTATCGTGGCTCATCGACTGAGCACTTTGAAGCATGTCGATCGAATCTACGTTATCGACGATGGTGTCGTTGTTGAGAGTGGTACTGTTATAACTCACGTGGATCAATTTTCGAAGTTTTTTTCAAACCAGATGCAGTAAAATGAAAAAAAATTCTTGAAGAAAGCCATTTTAATACGATTTTTGAGGTTTTTTAAGGTTAAAAAAAATCCGCTCAAACTTGCTAAGTGAGAGACTCCTTTGTAGAAAGTTTTCATGGCAAAAACAAATTTGGGAAAAAAAGCGAAAATCAGAAAAAATGGTGATGCCTGTTGTCAATAGAGCAACTTTGCTGCAAAACGCCCTTTTGACGGGAGCGCAAACTTTTCTCTCTCTGATTTTGAATAACTTTTTCTCCGAGAATAGGAGTTTTTGTACAGTTTCAAGTATACCGTTCGATTCGCAATAAAAAGATCAAAAATGTGTACCTTTAATGTTTACAAAGCTAATATTGTGAAAAATTTCGAACTTTTCTTCAAACAGACCTCTCTTTTTGGACGTTAAGAAATGAGAAAAAGACCTCGCTTTCGAGAATTGTCGATCTTATGAAGTATTCATCAAAAAAGACATTTCCTTGGACTGTTAATGAATTTTGAGGTTCTCATGACGAATTACTTGAGCTGGATGGCCATTATGCCAAACTGGCTCAAGCTCAAGAAGTTGGAGACGTCTCAACGAAAAAGTAGTTCGCCATTTTTTCAAAATGCAACTTATTTTTAAAGACAAAAATCGGAAATTCGCCAGAGAAAAATCAAGAAATCAGCCTCCAAAGACGTCGATTCTGAACTGGAAGACGTCGAAGAAGAAGAGAGCGACGAGGGATCCGAATCTGATGAGGTTTTCTGGCTTGGAAGCAACTTCCAAAGCCCTTTTTTCAGAAGAATGACGCTCAACGGTACATGGGACTGAGGCTGCTCTATTCGAACATGCAGGGATATTACGGAAAAATGGGCCTCATGATCGTTTTCTCGTTGATTCGCGCCCTGGAAATGCCGCTGTTGTCGATTTCCGTGTACCTTGGGTTCATTGGATTGCAGGTAGGGAAGGAATTCTGAAAATGAAGGAAAATAATCTTCAGATAAAAATGAAAGAATAGCTCTAAAAATCTAAAAAAATTTTCAAGTTCTGAGGATCCATGGAAAAAAATCCAGAAAGTTCATTTTTTTAAAAAAAGAGGAAAAAAACCTGTAAAATTAAAGATTTTTTTGTCGCCCCCCTCCCCCAAACAGTTTCTTCTCTTCATTAGCTTTTTTTATAAAAATAATTTTAATCAAATTCACAACATTTGTCCATTTCCAAGCCCTTGTAAAATGAAATAATAAAATAGACCAGTTTTCGACCTTCGATAAAATTTCGTCAAGCGAAAAACTTCCAGAAAACAGAAGACTATGAAAATTACGCGATTTACGCTGTCCTCCTGCAACTTGTTAGTGGATTCATCGTCATGTGGGCGATGGCCGCAGCGGTGAGAGGAATATCGAAGAAATTTTTCAAATAAAACTGCAGTTCGCCATGTCCGGCTGGGTGTCGGAAGGGGTGACGGTGAACCTGAGAGCCCGGGCTCTGCGATCCCTGCTGTACAGGCCGATGTCGTCGTACGACTCCAGGTCGCCGGCCTTCTGTGTTTCGGCGGTCAGTCGCCACGCTCCCGTCTGTGCCGGCGCCATGGACAGCAACACCTCCGTCAGCCTGTCCGAGTTCTGCTCCGTCGTCTACAATCTCTCCATCGCGTTTATCGTGTCGCGCATTATCGGAGCTCTCGGCGTTGGTTCGTTTCCGATGAAATTGAGATAGATAGGCAGGAGCGTAGGTTTTGGAAAGAAAATAGTACTTGTAGGTCTTGAAAATTCAAGTTTTTTGAAAAAAAAAAACAGTTTTGTGGTGTTTACATAATTGTCCAGACAAAAAAATACCTGATTTTTGAAGGAACAGTTTAAAATTTTTTTTTTTTTTTCAAACCCCTTTAGCTCGTTTGGTAAGGAATAATACCGAAGCCCTTCAAATAGAAAAAAATAAAGTTGTTGAAAAAGGAAATGTGTATGTAGGAGCTTAGATTCTGATCAAAGAAGAGCAAAAGAAAAAAGTTTTCTGACTTCAAAAAATCACTTCGACGTCGAAAAACGTGTTAATCGATTTTTGAGCCTTGTTCCGGATTTTTTGGGGTCGGTGATTGAATTGACTTATTCTGAATTTTCTGATTTCGAAGGATGATTTTTGAAAAAAAAAATGTAATTCCTTCCAAAACCTATTTTAGCTTGTGGAAAAAGTATCGGAGCTCCTCAAAAAAGTGGCTGAAAAATGAGATGTGTAAGAAAAAGTGACATAAAAAGTGGAATGATGAGCAATTTTTGAAAGAAATGTACGTGCCTCCTTGCCCTTTTTTCAAAATTTCTCACAAATAACGCGGTTTTTCAGCCTTATGCGCTCTTCTGTACTTCTTGATCTTCGCGACCATGTACTTTAGCAACAAAGCACGCAACACGAAAAGCAAGAACGACAAGTCCGGCGAGGTAGCATCATATGTTCAATATCAAAGATTGCAAAATTGAATTTCAGTTCTCAATTGAAGTTATTGAGCGAAGTCGGACAATCCAGCTTCTGAACGTCGAAAGTTGGTTCAATCAGAAGTATTCTGATTATCAAGCGATAGGGAGGAAGCATGATTTCAAGGTGAAAAAGAGATAGTTGTCGTATGTTCAAACTTGGACTAGAACGACCAAAAAATTCGGAAACGAAAAAATATGATTTTTTTAAAGCATTTTTCAGTCAGATTAGTTTTTTTTTTTGTACATTTGTGGCCCATACAATGTTTGGGGAAGTTTGAATTTTTTTAATTTTTTTAATCAAGAATAAAATTGATCGAGATAAGATTTTTTTTAATTGGTAGCCGGATTTCCATTTTCTTCTAAGCCTCCAGGAAAAATTAATATTTCAAGAATTAGATCAGATAAAGTCTTTGTGAATGTCACTATTCGAGGCTTCAAAGAAAAAAGCAAATTTTTTTTTAAATTCTGGCTCTCAAACTTCAGAACTTATCCATTAGATGTTTTTGAACTAAATTTTCTCCTCTCAAAATTTTGATCAATCCGAAAAAATAAAGGTGGACCTCGCGGAAGCTCTCAACCAGGCCATCTGCAACGCCTACGCCTATTTCAACGACCTCACAAGTATCGCCTTGGGGACCTACCTGGTCTACATCGGACACACGACGCCTGCTCTGGCTTTCCTGTAGGAAAAAAAAACTTGACTTTTTCAAAAATGAGTTGAAGATCATTCGGTGGAGTCCAGTACGCCGGCTGGTCGGTCATGTACACGGCGCCGTTCTTGCCGGAGCTGATCAGGGCTTCGAGTGCGGCGGGGCAACTTTTCAAGTACATCGACGACGAGGAGCACATCGATACGATTATCGGGGGCGGCGAGAAGCCGGTTTGAATTCTTTGTGCTCTCCTTAAAATCTCAAAATTTTCTCGAAAAATGAAGATATGTGTTGCCCATAGAGCAACTTTACTGCAAATCGCACCTAAAAATTTTTTCTTTCCGACTTTTTTCTTCGAAATTAGGAACTTCTGTTGGTTTTTTTTAACCAGATGGGCAATGGGGGGCTTCACAAAATGGCACTTTTATCTGAAAAACGGTTTCTTTCCGAAAGACACGAATTTACTGCGATTTTTCCAATTCATGCTATTAATCCATTCGCAATTTAGAGTAAACCCTAATGTGGTTTAGAAAAAAAAAAACATTTAAAGATGAAAATGGCTTTTTTTCAATTCCGTAATCAAAAAGTTTTGGCCAAAGCAGTATACCAAATAAAGTTTTTTTGTCATTTCAAATATTTGAAAATGAAAAAAATCAATAAATTCCTTTTTTAAGCTTGTTTATCGAATAATATTCTTTTCTCGCAGCTTTATTTTTGCTCAGGTTGAAGTATTGATATAAAAAAAACCTGAAAAGAGAAATTTTTCATGGCTTTTTCTTTTAATTATTCGGGTTTTGTAGATCAACTCCTGTGTTCTAAAAATGGTTTTCCGATTTGTTTCAAAAATGATTTTTCAGAAACTTTCTGGCGACGTGAGCCTTCAGAACGTCTTCTTCGCCTACCCCTCTCGTCCTGATGTTCCTGTTTCTCAGGATTTATCTTTATCAGCACGCGCCGGCGAATCGATCGCTCTAGTTGGACCGTCCGGTGGCGGAAAAAGCACAGTTGTCAACCTTCTCGAAGCTTTTTATCCCGTCGACGAAGGCCAAATCGTTGAGTTCCAGGAAAATATTCTTTTATCGATTTTCTCATAGAAACTCGACTCTTACAATCTCAGCCAGATCAACATTATGCACTTGAGAAGGAGTGTCGGTCTTGTTCAGCAAGAACCCGTCCTTTTCCGAGGTTTTGAATTGAAAAAAGAAAGACTTCATTGTTTTTTTAGGTACGATATTCGAAAATGTGAGCCTGGGAGCTGGCACAGTGACCATGGAGGAGGTTATCAAGGCTTGCCGGACTGCCAATTGCGATTTTATTGAATCGTTGCCAACTGTGAGGATTTCAGTTGTACTTTAAAACGTACTGCAAAATTCATAGTTTCATGCCGTGTTCAAAGTAATTTCCGCGAAATGCAAAATACCCGTTAGAGAAAGGAAAAGATCACTAAATTTTGGAGAGTCAGAGATCATTTTGCATTGCGCGGAAATTACTTTGAACACGGGCAGATCAAAATGTGTGATTTTTTGTAGAAATTTTGAAAAACATTTTTTTTCGAATTTTGGTCATACATGGGATGAGCATGACTGGCGACAGCCAAGTCCCCCCTTTGAAGCTCAAAGAAAAAAAGGATTTTTTTGTTGTTGATTTATCGAATTACATGTTGACGCTCGAGGAAGTGAAAGTTTGATCACTTTTTACTAAGAAAAAAATCGCTTCTATTAATCAATTGAACTTTACAAAATGAATTTTTTTGATTTTTTTCATACATGAATGCTTGATTTTTTTATAAGATCCAGCGCGCACCCTGCAATTTTTTTCACGGTTTTTGCCAAGTTTCCTCCCCTTTTTCAGGTCCCAACGAGACTATCCCATTGAAAAAGCAAAAAAATTTTTTTTCAATTATTTTTTTCATTAGGTGTCATTACTACATGTAATCTATCATTTTTAACATTTTTTTGAAAAAAATAATGAAATCCAGTTATTAGAGCCGGCTAGAAATCATTGCATGAAATTTGGATTATTTTTTTAGTCTAAAAAAATAGAATAAGTGGCACAGTTTTAATTATTCATAAAGAGAAAAAAACTGAAAAAAACCGTAGTTTTTTTAAATTTTTTTCAAATAGAAGATAAGGTTTTTTTATTATTTCAGCGAGAGAGTAAAAATAAAAAAATATTCCCAGGGCTACGAGACGGAAGTCGGCGAAGGCGGCAAATCACTGTCTGGTGGCCAAAAACAGAGAATCGCCATCGCCAGGACGCTGATCAGAAATCCAAGGATCATACTTTTGGATGAAGCTACGTCCGCACTGGATACTCACAGCGAAAAGGTCGATTTTATAGGAAAAAAACGGTTCTTGGAAACATTTCCTGAGCAAGAGAGGTTGAAATGGAAATAAGCTTGGTGTGAAATAAACATTGAAATCACAAAAAAAGTCCAAAAAGTTTAAAATTGAAGGTTTTCAAAAGTCAGATTAGCAGCATTTTTTTGTCTGAAGCGAACTTTTGAGGAACCCCCCTTAGAGCTAAACTCATGAAAACCCATTTTATTGAAAGAACTCGGTCCTATGAGAACCAAATTCAGTGCGTTTAATAATTCCCCCTTGGAGCTAAACTCATGAAAACCCATTTTATTGAAAGAACTCGGTCCTCTGGAACCAAACTTATAGGAACCATGGGATGGAAGAATCTCGGTCCCTTGGAACTTTTCTAGTAATGAAAGTAATCCATTTTTAGATAGTCCAACAAGCGCTGAACGACGTCACTCAAGGCAGAACCAGTATCACTATTGCCCATCGACTGAGTAGTATCCGGCATTGTGACAGGTCATTTTGCCGTTTTCTTATAATCAAAACGTGGTTTTGTAGGAGATATCAGATTTTTAAGGTAGATAAGTTTTTAAACTTGAGCTCAATATCCAAGTTTAGTCTTTTTTGAGCTTGAATGAGTCACGAATTAAAAAAAAATGAAACTCTCATCAAAACGTAGTTACGTATCCGTGCCTCATTTGCAAAGCGAAACAACGGAAAAAAGAGAATAATTCCGAAATTCGTGGCTTTTTGCAGTAGTTTACTGTTATTGTAAGATTTTAGAAGCCCAAAGTAGGAAAGGAAAAAATTCTTCTTCTTGGCTGGTCAAGTTATGGGTATTACCAGTAAAACTCTTGCTCGGAATTATACACAACTTGAAATTTCACGGAACGACATTCCGCTGTTCCGCTGCGTGCGTTCGCGAAGCGTCTTTCGAGTCTAGATCACATCACGCTTTCAATTGATTTTTATTACTGTGGGAGCACATGAAAGTTGAGTACCTTGATAAAGAAAAAAAAATGAAAAGCCCAACCAAGGTTCGCAAAGGCACGCAGCGGCACAGCGGAATGTCGTTTGGTGAAATTCCAAGTCGGGGTACACAGGCTATATATCCTATAATTTCCGTGACGATTCAAGAGACGGTGGAAAAATTCGGCAGAAAGAGTCTAACTAATAAAGAAAAAACCTTCTCTAGCCCTTATGAAATAGTTCAATGAAACCTCGGAAGGACTTTGAAAAGTCCGTTAGTTATGTTGAACGAGCTCAGCAGATATTTTAAATCACCTTAACTATAATAATAATATTAGGTTTATTCATCGCCTACTTAATAGGGGTTAGTAGTTCAAATAATACAATATTAAAATGCAGTAGAATAAAGAGCAACGGGAATTAGTCCACCCTAACGAGTAGACTATGACCCGGAGAAAGACAAGAATTGGAGCAATAGGGAAGGAACTGAGCCGAAGAAGGCGGAATTTGGGAGATCATTAAGTTTGACCCGTAGAGAATCATTGAAGACATTGAAATCCATCAAACTATGAGATTTCCACCCCAAAAATAATCTTTTCCAGAATTTACTTTGTGGAAAACGGCCGAGTCGTTGAAAGCGGAACCCACGAAGAGCTCATCGACTTTGGCGGACACTATTCTCTACTCGTCAATGCACAAAAAATCACCTAATCTTTCCTAACCACTTCTCACGGGTCACCTATCACTTACAAGCATCTTGTAAACCAACTTTTTGTTCACTTTTTGAGAGTCTACAGCTCCCTGTTCTTTCATTGATCGTATTACCTCTATATTTATTTTAACTGATTTTTTTTTAAACTTCACACTTTTCAATAAAGATTTATTATAAAGAATAAAAGCTTTCTGGAGTCAAATTTGGTCGTAAAACTCCATTTTTTGGATTCTTTCTTTCAGAGAAAAATGATGTAAAGAAGGGAGACTTGTAATTTAAAAAAAAAATCAGGGGATAATTTGAAATATGAGATATTCTGATTTTCTACATTATATCATTGTTTTTCGTTTACGAAATTGAAAATTTGTTCTTTTCCAAAGAAGAATCTAGAACCATTAAAATTGGAATTTCATCGACACCAATGTTTTCATGTTTTCCACTTGTTTTCCTACCCATTTTCTTTAGAATTCGTACTTTAGGTCATCAGAAAAGACTGGAAACGTGAGAAAAATGAATAAATGAACAACAACGAAGCGAAAAAAAAAGTTAAATATCAAATCAATACGTAAACTCAAGTTGAAAGACCCCCTATAGGGACCACTTAAGCTTGAGGGGCTAAGGGGTCAGACGCTAAACCCCTATAGGGGCTTCCTTGGTTTTACCTTTATAGGGATCTCTTTTTCGGCCCCAAGGGGGACTGTTTCCCCGCTAACCCCTGGAGGGACCATTCTGGAATTCCTGAGTAGTGTGAAAATACAAAAATCAATACACTTTAACTTACTAAATATTTATTATACAATTACAAGAAAAATTTACAAGTTATGTGTTTATTGTTTCCTTCTCGTTTAAAGATGGCTTCGGGATCCGTTGACTTCGCGGGCTCGTAGACGCCAGATATCCTGAATTTTTCATTTTTCTTCGAATTTCTAATTGACAAAAAGCCATTGAAAGTTACATGAAAAAGTCGCTTCTTTTTGGAATTCCTAAGTTGAAAGATAAATCTCACCGCAAAATCGACTTGAATGTCCTCCGGGTTGGATCCGTACCTGCGGAAGCGTTTCTTGGCCATGTCGATGATCTCTTTGGAGATTTCCTGAACAATTGATTAGAAGTCAGATGATGGCTAATCGAACCTCTTGAGTGGTCCCTTCAACGTTCACATAACGGCAAAGGTCGTCGTTGGCGTAGTGGCAAGAGATCGCCTTGCGGAAACCTGGAAAAGATTTTTTTTTGAATTTTCAGATCTTCCCATGTTACCGACCAATTTTAAAAAGTTATATCTGGAAACGTAGAGTTTGCGGAACTATTTAGGAACTTCAGAGAGGCCTCTTTAGGGGGCCCTTGAAGGCTCCACTCCAGGAACACTTTACCAATCCCTATGAGGGCCATTAAAGTTTGCAAAAGTGGTCACTATAGGGGACAAGCTAGACGATAGTTCTCATGAAATCCATGCAAAGAAGCGTCCGAGAAACTGAATGAATATTCGTTTTATGAATGAATTTGAAAGATCCCTATAGGGACCACTTGAGCTTTAGCGGCTGAAAAATCAGATCTTTAATTCCTGAAGGAACCACTTTTCGATTCCTGTAGGGGCTGTTTTTCCCTTTAACCCCTATAGGGACCACTTGAGCGTTAGTGGCTGAAGGGTCAGACCCTAAACACCTATAGGGACCACTTTGATTTTAGCCATATAGGGACAACTTTTTCGGACTCTGTATCGGCTGTTTTTCCCTTTGAACCCTATAAAGACAACTTTGGTTTTACCTATTTAGGGACCGCGTTTTCGGCCTCTATAGGGGTTCTGTCTCCTTCTTACCCCTAGAGGGACCACTTTGAAATGTTTTACTGTCTATCTAGACCTCTAACGAGTATCAAAGAGAATTTTGAATGAAAAGTGGAAAGATTTAGAATTTTTACATGGTCATCATAACTTTTCCATTTTGACATTTCTAGAACGGACCCTCGGTTCGGTTGGCGCCAGAGCCGTGGATGAGAAGCGGATGGAAGAAAACCGTGTCGCCGGCCTCCATTTCGACGTGGATTCGCGGCATCGACGGATCGTAGTCCTGGATCCCGTGGTAGGCCTTGTTGACGCCTCCCTGGAAGCTTCTCAGGTTGAAAAATGAAAATTCAAAAAGAGAACGTCAATTTTTCGCGTAAGTGAAACTTCTCTGCGGCCTCCTCGTCTCTCGGCAACGCTCTCATTTTGAAGTACTATTTTTATGTTTCTCTGACCTCGCCGGTGAGGGAACAGAGAGACGCAGAGACTCGAAAAATCGCCGTAATGAAAATTCATTGCTTTAAAGCTCAGAAAGGACTGGATCTTACAATTTTAGATTTTTGAGGAAGTTTACAGATAAAAGTCGACTGGGAATACTCTTTCTTGGGAACCTTTAAAAATCCAATGAAATATTGATTTAAAAAAACTCTTTAAGGTGTTAAAAAAGAGAATCTTTTTCACAGTTATCAAACTCATTATAGACTTTTTTTCAACCTGATTCGATTTTCGAAAAGATAATTGTTTCAATCAAAAACGATAAAGGTGTGACCTTACCTCCCATTTGGGATATTCGTGAGGAAGAAGTTGACCTTTGTGCGATCCTGGCACGACCACCAGGCAGCCGTTGGCGCGGTTGATCTGAAGAATAGATCTTAAGTGAAAAAATTTTATCAGATTTTTTCGAAAATAAGGTTTTTTCCCGAATAGCTGCTCACTTTTTCCATAGCGGTCCATGCACAGCAAATATAGTCGGCTGGCCGGAACGGGAAGTACTGTAGGTCCTGGTGCATTGGATGGCGAGATGTGAGCTTTCCTGGAGAATAAAAGTTTATTTCCAATGTTCCTTTGAAGTTTTTTCAGTCTTGTCTAGAAAATGGCTTCTAAAAGTCTTCTTTTCTTCCATAAAACATTCAGATTCATGATGAGAAATTTTAAGACTTTGAAGTGTTCGAATAAGACTGCGAGAACTTTTTAGAAATCTTATTTTTTTCTGGAAATTCTTGATTTTTAAAGTTCTACCTTAGCTTTTCCGTCAGTTTATAGCCAAAAATGACTCTTATAAAATTTAATTGTCTTCCCTTTTTTAAGAACTTCATGATAAAAAATCTTAATAGTTTTGAAGAGTTGGGTTTGAAGCTGTTTTCAAATTCAATTTTTGTTGGAAAAAAGAGAATTGGGATTTTTCAACTACTCTATTGTCCAGTATACGGCTTCTAGAGGTTTTCAAAAGAAGTTTCTATTTTTTTTGAAGATTTTTTTACGGGAAAATTTTCATTTTAACTATTTTTACTTTGGATTTTTGGCAATTTTCGGCCAAAAATGACTGTTTTATTTTTAGGATATCGCTCTTCTAGAAGTTTTCAAGAACCTTTTTAGGAGTTATTTTTTAAATTTCCGTTTTTGCTGGGAAAAGATTTTCTGCGTTTACCATTATCTGGAGGCTTGTTGATGAGCATCGTGTGCATGGCCAACAAGTTCGAGCCGGGCTTCCCGATCACGTCATTGACGATGTCAATTATCTGAATCCAAGCCTTAAATAAGACATCCAAATTTTTTTTAATTTTTTTAAAAATAGGATTTCTTCCTTTTTTTCTCTATGCAGTAGTAGTTTCCCGTCACTTGAAGGATAATTGGTGACAAAAATTACCAATATAAGTTTGAAACTCACAGTCGGGTACTTGCAGTACTCAAAAAGGACTGGATCCTCGGAAAAATCTTGGACTTTTGTGATCGCTTTCTCGCCTTCAAAATGATCTTTTAAGAATAAATTTTACTTTTTCAATAATTACCACTCAAAAACTCAGACTTGGCAATGGTGATGTCCTTCATGACGGTCATGTTGGGCGGAGCTTGGACTCGTTTTTCGCAAATGTCCTGAAAATTTCTGATTTTTCACATTATTACAAGACATTTTTTCTTTTTTTCCGACCTTTTTCGGAAACCAGAACATCAGAGATTAAAGAAAAGATGAAAAATAGCGCTAAAGTTCAGAAAAAGTCTCTCAGTTTGAAGAATATACCTGGAATCTCTTGCGGAAACGGTCGAGCTCGTAGGTCGGCACGACGTTCCGAACGAGTAGGTATCCCTCTCTCTCGTAGTGCTGTTTCTGCTCGGCTGTGAGCACGAGTCCATCCCGACTCCAGTCGAGGACCCCGTCTCCGGCGCCAAGTAATTGAGTCATTCTTTCTGAAAATTATTGTTTGATTCCGATTTTTGAAGAGTTCTGGCAGTTCAGAGACTCTAGGAAACAGCTTTTTTGACTTTTTCGAAAGAATATGGAAAATCACGATAATTAGGATAACTTTTAAGCGAGAAGAGAATTTCAATTTCATTTCGGTGACATTTATGGATCGATGAAGTGTATGAGAAAATTGAAAAAGGAAAAAAAAACAATTAAAAAAGGACGTTGAAGATCCCAATTATCAGTAGAACACATAAACTCATAATTCCGCGGCTGTTTTTGCTTTAAAATGATTAAAAAGGAAAAATAGACACGCCTGATTGAAAATTTAGAAATTTTAAAGGAAATTCAGAATTTTTCATCTTCCTCAAAAAGTCTGATTTCTCTGCGCCATCTCCTCCTCCGGCAACTCTCTCATTTTCACATGCTGTTTTCCCTATGAGAGAAAAAGAGACGCAGAAAGGTCAGATTGTTCCAAATCAAGGCGAACAGGATTTCAGAGTCAAAATCAGTCTTAGCCGCTTATTTTTCCCCTGCTTTAAATAGACATTCCAAGTGCTAGTTCAAAATATACTAGACTTTTAAATGGAAACAGAAAATAAGAACCGTTCTGTACGTGACAAGACGAAAAAAAATGGGCAAGGGGTGTTTGATTGATATGAAACATATATACACGGCCGCTACACCATAGCCATTTCTTATCGATTCCGCATCGTGTCGAAATTAGCTGATTGGAAAGGACCGTCAACATTTGAGTGGAACACAAGGGCGGAAAACATGAAACTGGAAGCTCTTTGAGGTTGAAAGTGCATATTTTGAATTTTTCTCGAAGAATACGGCTTCAAAGAGTCCTCATAAGGATCAGAACTTCTGAAAAATGTATTGATAGAGCTGCTTCGCAAACAAAATATGAAGCTTGACCAATTTTTAACCACCAAGGCGATGTCCGAGAGATCTTTCAAGAATCTTCAAATCAGAAAATGGGCATAAGTTCCTCGGAATTGCTCCTGGAACATGCAGAAACGACATTTATGCCTCATTTTTTTCTAAAAGACTTCAAGCTCTCTGATGTTAAAAGTGCATTTTTTCAACTTTCCTCGAAGATTGAAGCTCTAAAAAGTCGTGACGAAAATCAGAACTCCTGAAAAAGGTATATATGTCTTGATAAAGCTATTTCGCAAACAAAAAACGGGAGCTTGACCAACTTTTATTCTAGATCGATGTCCGAGAGATCTTTCAAGAATCTTGAGATCAGAAAATGCGCATAAATTCCTCGAAATCGCTCCTGGAACACAGAGAAACAACTTTGCCCTTTCTTATATTTTATACTAGTGAATTACTTGAAAATAAGACTTGAAACTTTTTGAGATGATAATTTCAATTTTCAAGGTTTTTTTGAAGAATAATATGCCTTAAAATGGTGCTAGTAAAAATCAGAAAATTTCGAAAATTTAATTGAATTTTGATGGAAATAATTTGCAGAAACAGTGAAAAACAATGTTTCTGCAAATTCTCTTGAAGGCAAAAAACGCAAATTTCCATGATTTTTTTCAGATATCATTTTGGCTGCCTAGGCATCAAAAAGTGTGTAGATGTTGAAGAAACGTTTTTGCGAGAAATTAAGAGTCTATGTATTTTTTTTCTCGAATTTCGAGCAATGATCGCCTAGGCGATGTCAGAGAAAGATTTCAGAAGTCTGCGAATCAAAAAATGTGCAGTAAGAGCCTTCAAATTGCTTCTGAAACATGCCAAAATGGTTTTTGTCTTTTTGTATTTTTCGACTGAAAGATATTTTTGTAGTTTTTTCGATTTTCCACAATCCCGCTGGAATGGAACTCCTTTCTTCCTTCACAAAAGAAATCTCAAACAGAGAGGTTCAAAAAACGCCAGGAATAACTTCTTTCCATTGAAAAGTTGTTTGCACTTTTTTGAGAATCTATGAAAAATCAGAATCTCTGCCTCAAATTTTGTTTCAACTTTTTTTTCTTTTTTTTTTCTAAATTTGCTTCTTAGCGGCCTTCAGGACTAAACAAAGAAATTTTTAATAAAAAGTTTTAGTTCAGTTTTCTTTTCTTCTAAAAAGTAAGGAACTTAATTTATAGCTCTGACAAAAAAATCTCAATCTTCCGCTCAACCTTCTGTGCTGAATTTTCATGTGTTACAAAAATTAGTAACAATCTTAATAAATAAAAAATCATAATTTTCAGAAACAACTTCTATCTTCAAGTACACTTTTTGAATAAAATTGTTTTCTTTTAAAAGTATGATTCGATTTTCTACGATTTTGGGTCAACCGGAGGGAAAACTAATTTTTTTTCCGTTGTCATTTTCAATAAGAATATCAATTAAAACTCCATCTTTTTTATAGGTTTTATTTCGCCATTCTGTGGATAATCAAAGGAAGTTTCAGTTCTTGTATTCGAGCTTAAGAAAAACTCGATTTTTTTTGAATTTTTTCTAAATTTTTGTGAAGCTGTTGCTTCTTTGTGAATCTCAGATTCCAGACAAGATCCGCGAAAATGAGCCCATTCCTTGACCTGTGACCCCACTAGAGCCAGGTTGCAGGCAACAAAACAAGCGATTCTTCCGGGCCCGATTTACACTGGCAGGACTCCGCCCACTGTGCCAAGCGTCAAGCAACATCCACTTGAGCCCCCGGCAGTTCCCCCCGTGTAATTAATTGGTTCCTCACTTTCCTCCCAATCTTCCTGGTTTTTGTTACTTGTACAATTTCCTTTCCTTTGAAGACGTTATCTTTTCAAGAAGCCCTGCCGACGATGAAGGGAGCTGATCCGGCCCTGAAGAACATCGGCAAGAAGAACGGCCTTCAACTTTGGAGAATCAATGTACTTTTTCATTTTTCCCAGTATAGTTTGTGCAAAAATCCCGTATTTTAATACTTTTTTGACTTCTAACAAAACTAAGGAAGGCTCTTCGCTTCGAGACCTTTTTGAAAATTCGCCTATGCTCCTTTAAAAGTCTGAGCAGGAGAAAAGTGATGATTTTTTGAATAAGTGCTCCAAAAAATCTTATTTTCCGGTTGGACAAGATCTCACTAACTTTTTTTTTGAAATCTGAATTTTCTTTGATTCGATTCTATATTCCTGGAACATCGGATACTTTGAGATATCATTCAAAAAAAAATTGATATTTTTCGAAGCTATCGATTAATTGATATTTTTTTCGAAGCTAGAGATAATAGAAATTGAAAAAAATATAAAAAAATATAAGTTGGTTCATTTTTTTTCCGTTCAAAAAAAGCTATCAAAATCTTCCCCTTCCTAACTAGACTTTTTTTAACTCCTCCCCCTGTTGAACTTTCGAAGAAACTTTACTGAAGTGTACTTTAGAACCTCCTGAGTTCAGAAAAAAAAGAAAATCTCTCGCGATAGATCTTTTTTCAAGTTATGAAGCTTCAAAGACCGCCAAATAGGCAAATTATGACAAAAAGCGCTATTTTCAGTTTTTGAAGGGTCACATCACGAAAACGAGATCTAGGCAATTTTTTTTTTTGTTCTGCAATCAGGAGGTCCTTAAGTACAAGCGGGAGAGGGGGGGTTAAAAAAACGTTTCTAGTAAGTCATTTTTCAGAAGTTCCTACTCGAAGAAGTTCCGACGAAAGACCATGGCGTCTTCTACACCGGCGACGCCTACATTGCCTTGAATGTTTCTTCTGTCTTCAAGAATAGTTTGAAAATAAAAAAAAATTCAGCAAAAGTACGACGGCGCGTGGGACGTCCACTACTGGCTCGGAAAAGACGCGACGACCGACGAAATGGGCGTCGCCGCTTATAAAACTGTAGAAATCGATGGGGTTTTGAAATTATTTTGGGAAGATAATAAGAGATGAATTTGAAGGCCCTTGGAGGTCTTCCAGCTCAACATCGGGAGATTCAGGACCACGAAAGTCCGCTTTTCATCTCCTACTTTCCTGATGGAATTCGGTGGGTTTTCAAGAGAAATAGGAATTTTCGAGTCGAAAAACAAAATAAGTTGTATCTGTTTGGAGAGCATTTCTAGTGGACAATTAACATTCTCCTGTTGAAAAAATTTCTAAATAAAGATAAAAAACTAGTCTTCCTACAGCTTTACATTGTGAACTTCTCGGGAGTTCAAAAAAAGTCGTTTTTTTTCTTGTCGAACTGCACCGATCAATCAGTCTCCACGAGATTTGTTGGCCCTTTTTCTGTTTTTTTTTTTGTTTTCGAAAGGACCGACAAGGTTTCTCATGCATTTCCAATGGAGCTGGAGTTTTTTTTTTAAATTTTTTCTTGTTGAATCTTTGAAATTGTTTTATAGAAATTGACCTTTATCTAAATTTAATGGAATTTCATAATTCTAACCTTCTATTTTTCTTGTTTGTTCTCAAGCCTTCGAAATCAAATTTTTTTGATCATTTTTTTGTAATTTTCCTGGGAAAATCAACCAAAAAAATATTGAATTTTTTTGAAAAAAACAGCGATGAAATTTAGAAAACTTACAAATCATTCTCATTTTTTTGAAGTTCTTGAGAAAAAAATATAGTGAAAAAGTGTCCTTTTTATTGTATACCATGTAAGGATTAGCCAATATTCATAAAGGTCTCGCGGCGAAAAATTATTTTTTTGGTCATGCGCCTTTAAACAATAAACGAAAGAATTCGATGAAATGGAAGTAAATAAGATTTCTTTGCTTTTTTTAAAATTGATGTATACAATTTGAAACGTTGAAGGTACATAGCTGGAGGCTACGAGTGCGGTTACAAACATGTCGAGGATCTTTTCGCCAACTGGAGACCCAAACTGTACCATTGCAAGGGGAAAAGGAACATTCGATGCACGGAAGTTTGCTTTTTCGTTCTGAAGTTCTACCTGGAAACTTCGAAAATTGAAAATTTGAATATTCAAAAAATGACTCATTTATTTTTGGAGTTCGATTTTTTTTTAATACAATCTTTTTATATTGCCTATCATTTTAAAGTTCATTTGTCGGTTCAAATTTATAAAAAAGATAAGATACGTGAAAAACATTTAACACACTTTCTCCGAGAAAAAGCGATGAACCGTTGGTACAAGAATTTCAAGTTTTGTTTTGAGAGTTGAAATTATTATCACAGTTACTAGACATAATTTGTAAACTTTGAGGCTACTTACTGTGAGGTTTCGCCCTCTCACTGGGTTACTGTAGGACTTTTTAGTGAAATTTTTCTAACTATTTTCCTAGTTGACGGATCGACTCCAAACTTTTTTTAAAAACACAGATAAGGGTATTTCAAAGCATTTTCATTAAAAAACACGAAAAAGAAAAATTTTTTTTACGTCGAAAAGTTTTTTTTTTCTTTCTAAAATCGTTGATTTTTTCCTTTTTTGGGCTTTTTGAACGGTTAGGACCCCAAAAGTAGTAAAATTTTATTTCATAAATCGAAGCGCCGGGCTTTTCTTAGTCAGAAAAAAAGGAGTACATGTTCAAGTTTTGGGGGACGCAGTTGGTCGTCTGCTCGCCGAAGAGGACCAACTCGGAGTTGACCAATTTTTCGAAAATTTCCAACTTTCCTGGAAAACAATACCACGGCTTCTTTTTGTATTATTCTGCTAGAAAACAGAGTTCTTCAAAGTTTCAGCACTCTGGAAGTATAGTATTAACTATATTTTATTATATTTTTGGATTTTTTTATGTTTTTCCAGTTTTTCATTTTTCGCTGTTTTTTCTTTTATTTCAATTTCGCATTAAAATTACATTTTATTTTTCACGATTAGGACTTTTTCATGGCCTCCGATTGTAATCAAGAATCCCCGGTTTCAGAATCAGCGTAAAGTTATATTTCCAAGTTTCCATACATATTTTTCCAGGTGGAATGCAAGAAAGAGTCCCTGAACCTCGGAGACGTCTTTCTGCTCGACTTGGGCCGGAATATCTACGTTTGGATGCCGCCGGACAGTGGACGACTGGAAAGGATCAAGGTATATCATTTTAACGTTCCGAATGAAAATTTTTAAAATTAAGGGAATGGCCCGAGCGAAGAACATTGCTCAGTTTGAGAGGCAAGGCGCCAGTCAAGTCCATATTTTGGGTGGGATTTTTTGAATTTTTCGAAAAAAAACCCTATAGTGGCCACTAAAGTTTGACTAAATTTTTTTTAGCTTCTTTCTTTAATCACCCATTATCCAAGAGCAACACGTGTCATTTAACGACTGAATCGGCTGTGTAATACTGAAAATAGACGTTTTTATTGGCCATTTCTCAGGATCCTAATCTTCTTCCTGTTTTGAAGGGTTTTAGTGGGTTTTTGTTTCAAAAATAGTTCAAAAAAATATTCTAAATTTCAAATAAAAAGTGTACAGGCATTTTCTGGATTTCTCTCTTTTTTCTGCAAGGAAATCCAATTTCATTGGGTTTCTTTACTTTCTGTAAAAGTGTTCGGATCATAATGAAATTCCCTGACCTTTCAAAATTACGTATATCTTCTATGGACTCTCTAACATTCCAGACACGGAATGGGACGTCGACCAAGACTTCTGGGGCCATTTCGGAGGCCGACAAGCCCTGAAAAGCGTCGCGAAAGCCAAAGACGACGACGAGAACTACTGGAAAAGGACCAGCGAACAGATCACTCTTTGGAAGTTGGTAATGGAATATTATTCAGAAGAGAGTGACCATACTAAGAAAAAGGGTGAAAGAAGATTGAGGAAGATTTTGCATTTTTTAAAGTCAGTGTTCATTCTTACCGTTCTCTCATTTTCACCGTATTCTTTAAAAGGAAAGCAAAAACGGTAAACTGGTTTCTACAGAGTTTCCGACGCCTCGGGCGAGATGAAAGTGACCAAAGTTGGCCAAGGAGCCGTCAAACAGAGCCAACTCGATTCCAAGGTCCTGGAACCAGCAATTTTAGCCTTTTTAGAAGAGATTATATTTAGGACGCCTTCATTTTGGACGCTCTGAACGGCGGAATTTTTGTTTGGATCGGTAAAGATTGCACGATCGATGAGAGGTCCAAATCACTTCTCTGGGGGAGAATTATTTGAGGCAGAAGGTTTGAATTTTTTTAAATTTTGTGAAAGAATAAAAGGTATAGGAAGAGACTGGGAACATTTAAAAACTGGAAAATGGTCTCATATTCATTCATTTTTTTAGTTAAAAAAAGGTCAGAAATCAATTATTTGAAAGTCTTAATATAGAAAAAAATTGACACAGATTCTGAAAAATAATTCTCAAAAAAATGGGAGAATTTTTCATCTTGAGCTTGCAAAAAAATGTTTTAAAAAAAGAGTTGACAATATTCCAAGAACTTTGCAAAAATTTTGCGCTTTTCCATCATTCTTTTCTTAATATTTGAGTGTGTTAAGTCTATTTTTTTCCGATTCAGTGTTTCATTTTTCGTATTCAGCACCTCCCTTCGTGGACCCAAGTCACTCGGGTTATCGAATCGGCGGAATCGACTCAATTCACTCAGTGGTTTGCCGACTGGGCCGATGACAAGAAGAAGAAGACTTTCGAGCCGTTGCTTTTCCAGGTCTTTAGAAACAGTAGACATTCGCAAATTCGTCCTCATTTTATTCAGAGGCTCCTTCGGAACTTTTACCTCTTTTTCTGAGATCATGGATCTCACAGCGTTTTTTTTAGTGGAAGAAAATGAAACTAAAAATCAGGTGGGCGGGGTCAAAACCTACGCCGTTCCCACGTGACGTTATGGGGATGGCAAAGGTTCCGACTACAAGTAAAATAAAGGCGCAGGCCAGAGGTCTTTGAGACAAATCGAATTTTTTTTTCTGTCCGAAAGCGTCGCAGTGCATGCACACGACACACTAAAATTCACGGAAAAAAAGTGGGCGTGATCAAAAAACGCGAGAAAATAACCTAGAAATTCAAGAACTTCAATCTTCAAGGTGTCGGATGAGAGCGGCCAACTGCGAGTCGAAGAAATCGCCAACTTCACCCAGGAGGTGACGTCATCGAACCGGCTCCAACCGACAGTTTACCGTTGTAGGACCTTGACGGCGATGACGTCATGATTCTCGACGCCCTCAACACGATCTACGTCTGGGTCGGCGCCAGCGCCAACACCAACGAGAAGCGCGAGGCCGAGAACACTGCCAAGGTCGGGAGAAAAAAAGATTTTTTCCATCCGAAATAAGGGAAAGATTTTTTCATGTGCTTTGATTTCCAGAAAATCTTCAAAATACGTAGTTTCCACATTTTCTTTGAATTGTATAGAATTGCTTAGAACGATGAATGAAGGACGAAAAAAAATTGAACAGAGAAAAAGAGAAGGAAAATACTGGAGACACCAGAGAAGCGAGAGCTCTTTCTTTCTCTGGAATCTCTCAAGTCACTGATCTCTCGTTATCGTTAATTAAGATTCCAATTTCTTCCCATTATATCTATCAAAAGGGATTCTAAGAAAATCTTCAAAAGATCTTCGAAACATCCATTTTTCAGAAGTACCTCGAGCAAGGCAAGCTGCCAAGACATAAGAAAACCCAGATTGAAACCATCTTCCAAGGTTTTTTTTTTCTTAACAATTTGAAACATCTCTGTTTCAGGACGAGAACCACCGTCGTTCAAGAAGTTCTTCCCTCGCTGGGACGATTCTTTGTTCAAAGATGTTGGTTTTTTTCCAAACCAAAGACAAAGTTGATAAAAATAGGAATTAGTTTTCATTAGAGCGTAAAAGGTATAGACAGCTAGAACAGGTAGGTTTTTGGAGCAAAAATTCAACATTTTTTTGGAAATTTTTCTGTTGATAATTGTGCTTAGGAAACCTTAATCTAATAATAAAGTGAATGGATTCAAATTCGGAACTTTTTCTAAAATTTGCAATTAAAACTTCTCAATCTAAATTTCCAGTAAAATCAGAATACCAAAAAAAAATCTCACTGGTTTCTGAAAAATATTTCAAAAATGCTTTGTATTTGAAAAAAAAAGTTGGATCAGAATTCTCAAAAAATGGCCCGAAAATACAAATTAAAAAAATTTTTTTCAGGACGCTCGATCTGTGGAAAACATGCGCAAGCTGCTGTTCAAATAATAATTTGCTATTTTATCAATTTCTTTTTTCTGTAAAGATAAAGCTGGACACGCATGAAATTTTGACGATTTTTCAGAAAATTTGGAACATTTTTACGGCACACGGCTCAATTAGGAACTCCAGAGTGGTCCCTATAGGGGTTAGGGGTGAAAGTTAAGTGATATCTATAGGGTGAACTTAACTTGAAAATTAGAAAGAAAAAAACTTTTTATCTATCATTCAAAAAAGGCTCTTTTATTGAATTCTTCGCATTTAAATGCTTATCGTCATGTTCATAGGAGTTATCGACTAGCATGTCCCCTATAGGTGCTACTAATTGAAACCCCTATAGTGGCCTCTTTACATGCCTAAGTGGCCACTATAGGAGTTAATAAAGTAGGGACCTTGAAGAATCTCCTCTAGGGACCACTCTGGTGTTCCTAAGTACCTGAACAATTTTCAGCTCGGATAATTGTCCAAATGTTCAAAGGCCCCTATAGGGACCACTCTGGCGTTCCTAGGCACCTGAACATTTTTCCAAAGCTCGGAGGATTGTCCAGATGTTCAAAAGCCCCTATAATGGCCACTCTGGCGTTCCTAAGCACCTGAACAATTTTTGATTGTCCAAATGTTCAAAGGTCCGAATGACTTGTGTATCTGAATTGACCATCTTCTGAACGAAATGGCGTCATCGATGTATGTAGAAGCGTGCGAAAAACTGGACAAGCCCCGTCTTTGCCATCCATCCAATAACCATCAAAATGCCGTTGGCAATCGAGATTTCGCCTTGAGATATGACCCGCCTTGCCGCTTCGTGTATATGTTTTTTTATGCATCTGGATTTTCGGTCAAAGATCAGTTGGAAGGTGGATAAAGGAAAAATTCATTTCCGTATTCAACGTTTTGTGGTTTTGGAAAGTCCTGGCTCGAGAACTGTGAGAAAAATGGAAAATAGAGAGAAATAGTTCTTCTGCATTTTAGGGATGTATTGAAACTTTATTTCTCTGTTTTTCACGTTCAGTTTTTTTTAGTTTCTAGCAGTCCTTTCAAAATTCGAGTTTTGTTTGACGAAACTTTCGAATGCACCCGACCTGAAACGAGTTCCGCGCAAGCATTGTGAAACATCTGATTACGCTGTTAAACTTGAAATGATCTGTATAGTTGATTCACTGCTGGCTTGAGCCATCGAAAAAAGGGTCCTGACACGATAATGCACGAGACAGCGCCTGGCTCGTGGAGAGCGCAGACAGGCCACGCCCCCTTAACGACCCAAGCTGGCCGTGAATCAGCTATATTTCAGATTCCATGTTAACCTTTTCTTCAAGGAATTCGTTTCTAAAACGATATTTCCAAAGGTTCATTTCATTTCGCAGGCTTCTCCTATCCAACTCAAATTCAAATCATCTACAAACTCAGATTGCAATCTTCAGCTTGTTCTTTTTTACACTCCAACGGTTTCTTCTCGTCTTTCTCTATCGAGCTTGCCAAAACGGAGATGACCTCGAGGTCGAGAAGGACAGCTTTCGTGGAGATAAGCATCATCTCCGACCGCCCGGGGAGGTGAAAGCGAAGCCGTTTTCACTCGGAAACCTTCCCTTTCCATCCGTTGGACTTTGAAATGTTTCTGTTAGACTCTTCTTGCAGAATAGTTCTGGATGGATCAGAGATGAGCTTGAAACATTTTTCCGGTTCTGCACTTTGAAGACGGACTTTGTCCTATCTGAAGTCATTAATACAGTATTTCGGAAATTGAGTAATGATAACCGGACGTTTTTGAGCAGTTCTAGGGGCCACTTGAGTGTTGAAGCTACTAAAGTGGTCACTAGGATGGCCCCGACACGTGCGGTTCACATCACCAAAGGAGAGATTGATTTGGGAAAAAAAATCTTGCTTTACAAAAAATATTTTCGAAATTCGATGTTCTTGAAGCAAAAAAGGGCTATTTCATCCTACTGCAGCCAGAAAAAAAGCTTTACAAAACTTCCAACTCCTTTCAGAAAAAGAGCTTTTCTGAAAAATGATCGCTCAGAACTTTTTCACAAGTTGTCGATGATCAGGAGCGTACCAAAAGAGGAAAAAGGGCTGAAAACGAGTCGACGGTCACGCCCACCGGAGGCTTCTCCAACGACAGAATGGCTGCAGATCCTTCCGACGATAGCTTTTACCTCAGCCCACCGGCAGCCGACTCATCTTCCCCTCCAACATCGATTTCTCTCCCCACTTTCCCTTGTTTCAACAACTATAAAAGCTCGAAATCATTGTATTTTTTTCAGCTTCAAAATTCAGCGGACTGAAGCTTTGAGGTCATGAAAATTGCCTAACCGGTAATGAAAGCCCAAAAACGTGAATCTTCCCAGGAGCATTCTCAGCTTTGAAAAACGTCTCGTTTTCAATTTTTGACATATTCAAAGTGTGATAAAAAAAAAGTAATTTGCCTCGCTTTTCTTGAATTTCGAAGCACCGGTCATTGGAAAAACTGGTCAACATATTTTGAAACAACTTTTTGGATTCAGAAGCCGTTCAGATTTCATCTTACCATTAGAATCCAATGATAAATTATGAATTCTCAAGTATCCAACCTAAAACTGTTGCCAAAAAAGCTTTTCATGATTTTTTGATATCCTGTAGCCCAATAGAGCTTAAAAGAACCTTTTTTGATAATCGATTACTTTCCAAGTTATCCTACGTTTCAAACCAATAACAAATGAATAACCGGTATTGTGATGATAATTCCTCCACGGTTACTTCCACTTAAATCTTCCAAAAACTTTGTGCTTTTCCATGCATTCCGAAGCTGCTCAAAAGGAATTCAAAAAAAGTGTGATTTGGCTCATTTTCCAGAGGGTTTTTTTGTTTTGAACAACTTCATACAGGGTTGATTTTTTTTTAAACGCTTTTTTTCCCTCCAATTTTTTTAAATCGATTTTCTGCCCCTTTTTCTCGAACAATTATTGGTCGATTTCTTATAAGCTTCAGATGAACCTTCTCATTTTAGTAGGGATGGTCGAAAAAGGTTAAAAAAAACCTCTGCACAAATGTTCTCTTTATGGTGACAAAGGTTCCTTTTTTGGTACCTTTTTGCGCCATTTCATGGGCCCTTATGTACCATCTTTGCTGCCTCTCCCTCATCCCACCATTTTTTGAGCCTTTAAAAGTCTAGAAAAAATGGAAGGCTCGATGAAAGGACTCTTTTTGCTTCCTTTCTGCTGCTTTTCTGCGGCCTTTTTCTGCCTTTCTGCCGGATTTTTTGAGCCTCCCCCTTTTAACGACCATTATCCACTCTTCCGACTTTGCCCGAGTTATGGCGGCCTTCACTTGCAACTTCTTCTACGTTGTCTCAAAAAATCTTATACTTTCTGTTTTACGGTCTTCTTGAGCCCAAAAAACTTCCAGAAGACGATGGACATCGGCACGATAACGGTGTCGCGGCTCTTCGCCATGTACACTTCGAACTTGCTCTGGTCGCTTTTCCTCACTTCTACAGCCATTCACGCCGTCGCTCTAATCACTAGTCCAATGTTAGTTTGTTAAATATCTGAATATAGACATAAATTGGAAATTTTTCAGTCAAGCAGTCCACAAATGGGTCCGAAGGCAGAGCAGCGACAGCGACACGCCGATCCCCTACCTTTGCGCGGTTATTGGGTGAGCACACCTTCTCTTATCTTTTTTTACCTTACTTTTTGTAAAATTCCTCCAACGAGGAAGGTCATTTCACTTTGCGGTCTCTTTAAAACTAGCCAAAACGCTCTTTGAAATGCCAGATAAAGATTCTGGAAGTCTCAACCTGCACAACTTCCTAGTTTTCCAGAAATAACGATCTAAAGCCGCAAAATCGTTCATTTTAATGGATTTTGAGGTTTTGCAGGTTGAGGTTTTCAGGATGTTCTTCTGGTACATCAAGAAGACCAATTTTTCGGAAAATCGGAACCGCAAATTAAAATAACGTTCCTTGTTAGGAAATTCCCGAAAGTAGGTCTGAATACTCCTTGATGTGTCAGATAAAAATTCTGAAAGCCTCAACCTCAAACTATTTTTTAAAAAAGGCCACCTGAAAGTGTTCAAAACGCATTTCAGGTCTTTTTCTGAAGAATCTGGTTGAGACTTTCAGAATCTTCTTGTGGTTTTTCGAGAATTGTTATGACCATTTTTCATAAAGTTCCGTTCCGAAACCACAATGTAAAATGACCTTTCTTATAAACTAGTGTTTCATTTGGATTTTGGTCCCCGAGAAAAGAAATTCATTTTATTTAATTATTAAACTCTTACGAAAGGTTTGGATAGTGAAATTACATAGTTAGAGCTCTCTATTTGCAGTCTCTTAATGAATTATTTGGTAATTTCGAGCAAAAATATCGCGCTAGAATCAATCCAAAATGCCATTTTGTGTAAGAACCGCTCTTTTTTCAAATTACTGATCATGAGAATTCCGTTAAAAGTTAGGCGCAAATTAAACATTTTTCATTGACATCTCTGTTTCCAACCTTTCAGGTCACCTTTTCGCTATCCTACCTACAATTCCGTGATCTATGAAAAAAAAAACGGCTTTTCTTCAATTTTCCAGTGATTTTTGGGAACCTTAGCTTGCGATGAGTCAACTTTAATTACCCAGAATCTGACATATTTTTTCAAAAATTTTTCACGAGTTCTAAACTTTCAAGGTCGTCCCTATGGCTCCGCTACTCGATGTTCCTTCAAGACACCAAACTGATCCTCCTTCAAACTTACGCCGTTTTCATGCAAGCCTCCTTCGTCGCCATGCTGGTTTTCTACCGTTCAAAGAAGGTTTCTTTTTCAAAGTGCTTGTTTTTTACAGTACTTGAATTGATATTATTCAGAAAAAAAGAATCGACTGACTTAACTTTGATTGACAGATATTCAGACTCAAAGGAGGCTTCTGCGAGTTGTAAGCTTGATAATTCTCGGGCTTTTCTCGCTTTTCTACTATATTCAAAGGCTAAACGAGGATGATGGGAAGGAGGTTCGGTTTTGAAGGTTTTCAATTAAAATATGAGAAACTAATGAACAAAAACTTTTTGAAGAGAGAAAGCCTTAAAATCATGAATTTTTTTTTGAAGCACTAGTAAAAAAATTAATTTTAATAAGTTAAAAAAACAGTTCTCAACAAGTTGAAACAAATTATTGACTCGCGATTTTTTTCGAATTTTTTTATTCAATTAATTAAAAATAAAATGTTCAGCTAACTGGAAGAATCGCCTCTGGAGCTCAAATAGCGGGTTCTCTAGTATGTCCCTATCTTATTGTAAGTGCAATACTCAAAATAAATAATACTTCCTACTGAAAATACAAAACTGAAAAACTTACAGTACAAAGCCGTGACTTCGGGATGCATCGATTTCGTTCCCCTGGCCCCTGTCGTCTTCACCTGGTTTATGGAGTTCCATGCCATCGTTTACAGTATCGGAATCGACGACTTTTACATGCTCGTAAGATTTATTGGCTTCTAAAAATGAAAGCGGAGAGGATATGAGATTATTAAAAAAAAAAAAACTTCGTTCATGACGAAAAATCCGTTATAAAAAAATAAATTTAAGGGCCTTTTTTTCGACTCCATCCTTGTTTGACAATAACTTATCAATCAAAAATCATATTGATATCAATCAAAAAGAGAAAATACAAAAAATCAAAAAAGTTTGCGAAAAATTATTTCTCATAACAGCTGCGCTCCACCGCACTCTTGGCGGGAGTTCAAACCTTAATTTTTTTTTTCCATTTTCAGCTGGCGAACACGATATTTTTCTGCATGGATGGCTCACTTCTTTCCATGTTTTTCATTTTCCCAACGGAGAAGAAAGCGTGATGAACTCTATGATCTATTCGTAGTTCTCAATTGTTGTCAAAATTATCAATATCCGGGTTTTTTCCTTATTGCTTGTTTCAATTACTCAATTCTTTGTTTCTAATTTGTCCTTTTTCAAAGAGTTCGATGTTGAAATGAATATTTTGATTTTTTCCAAGTTTAAATGTGAAAAACAGCAAAAACAGAGGACTTTTTCTGTTATATAATAATTAAAGTGAAAAGTTGAAAAACGAGAGAGTAAAATGAATCGATAAATGGAACGGTTGGCCGGTAAATACACACAAATCGGGCTGGTTAATACCCGCCTCCACCGACGTGAATCACCTTTTTCGTGTCGTTTTGTTTTGTTTTTGATGTTTTTTTTCTTCCCTTTCCGTTTTTACGACCTTTACTGTACGATACCCTCAATGATTTATTATATAATAATCAATTTTTTGACGAAACTTGGATGAATGAACGAAGCGCTTTAACAATGTTTGACCTTATTTTTTATCATTTCAACTCCTCTCCGGAAAGCCCTTATCTTCTTTTATCAGCACATGTCATCGTCATTTCCTGTTCAGCGATGTTTTTGAGAAATGCACACGTTTTTTCCTGCGAAAGACCAAATGTCTATACATTTGCAAATATGACACTTTTGTGCATACAAAAACGGAATTCGCCCCCTGTTTGGTTTTCATTTTTGCCCTGGCAACTGTGCAAATTTTTCAGTTCCGTGTCGTGGGTATTTCAGAGATTATGGATTAATTGTTTCACTTCTGGCTTGAACCTAATTCGAAGTGGCTTTTCATGGAGGAAGGCCCTGATCGCAGTGATTTGTGTATTTTTTTATTAGGGTAATCGCAAAAATTCTCAAGTAGTTATAAATTATTTTCATTTATTCCAGCCAGTCTAGCCACTCTTCTTTCAAAATTTTACTGAAGTTTTGATTTTTTTTTTATATCCTAAACAGGAACAAAGTAGAACCGCGACGCGTTGAGCCATTCCACATGCGACCACGATTTCATTTTGCTTTCCAAATAAGACTAACCGGTTCATTTTCATGGGATTATCCTATTTACCTCGTGTTCGCTCTCGTTCTGTTCGTTTTGACACATCTTGTCTGCCCACTTTTCCGAAGTTTTAAAGGCGCATAGGTAGAATTTTCTGAGGTATTTCGATGCGAAAGTTTTAAACACTCAGTTGAACTGTTATGAATGGACCAACTCAATTTTTCGGCCGATTCTGTTCATTTTCCAACCATTTTTCTTATCTTCACTGCGATTCCTTTTCCTAATCAGATAATATTTTAATCCTCTTTCCAGTTCGTCAATAAATTCGAGAAATTATCTGTTCCACTAACATTTTTCTAACAGTTTCGCCTGGAGTTCAAAATAATTATTTTTCAGATGAAATTCTTCACAATTTTCTTCACAATGGTCGTCGCTCTACTCGCCACCCTCGCGGTAAGTCAAAAATAAGTAAAATAGAAAAAATTGCAGGTGGGAATTTGAGGAATTAATTGAAAAAAGTGAGAAAGAAAGTTTTCTGAGGCAGCTGGGAAATAAGAAAGTCACGTTTTTTATTTAATTTAGAAAAATCGTAGACTTTTTTTGAATTTCGGAAGTTCAATCGGAAGGTTGTGAACTAGAAGAAATAGAACTTGGACACTGAATATTCAGTTTTAGATTGGAATTTGATGAATTTTTCGTGCAACCTTTTGAATAATATGTAAGTATGATTGAAAAATCTGCACTCCAGGAAAGAAACAATGATAAATTTAGGAAAATAATCAAAGTTTAAAATTTTTTTAAATATCAAAGAAGTTTTGTTGTTGTTTTTTTTGAATAATAATCATAGGCTCAATTCAAAGTGTATTCACTTGCTACTTCATAAAAAATCTGTTAGGCTGAGAAACTGCAAAAAATCTAAAGTTATAAGCCATAGGGTGCTGAGAAGAAGCTAGTAGACGCTCAGAAAAGGCTCAAAAACAGGTTTTCTCTCGCTTTTTTTTGGATTGAAAACGACTTTTCAGAAAGATATTGTCCTGAGAAATTTCTCCACTAATAAACCCGGGAAAAAAAAGAGTATTTTTTCTGTACATTTTATACCGACTTTTCACGGTACCCTTGCGGAAAATTTCTTTTTTTTTTTGAGTAATACAACTTTTTTTGAGTAAAAGTAATTCAAACTGATTACCACAAACTTTTTAGTTTTTCATCGAGGTTGCTCGTCTCAAACACTTTCTGTTCAGAATAGACCATACTAACTTTAAAAATAATCATTTCAATTCGAATATTCCAGAACGGATTCAACGTGCCACCGACGGGAATCTGCTACGCCCCGGCCGGCGGCGACTGTTACCGATGTGACTGCGCCAAGCCCCTGACTTGCTACAAGGGAAGCTGTCGGTAGATTCTTCTCCCAAGAGCAACCAACTGACCCCAACTCTCGAACGATTGTGATATGACCTCACGGGAAACAATAATAAATTAAGCAGCTTGTTCTCAATTCGGAAAGTTTGGGTTCGTTTGAAGAAAAACACAGGAAATCTTTGAAATCAGAAATGTTTACCTGCGTAGTCCGTTTTCCGCGACTTGAAACTTCTCTGCGCCCTCCTCGTCTCTCGACGACCCTCTCTTGTTAACGCGCTATTTTCGCGTTTCTGTGACCTCGCCGGTGAGGGAAAAGAGAGACGCAGACACTCGAAAAATGTCAAGTCGCGGTGGATGGACCATAGCACCTGGGAAAAAAATTAGATTTTTTTCACTTAGTTTTTCTTGATAGCCTACTTATACCACGTGAAGGAAAAACAAGCTAGCTGGTCCTTCAAGGGATCACTAAAGTGGAAAAAGCTTCACTTGAGTGATTACTTACAAAAGGTCGGATGAGCCAGTTTCTTTGTTTTTTTTTTTTCAAACCTCAGTATTTTCTTTTTTTTTCAGCTAGTAACCTCACAAATTTTGAATAAAGTAAACTTTTTCTTCGTTTTGTTCTGAGTCGTTTTTTTTTTTGCATGGATGTTGAAGTTTCATAATTAAATTCTCTAGGGAGAAGAAAAAATCTCACACCGCCTCGCCTACACAATTTGATTTATAAAAAAGAGAAAAGAGAAAAAAATCGTTTCTAATTATTCTCCCATTCGAGCTCTTTTCATCAGATCTAGTACATGAAAATTTTTCATTTTTCTGCTGCGCCTGAAATTACGAGGAAAAATGAAATTGGATTTTAAATATTCTGGCGAGGATTTTTGAACACAGCATCACATCATTTCCAACAAAAACAGACTTCTCAGTTTCCTACTCTCCTCGCCTTTCAACACACTCTCTTTCAAAACCTTAATTGTCGTCCAGGTGGTTTTTTGAGTTGTCCAAACTATGTGTCTATCACAAGGAGGTTGAAGTAAATTGAAGGTTTTTCGTTCTGAAACTACTCGTTAGAAGAATATGATTCAGTTTCCGATATTTAGTCTCTCTTCTGCACTTCAAAAATGATGCCTTGCACAGTTTCCAGAAACTTGACTGAAGTTTGTATTTTTCTTTTTTGCAGTTAATTCACGAAATTCACTCAAAATGGGCTCTTGTAAAACTTGTAGAAGTTTATTCGAAAAAATGGTCGAGAAGCTTTTTTTTTAATCCTTTCCAATTTTTTTCTTGTCTTTAGTCTGAATGTATACTTCATTCAGCTTGCAAAAATCTATCCTGTCTGCGCTCTCTTTTCTCTCATAAAATTGTCTAGAATCGGAGAATATCTTCCGTTTTTCGGGGGATTTCTCTGCGCCCTCCTTATCTCTCGACGTCCCTCTTATGTTTATACGCTTTTTCCATGTTTCTCTGACCTCGCCGGTGAGGGAACAGAGAGACGCAGACACGCGAAAAATCTCAAGTCGTGGCGGACGGACTATACCATCTAAACACGTCGAAACTTTAAAACCAAAAGAACTATAAATTCAAAAATTCAAGATGGCAAAATGAGGATATTGTTCGTTTCTCGGAGAGATTTTCATACTTTTCTAATTTTGAATTTCGTAAATTTTTTCAATCTTCTCTCCTACAGCTCCTTGTGAAGGTTTTTGGCTCAATTTTTTTCAGAAGTTGTCTTAAAAAAACTTTCTAAGTAGAGTATACTGCAAACGAAAGTCAGATTTCTCGATTCTTCATTTTTGATCTGTTTTCCATGTGTTCTCATTTTTTACTTCAATCCAATTTTCTCCACCCGCAACGGCAGTTAAACCTCATTCCCTCAATATAATCTAATCTCTGTTTTTTACTTTTCACCTCAAAAACATTCTCTCTACTTTTGAACTTCAACCAAAGAATATGAAAAGCTGTTTTCAGAACTGCAAATATGTCAATATTTTCCTTGGTTGTGGATATCCCATCCCATTTTGACGGTTTCTTCGACAATTTTCATTATCATCTCGATAATGGTTACTTCAAAGCGACCCAATATTTATTGGGATTCACGGCTTTCGTCACGACCACCGTCTCATTGTATACCTTTTTGATAATACTACGGTATTCGACAAGAATGGAGAAGGAGTATCAAAGGGTTGGTAGCATTTTGGGAAATATAGCTTCAGAAAAAAGTTTTGAGAGAACAAATGTGCCCTATGGCTAATTTTTTTCTTAAAATTTGAACATTTTTGGAATGGTTTATCTTTTTACTTTTTCTAAAACATTTCTGCTTGATATTGAGAGTTTTCTAACATTTTTTTACTCGGAAAAACCGGACATTTCTGAGCAATTCTAGGGACCACTTAAGAGAGCTGACGCTACTAAAGTGGCCACTAGAAATGTTCCGACTTGTCCTGTTCGTGTTAGCCACGTCCGTATAGATTTTTTAAAAAAACCTCCGTTTTTGGATAGAATTAGCTATGGGGCGACCATTCCTTTCAATTTTAACGCCTGTAACGAACTTGATTTAAAAATTTCAAAAAATCTCTCAGAATGAGAATGAAACTAGTTGAATTTTCGATTGAAACTTCTCTTGAGAAAATTTTCCCAACTTTTTTTTTTCTCATAGGATAGTATTCTAAACAAGAAAGTTTACTATCAGTGAATTACATTCAGAAAATAATTAAATGATGAAATTTTTTGGGTCCGAACCGAATCTTAGCCTCGAATCTTCGGATGCGAGATAGTCCTTGCAAGTGAGAGCCCGTACAGAGAAAAAATATCTGCCTTCTATTTTTTGGATGCTCTCTAGCTTACGAGGTTTCAGGCGTAGTATTTTTTTAAGTCCATTTTTTTTTCGAGAAGTTTGCTTGAGGAACCTTTTTTTATTCAAACAAAAAGTTCAAAATCTCAGAGTGTTTTAGTGGATTTTTACAGATGCTTGTGAGCCAAGTGCTGGTGAGCAACGCGATGGCGATTTTCATCGCAACGACTTCGCTCTACACAATAATGCCGTACCGAGCGGTTTTCCTCGTCGGAGGAGCTGTTCGATGGGGCGCAACTGGCACCGTCGCCATTTTCCTCATTTTGATGGTCCTCGGCTCGACGTCATTTTTCCTGATGGCCTATGGGTTCCTTCGCAACTTTGTCATGTCTTCCGACATCCGGTTCCCCTGTTGTCATCGGAAGGACAATCTTCGGATGCTCAATCGATATTTCGTCCTTTTCTGCTTTTTGGCCTTCATTTATAGCGCCGTCATGTGCTTGTGGGTCATATTCCTCTCACTTCAAAAAAAAACTCGATTTTGAGCAAAATTTCTAGGGAAAATTGCAGTTTTCATCTTTTTGAACACAATTTCCCGAGCTTGAAAGACCATGATCCTATCTAAAATGGCACAAAGCATAGAATTGAGTATCAGCTATTTACAACAACGCTAAAGCGAAAGTAGTTTCTAGTCGGAGGCGCATTTATGTATGAACAAGGGTTATCAAGTTATTTGAGATGATTTAAAAGTTCATTTGAAGTATTTCATGCCCTTGTGACAGTGATCTGAAATTGATAAAACTAATTCTTGACCGTTATCAGATGGTGAGAAAAAAAGGACAGAAGTTTGAAAAGAACAGCAAAAACGCTACGATTTTTGGTGAGAAAACTTGGAATTTCGAATTTTCGTTATTGACAACCTTATGAAGCAAGAAAATAAGGTTTTCGATTTTCATTTTCAAAACTTTAAAAAAGTTCGGCTGAAATGAAATACGTTTCAGGCCGGAATATTAAAGAATTTAAAAAAGTGAAGCGTGTTCGAGATCGTGCTGCTTGCGTTGAATCAATTTCATTTTTCAGTTTCATCATCAACTGGAACCAGTCGGAATTAGAACAGAGAATTTACGAGAGAGATCCGCGGCTTCGCCAGATATTCGAGCAAACCTGTCTCTACGTCATCGTACTGTACCCTACCGTAATCTTCACCGGTGTCTCTCTTATATTACTGTTTCTATTCGTTTGCATCTCCATGCCCATCATCATATTCAAGTTCGACCTTTGAGTTTTCCGAATTCTGAAGAAAGTTTCAGAACGAAGTACAATATCCAACGGAAACACGCGGTGACGTCGAGGAAGGTTCAGCAGAATCAACAAATGGTTCTGAGGATGCAGACGACGTATTATGTCCTCTACATTCTTTTCATGGGCTCTCCCATGATGATCAATATTTTCATCGGTTATTTCGACTTTCAGAATGTGACTAAGTGAGTTTGAGAACCAGAAAAGTGGGGTATTTTTCATAAAATTCAGATATTTGCGATAGTTTTTCGGAGTCTAATTTATTCTACTGGGAAATTTTTTGAGTGGCCACTTTAGGGTTTCGACCCCACTATGGTAGTCCAATCAGTGGCCCTGAAGTGGTTAAAATTTAGCCCCTCTTTTGGGACTAGACCACTGTGAGCTACTATAGTGGCCACTTAGAAATACTGGGTTCCAGAGTGGTGGTTCTGGTGGCCCCTTAGGAGTCCTCTTCAAGTAGCCCTTGAGAAACCTCTTAAGTGGCCACTAGAGTGTTCCCATTTTTTCTTTTTTTTTAAGTGCTCCTTCATGTATATTTTATTCCACTCTGGATTAACATATCGTGGACGGATTTGGACTGGCTCAAAGCGTTGCGGTCGCGTCGAGCTGAAGGTTGAGAAACCAACTCTAATGATTTTTGATGACTCCTCGCGAAATTCGCTTTAGGTCGGGAGCTTCAAAAGAGCCATTCCACGTGTGACAGTTTGAAACGGAGTGAAAGCTCTTTTAAAGAAACTTTAAAAAAATATGAATTATTATAAGTTACAAGATCGAAAAATTTCTAATATTCGCGGCTTCAGGTACCCACTAGTGATGCTAAACTTGGTGCCGGGCCAATTGGTCGGCGCTTGTCTCTGCCTGACCTACCTGATTCTCATCCGACCCTACCGAAACGCAACATTCGGACTGTTGAAGAGGAAGAAGAAGCTGATGAAAGACGCTTTCCAGTTGTTTTCCGTCACGAAAACTTCGAACAACGTCCCCAGCACCTTCACGGTGTCCGTCTGAGATGTGAGACTTTTTCCTTCACGTCAAAATATGCGTAGGAGGAATGAAGTTTAAAAAAAACTTTTATTTTTTAAAGTTTTCGAAAAAAATTCTGTTCTCCCACGATTTTTCTTGATTTTGATGAAAAGGATTCAAGACGTCGTAAAATAGTTATCTAGAATTGGGGCGATTATTCATATATTTCTCTTTTCTGACCTGAAGCGAACTCGCGGAAAGTCGGGCGCAGTTCTTACTAGGGTATGGTCTCCCCTGAAAATCGAGTTGAGAATTGAGACTATGTGGGTTTGATAGCCCTGGGTAAGAATCAAAAATAAAATTCTGCTAAACCCCTCAGGCAACCGAGAAAAGCTCGTCGAAAGATTTCCAGAGCGGATATGGCCGCGCTAGCAACTGGCGGCGTGGTGTAGTGGGTAGTAGTCTTGTGCACTGTCAATATTGGGACCAGGGTTCGAGTCCTTTTGGCGGAAATCGTTTTTGCCGGCTCATATCCTTAACACTTTCACATTTTTGCGAGATTTTTTCAAAGATTTACATCAAAACGTGCAGAAAACTATTATTTCAGTTCTCAAATCGATGTTCAGGGGAGACCATACCCTAGTTAGATAACCACGAAAATAAAAACTTTTGTTTGAGCTGCGCATTGAGCCATTTTAGGCTGTTATAGCTTTAAATTTTTAGGTTCATTTTGAGGAAATTCGAAAAATACATCTATGTGAAACATTGGTATGTACAGCCTATCAAAATTTCAGCGAATTCTGATCTTTTTAAGCCAAGTTGTTGCCAAAAGACCAAATAGGCTGATCTTTATGGCCATTCTTGAAAAAATTCCCAGATTTTTCCCGGCTATTTTGAATCCACGCCAGTCTGCTTCTTTTATTTTCAACATTTTCACCCAGAAGATCATGATATTTCTCGAGAAGTGCAGGCTAAGGCTGAAAATAACTCGAAAACAACCTGCAATTTTTTTTCTCAAAACCCTCTATTTTTGTTTTGGAAAAAAAAATTGTCTTCGAGTTAATAACTTCCTCTTCTATAGATCTTACTGTGGTTTGAAGAAGTTACCTTGAAAGTTATAAAAACATTAAAAAGGCCAAAAAAACATGGATCCAGGTGCTGATCCTTATTCATTTCGTGCTTGATTTGCATCTTTTTTTGAGCTCTCGGACGATCCTGAGACGTTTAGTGATCACTTAGGTGGTGTTATCATAACTTAAGAGATCACTTTAGGTGTTAGAATCATCCCCTATCAGTCAATGTACATTTTAACTTCCCAAAACGACGTCACAGATTCACTTTCTGGAATTTGAGCATGAAAAATTAGTTTCAAACCCGTCGCCAACTGTCTTTCCAACATTTCTTAAGTTCAGAATAATATAAAGTTCAAGATATTTCTGAACCCTACCTGAAATTTACCCGAAATTAACATGCAATCCTTCAAAACTTTGTTTTTTTTTTCAAAGGATTCGAGTTTTTCGAGTTAATAACTTCCTCCTTTTACTCAACCTACACACACTCTACCGTAATTGGAGGGAGTTGCCACCTTGAACGTTATAAAGACGTAATAAAATCTCTCTCAAAGCCGAAAAAAAAACATGGATCCAGCTGCTGAACCTTAGTCATTTCGCGCTTGTTTTGCGTCAAGCTGCAGGTGCCGAAGATGTCAAGACCTACTCGGGCAGAATACATATATAAGTGTCGAGTTGAAACTCGAGAGTCCATTTACAGCTAGGCTTTCCAAGTTTTTTTAGTTCACCCAATTTCTCCTCTAAACAATTCCTAACCGCAAATATCGTTATCGTTATCATTTTCGATCCAGAAAAAATTGTTTCTTTCATTTTCTTTTCAGCACCAAATAGTCTATTCACGGATAGATTCTCGCAATTTTTTTTCGAGTTTTCAAACAGTATTTAATCCTAGAAGTTAGAAGGAACCTATTTATGCTTACAAACTTATTAAAATAAGGAATTCAGTAATGTCGGTCGAAACGTTACTCGGCTACGAAATTGGTACTCTTTTTTTCTGGGTTGGATCGTCGTTTTGTTGTTTCCGAGCACATTTCTCGGCGTCGGTCGTCTTTCTTTGATCCTTCATCAGGTAATTTTTATTTTTTTAAAAAATTTAAAGTTTGCCTATTTTTTTCTAGTAAATTCTATCCACCAAAGACGGATCAAAAACTTGAAAGGATTTGCAAAATTCAAAAACGATTTCCCCCTCAACGACTTTTGTCCCCCCTCAACGGTTTTTTTACCCCCCCTTCAACGATTTTTTTAACCTGAGTATAAAACGAGTATAAAACGTTCTTTCCCCAGCTAATGAGAAGAGTAAAAAGTACTACGAAAATATTTGAAACACAAATCAGGTTTTTTTTTTCATAGAGATCTGCTAGCTTACAAGTTTTGAATTGAACATATCTTTTTCTAATTCATATTTGTAAAATCTGTTTTTTTTTTCTAGGCCGCCCTCACCTTCCACATTGCCAAAAGCTTCAGCCCTTATATCCTCCAAGGTCACGACCATTTTAACAAGGTTATTTTTTTTATATTTTCAAAAAAATTCTTTTTTTCAGAATATGTTCATGTTATCCGACTTTCTGGTCACCTTCTCCACTACGATCATTCTTTTGAATCTTCAATTCAGACACTCAAAAGCTAAAAATCGACTTACCTTCAGCATCAATATGCTTTTAGTCTTTTCCTGCTCACTCTTTATGAGCCTTGGAACGTGTCGACTGTTCAAAGTGAGTGAAAACTTTCAAAATCGTGTCAATTTATCATTTCAGGAAAAAGTGACTCTTGATACAGTGTACATCGTGTCCCGTATTTTAATCCGTAAGAAATTATTTTTTTGCAATATCCAAAATTTTTTTCAGTCATTATCTCTATTGCAACTATCATAATAACAGCGGATTCGATTTTCTCCAAATACAGAAATTATCAAGTTAAATTGATTGCAACGTTTATGGTGAGGCTTCTGTATGGAAATCGAAATCCAAGTCAATTTTTCAGATTTTTTCTTTGATATTTGGTGACATGCTTCCGAGTATCGTCTTCACGGAATATTTCGATCCGGCAGAATCAAGCGCAAGCCAAAAGCAGCTCATTTTTGTTTGGATTTTATTGAATCCCTTGAATCAACTTTTGTATCTCATATTGATCAATATCCTCGACCCGAAGCAATGCGAAAAGTCCTTGAAAGTGCTGAGTGAGTTTTAATTTTGTTCAAGAATATTTTAGGGTGAAGAAGTTTTTTGGATATTTTTTTGAATAATAATTTATTTCCCAAAAAATTTGTTCATTTCCCTAGAAAACCTCCGAGTCCTTAAAACCACGAAGTTAAATAGAGCTTCCAGAGAAAAAATTGAAAGAGAAGAAGCTGAAAAGAGAGATCAGTAGTATTCTGAAGAGACGCCGGAGAAGCAAGAAAAATATTTTTCTCTCGGATCTCTTTAGACCTTTGCTAGTTTCTCTCAGATAGAAGTCAAAAATCTTTCAGCGGAGGCCTGAAGAGACGCCTGAGAAGCGAAAAATATTCTTTCTCTGGAGTCTCTCTGCTAGCCGCTCATCTTTCTTCCCGATGACCAAATCACTAGTTTTCCAAATTTCAATACCAACCTTTCTCGAAATTTATAACATTTCAAGTTTCATTCTTTCAGATCTCCGCTTCCGACCCCCGAGGAAAGTTGAAGCCAACTGCCCGGAAGATAAAAAGAAAACCCAGACGTTGCAAGTCCCGCCGAACATTCCTCCCGGAGCTTTGGCTAGCAAAAACCGGAGAAAATCCAGCTATTCTAACCAAGTTGGAGATATTCCAACCAAGAACCTCGAGCTCAAACTCGACTTCTGTACCCTCGAAAATGGGGAAAACTCCCCGATGGGAAGTGCCACACTTGGGAAGAAGTTCCAAAACGACGACAACTATTTGTTGAGCGAGGACCAGAAGAAGAAGCTGAAGAAGAGAAACCGGAAGCTGAGGAAATGCCGTTCCAGCCCGGGCCGCTTGGGATCGAGAAATTTAGATATCGACGCGAAGTTGAAAAGGCTCACCGCCCATCTCCGAACACTTCAGTTCTATTGAGATTTTTCCCTTCTTCGAGTAAATTCAGTTGTTTTATAGTATAGAATATAGACTAGATTACTGCCCAGTCTTTCAGAAATCAATAACTAAAGATTTGAAAATGAATAAAAAGTTTCTTTTAGAGTTTTCACAAGAAAAAGGTTGAAAAAAACGAGCTTTTTCAAATTAAAACTGGAAATGTCTTGGTCGCACTTGGAATGGCTTAGAGCGTCGCGGTCGCGTTGCGGCAACCTTGAAGCGGTGAAAAAGGCCATGCTTTTGAGCATTTCAGTGGCATTTGTAAAAGATTAAAACGTTTCTCCTTTCTACATTTAATCCCCGGAAGTTGGGTAGTTTTTTTTTTAGCCTGAACTTCACTTCCTAAACTCTTGGCTTTTACACAAGACAGCTGAATTTATTGAAATTTTCATCTACTTTGGCCTTTTCGCGTGGGTTTCTCTCTATTGTTTAGCTTTTTCGAAGTGAGACTTGAACTCGGCTTTCTTCTTGTCCTCGAAGATTTTCCAGGCGGCCTGAAAATAGAAAAATCATAATTCGAATATACGTGTATATTCATATAAGTGAGCAAAAAGAAAACTACAGTATATCGAGCTTTTATTGCACTTTCGCTTCAAGACCCTTCAAAATGCAAAATTACATGTTTTGGAATCTTTCAAAAAAAAGTTATACATTTTTTGACTAAAAAAAAACGTGACAAGCTGCTGCAACACATTTTTGAATAATATAAGGCCTACCTGATCAGCAGCAGAAGCCGTGACGATGTAGGTGTCGATGTCGGTTTTCAAGGCGTGGAAAGCGGCCTTCGCTTCTTCCTTGTTGCCCTTGGCCGCCTTGAAGGCGTCCTGAAACTCATTTTCCATTAAAAATGAAGCTTCAGGTTGAAAAAAACCTGGTGCTTCTCGCTAATCTTGCAAATTTCAGCGATCGTCGGTTCCGAGAGGCCGGCTTCCTTCATTTCAGCATGGAAACGCGCTGAATGAAAAATTTTTGAAAAGACAAAATTTTTTTGAATTTTCAAGCGAATCATGTCCAAAGATCGAAACGAGAATTTCAAACAGAAGAAAAAGAAAAAATATTCAAAAGGCCACTTCAGGGGTTTTAGTTATAGGCCACTCTAGGGGAGCATGGTAATGGTCCCTATACGTTTTTTTTATTCGGATCATAATAAAAAATTTTAAAACCACTTTAGGGACTACTAAAGCTCTAGGGGCGTGGTGGTCATACTCCTAATCCCTATAGGGGCCATCTAAATTTAAGTCCTCTAGGGAGCATTCTTTTGAAACTTCTATGTCGTAGCGATTGAAAAAAAATTATAGTTGGATTTGAAAAAACGGAAAAACCTCAAATTCTAAAAAATTTTGAACTAAATTATTGCGAAATTGATAAAAAACAACGAAATAAAATATTCGAACCTTTCATGTCCTCCTTATTGGGGGCTGCGGCGACGCAGGCGGCAATCACGGCAATCAACACGAAAAATCGGCTCATGATTGGTTTTGAACTCTTTTCGGACCGAAGTTATGAATGAACCCGACTCCCATCGTTTCCCTTATATACTCGACCATTTTTTTGAAAAATTCCCCAAAGGACGGGGAAATAATTGGCCTCCACAGAAACGGGATTATCTTCACCCACTCGTTTTCATTCAGACCATCGCTTTTTTTTGCTACTTTTTCCTACAGATCTCGATCATTTCGAACTTTTTCACTACAAGTTAGTTTTCTGGATGTGCTTCAAACTTCCAAAAAAAAAATCTGGCTATTTTTAAATATGAAAGAAAAGTTGAATATTGTCTTGAGTATTCAAATTCCAGCTTCAGCATTCTTAGAAACTTCAGAGTGGCCCCTATAGGGCCAACCTTAAAGACTACTTTACCAACCCCTATAGATAGGGACCGCAGACGAATTTTCAAAAAATTTTTCGAACTTCAATATTACTATGGTTGGATAGCTGCTCTAATTTACTATTCAAAACAGTTTAGTTTTTCGAAAAAGGTTGAGAAAAAAAAAAGTTATGGTCAAAACAGTAGTGAAAAAAGTCGCGAAATTTAGTACTGAAAGTTTAGATTTTACACTTTTGGTCGTTCATTGTGTTTTCATATCGGATTTAAATTTTTTAGTAGTTTATTCCGGTTTTCAAAGTCGTAATAAGTCATTAAAACAGTATAAAACCACAAGTTTGAAAAGAAAAGCTATTTTTTATTGAAAAATAAAAAAAAATGGCCGCTGCGAGGATTGAACTCGCGATATCAAAACTGTACGCAAGCGCACTTGCGCTGCTCCACACACATCTCTCGGAGATAAGAGGCGTTCGCGCTATACACCACTTCACCTCAAAGTACAGCATTTACCGACTATCTTGTTTAAAAAAAAGTTATGATAGTTGAACAATTATTAGTCACGTGTGTTCGGACCACCTAAAAATAATTTATTCATAGAGATTCAGTTCAAAATGCTTCCGTTTTCGGTGTTTTTTGTTATTTTAAAGGTTGGCTTCAAGTTGACAATAATTAAACTTTTAGGCACCGCTAAAAATTTTTTTATTTTATTTTTTTAATTGATTGAAAAATTGAAATACGCTAATATTTAAGAAATAAAAAAAGGCGCCAACGACATCTAACCATGTTAAAATAAATTTCGAAATTTTTCACTGTCTTTTTTTCTCAGAAAAACAAAGTTTTTCGGAATAAGTTTTATATTAATAAAATTTTAGTTACAATTTAATCCACAAGTTGAAATAAAAATTTTCTACTTACACGCTCTCGAAACCGAGTACAACATTTTCAACTTTACGCGGCCTCACGAAGATTAGGCACCGTAAAAATTTTAATATTTTTGTCTCAAAAGATTTGTTTTTCATTTAAGAATCGAATTCGAAAATAAAAAAAGGCGCCAACGACATGGAACTAGGTTAAAAACCCGAAGAAAAAAAGTAGTTTTGGTTTTTTGTACGGCACTCCGCTAAAACGCTACGAAAATCGGGGGAAAAATATATCAGATTGAAGAGGAAGGTTTTCTCTATGTTTCTCCCAATTTTCTCTGTGTTTGGTTCAGTATTGTGCTTTTACGAAAACATCAAACACAAAATCTAAAAAATCAGTGCATTTCACCATCGCAAAAAGGGGCGTGGCTCTGCGGTCTCTACCTATAGAGACCACTAAAGCTTGCAAGAGTGATCCCTGTAGAGGTTTTGGTTAGTGGCCCCTATAGGGGATATGCTTAGCGATAACTTTTTGCACTCTTTGCGAAAAATCATTTTTTAAAGACCCCTATAGGGACCACTTGCTTTAGGTGCTAAGGGGTCAGACTTTAAACCCTATAGAAACCATTTTTTCGTCCCCTATAGGACCGTTTCTTCCTTAACCCCTATAGGGACCACTCTAGAATTCCGAAGTTCGCAATTTCCCTTTTGGTTTTTTTTTCAAGAATTTTTTCAATTTTCTAACAATTTATCAGTTCTCCCAAAGCATATGCAAGTAGCTCGTTTAAAAATAATCCTCATATGACATAATGGCTTATCGTTTTTCGAATATTCATTAATACTTTTAAAAATCAATAAAAGTTTAGTTATCGTTAGTTACAGTTTCGAATACCTTTTCTAAGTTTTCACTCTTGATCACTTCTCAGTTAAGTCCATATAAGGTTACTCACAAACCTACGGCGCTACGACAAGGGCGAGTTTTCCAATTCCGCGTTTTTTTTTCCTTTCTGTTTTTGAACCTCTTCGAAACGGATTACACACAACGAAGCAGTGCAATTGATCAAATATTTATTTTAATCAGGACAAAAAACAAAGAAGCTTATCGGAAAAAAGCTTTCTTCCGGTCGATTTAGTACTTGTGTGTGAAATAAAAATACCTGATTTAAAATGAAAGGCTCAATATATTTTCGTAGCACCAAAACTCCCGAATAAGGCGAGGAAAAGTTTGAAAACCTAATTTCAAAGATTTTTTTCAAAATCGAAATATCCCCAACGCAACCTCGGTCCTTCGAGCCATTCCGAGCGCGACCACGCTTTCCAGTTTTTTTTTTTTTGAGTGAAAATCATTCAAATAGTTCAAGTTGACAATAAAAAGAAACTAGAAAAACACAATATTTTATCAAAATATTCATTCATCTCCAAACTTTAAAGCCATAATTTAAAAAAAGGATATCGTTTGCTTATTTACTTGGGTCCATCTTGAGCAAGTTCCTCGATGCGAGCCTTCGTCTTCTCTTCGTACGTCTTCCAGGCGGCCTGAAATCGGGATTTGTCAAGGGCGGGCAGATCAAAATTAGAACGAAAAGGAATTTTGAACTGAGAAATTAAATTTTCGAGGATATTCTTGTAATTTATTTTTGAATTCTGGCACAGTTTTCCTAAACAGGCGGCGAAAGTGGTTCTATAAAAAACATGCAATCGGGGGCGTGGCTAAATGCAATGAGGGCGCGATAGTGAGAGCCGAATTTTTGTGCATTTACTGGATGGAAATATAGCGTTAAATAATGTTTTTCAAGCCCTCATTTAACTTTTAAAATAGCTTGGGTTTGTTTCAACACTCAGTGAACCTACTGAAAAAAAAAATATATGAGCGAAATCGCTTTTGCGAAACGCTTTATCACACGAGCTCTAGGGCTTGAGTGAAATCTTCCAACATTCTCGTTATACCTGATCAGCTTCAGAAGCCGTCTCAATGTAGGCGTCAATATCGGTCTTCAAAGCCTTCAGAGCGGTTTCAGCTTGTTCTGGGTTGCTGATCGCGTTCTTGATGTCTTCCTGGAACTTTTCAAGTTAGCTATTTTTTTCAAATATTCTGATCAATGTCATTTTTTATCATAATGATCAGATTCAGATAGTGAAGTTAAAAATTGTAGATGAACTTCCAAACCTCGTGCTTCTGGCCGAGTTTCTCAATTTCTCCGATGGCGGCTTCCGAGAGACCGGCGTCCTTCATGTCTTGCACGGCTTTGGCTGAAAATTGATATTACTTTCTGAACTTCTAACTGTTTCTTTGAGAAAAATACTTTCGAAAAATTGAGGCGACTTGGGACAAATTTGGGACATTGGGACAAATTAAAATACCCTGCTTCCGTCCATTGAGATTCTTTGGTCGCACGTGAAATGGAGGAGAGTCTCGCGGTTCAGGCACTAATTAATTCCTTACTGCGCAAGTCGTTTCAGGTCGGGTGCGCTCCAAGTTTTACGCATTAAGCCATTCGCCGTGCTTCCAGCGTCGTTGAATCGTAGTAAAAAAAAACTATCTCAGCTCGTTTTCAAAATGAAAAAGTTATTTCAGGAGAAAATCAAACTATCATGTTGGAAATCCCTTAAAAAGTCGTTAAACAGATTTATTTCGCTGATTTTTTTGGAACCTGAAACCGGACAAAATCCAGATTTCTATCCATTTTATTTTTCAGAAAAATTAGAAAAGTCTAGAAACTAGTACAAAATCCTTCCAAAAAACCTCACCAGCGGCTTCATTGGCAGCCTCGACAGCATCGTCAGCCGCGCAGACGACGAATAGAGCAATGGCAACGAAAAAAATCTTGTACATTTTTGGAAGTATTCGGGAAATCCGCTGCCGTTCCACGCGGAACTCAACTTTAAATACCTTCCCCAAACCGAAAAATGGCAACCGGTCTCGTCGTTTTGGGTAATCCCTGAGGATCGGTCGGCAATATTTAATTGGGGACACTGTTATTCCGATAAATTCTGGCGAAAAACAAACGACTGGTTTTGGTCGGATAAACGGTTTAGACATCGGCGAGTCAGAATTTTCCTCGATTTTTGAAAATTCTTTCTTTTTTGGTTCACATTACGCAGTGACTACGCATGTTGAAAAAAAAAAACGAAGCTTGGATAAGTCTTCTGAAAGTTCGATAGGAGTTTCCACAAGCTCTGTAGTATAAGGAAGCTCGAAACCCTATAGTGGCTACTATTACTTCTTCGGGAACCTCTTGAATGAAAATTTCTCACTTAAGAGACCACTGAAATCCGAAGTTCCTCCAACGGCCCCGTCTTACTGGGAAAATTTTTAGTGGCTACTATAGGGTTTTGACGTTTTAGTGGCCACTATAGTAGTCAAATTAGTGGCCACTTAAGGGGTTAAAAATTAGGGGCCACTATAGGGTTTTGACGTGTTAGTGGCCACTTTAGGGGCCCATGGATCAACATAATTGGTCCAATATGTTTGTTTTAATATTATCAGAGCTACTTGAAGGAATATTGGATGAGAAACTACTGAAGTGGCCACTAAATATAGAACCCCTATAGTGGCCACTGAAACGGAAAATAGTGGCCACTTCAGTGTCCTCTCCAAGTAGTCCTTGGCGAGCCTCTATAGTGATTATTAAAATTTACCCAAGAGAGATCATTCTCCATGTATTGATTAGTTAAAACTTGAGTTTCCCGTTACGGAGATTGAATTTCAAGCAAAAAAATTGTTTTTTCCAATTCGGAAAGCATAGATTGTAAGGAGTATATTAGTGCGGAAGCAAGAAGGAAGAAGAAGTTGCAAACAGCAAGACCAGGCCATTCCACTGTCCACCAGAAGATATTCCAACAAGTGACTCACTTACATTAGGAAATACGTTAGGAAATCCGTGTTTCTTCGAGCTTTCGAAATTCATTTTCGAATTCTCACTTTATATAATATTATTTATTTACAGGCACTTTACAAGTCATCCAATCCAAACGCAAAAGAGAACTTTATAGACTTCTAACTGATCCATTACTTTTGAAGATCTATTAAAAAGAGAGCGTGTAAGACTTTGCGCCGGACCCGAAACGACTTGCGCATCGAACCATGACGATTTGAGCCATTTCCTTTTTTTTCCGCACAGTGAGATTCATCCACCGCTGGCTTAGGAAACTGATCCATTACTTTTGAAGCGCTAATAAAAAGAGAGCGTGCAAAAAGAGGAGGTCCAGACGCTTCTAAAATAAGTTTCAACTGGAGATGAATATATTACGATTTACCCTGTTTTCATAACCTATTTGAAAACTACGAAATCTACAGAGAACACAACACGAATTGTGTACTATTTCCTACCAAAGTTCAACAAAACGAAAAACTTTTTTTCCAAAATGCGCGTTGAGCGAGTTCTCAATGATCAACCACCCCTGCCTCGCAGACGTCAAACATCTCCTCGAAGGCCCTGACTCGGATCTGATCTCGATCAAAAACATTTCTTTCCATTCGAAACGTAACCTTCTTCACCGTCGACGGCCGTAAACAACACAAACAATATCAACGAGACGAAGAATATACCGGTTTTCCAACGTCTTCAGGAGAATCTGCGCCCTCTTGTTTGCCGACGTCTTCTGATTTGTGGCCGTTTTTTCGGCGGATTCTGTCGTGGACACAACAGTTCTGCCGGATCGTATTTAAGCGACGGGAGGCCCCCGTGAAAATGAGACGTCGACTTGAAAAATGTTCTCTTCCTTCAAAATTCTCGCCCTGGCCGCCCTGGTCGCCGTCGTCGTCTGCGAAGAGCAGTTCGATGAGGAGAAAGTCAAAGGTTTGGTTCGAGTCTCAAAAAGCTGGCGTTTGAAATGAATACTAAGGGGTGGTTTGCTTTGATTTCAGCTCGAAAATACTCAAAATCTCAAAAATTTCTCCGGAAGAAATACAAAAGGTTGTACTCTCGTAGTAAAAATTCAGATTGAAAGTTATTTTCAAACCGTAAACCTTTCTGTGAAAGCTCAAATGTTCAATAGCACTTTTAAAATTAAATTCTGCTGAAGATTTACAAAAATGAGGTTAGGTCAGATAGAATACGTTTCAGGTTTGAATGATGAAGAAAATCGAAAATTTTCAAGTCAATTCAGTTTGTTGTTGGCTTTACTGAATTTGCATGCATGAACGTTTACACAGCAAAAATTTAAAGGCGAAAAACTTCAAAACCAGAAAAAATTTATCCGACAATAAATATAATTTTGTTTATAACTGGCCATTTTCAGCCCAACTCGTGAAGGATATGAAGGAAGCTGGTGTTTCCGAGGAAACTATTCTCGGAGTGGAGAAGGTCGCCGCCCCTTTCAAAGTGAGACCATTCAAAATACCGTTTCGTAGCCTGAATGACGATTTGAGGCGCAAATCAAAGAGGCCCGGACCAAGAACGACGAGAAGGCCGGAAAAGACGCTTTCGAAAAAATGAGCGCTGCCGTCGACGCCTACGTCGCCAAGGCTTCTAAGGAAGATCAAGTGAGCTTTTTTTGAAACCAAAAAACGTTTTCAGAAACCTGGAGTACAGAATGATCTTGAAAAAAAGAGCAAAAGTCTGAAAATGAGAAAGAATAACAAGCTTTTGCTTATATTGAGCAATTTTCAAGCTTTCGCTTTTCTTGCTATTAGTTTTTGATGATGATGATTTGCAAATTTGAGTCGTCGTTATAACATTTCCCCTCCCTGAAGAAGTTAATTAATGAACTAATTACAGGCCGCCTTCAAAAAGTTCGTCGAGAAGATCAAGGCCGAATACGACGCACATGCCCGCGAGCACGAGCTCGCCGGTGTTCCCGAGCACCACTAGACTTTTCTATTTCATTTTAACTTAATTCCATTGTAATAATGTATAATAAAATGTTTCTCACATTCTTCTTTAGCTTTCCAAATTAAAAAAGGACACGTTTACAGACAGCGACGAATCGTAGCACAACAGGTAAGGTGCCTGTCTATTGTTCAAAGGGTCGCAGGTTCGATCCCCGCCGCGGCCCAACCTAGGGGTTTAAGGGATATTGGTAATTAGAAAACAACGGCTTCACAGTCCCCAGCCGTTACAATCAAGGACTTAGGAACGCCAGAAGGTTCCGTAGAGGGGAACCTTCAACAGTTTCTCGCTTTTTGCGCGTCGCTTTTCATGCATCGCGTGCACTGCGTACAAAACATTTTATTTTCCGCCGTTGCGGAGGGTGTTTTTGGTGTCGCCGTGTTGAGAGTTCAAGGCCTGAAATTATAATTTATAAACATAAAATTTGTAACAAAAACCTATGCTGAGAGAGGAAGATTATCGAAGTACTACCGTTTTTGAATTAATTTTTTTTTTCCCTCATTTCCATCCGAAAAGAAGTTTTGCAAAAAAAAAAGGCGAGGCTCTACGATCGCTAGAGATAGACACCAAATTCGAAACTTTAGTCTCTATCGATAACAAGTTACACCAAATAGGTACCTTTCTTCTACCGACTTGAAAATCACAAAAAACAAGACAAAGTTAACCAGTCTGGCGTGTCCCATATTCAGGATTATTTTTGCGACATCTACCGATCTGTGACCGTTTTTTTTTTGCTGATTCTAAAGTAGACACAAAGTCCGTATTTAAGGAATGAAGGAAGGATGATGAGACGCGAATTTGCTGAGAAATGTCCTGTTGGTTCAAACTTCTGGCTTTGGTATCCCTTCTGGTCGTCGTCGTCTCTTGCGAAGAGGAGTTCACCGAGGAGGATCTTATAGGTTTGAAATTTGAAAAAAGCTTTTATAGACTGTTCAAGTAATGGCTCAAACTCCGCCCCTTATACTTAGAGCAAACCGATCAGAGAGCAAGCCATCCACAGAGCTTTATAGCGGGCGGAGTTTGCAGCTTGACATTTAGAATACAGATTCAATTAAACTCGAGCACATGCTTATTTTATGAAAAAAATAACTCAAATCTTTCAAAAATGATAACTATTTTCAACCTAACGCGTATTTTTTCCAGCCTCTCTGTTAGGCGTAATGAAAGAGGTCGGCATTTCCGAAGGAACCCTTACTGGAATCGAAAAGATCGCAGTTTCCTACAAGGTACACAGTTTTTGATATTTTTTCCAGAATAATGAAATAAATTAAGCCGCAACTGCGAGAAACGCGTATAAAGGACGACAACGAAGCTGGAAAAGCAGTTTTTGAAAAAATGAGCGCTGAAATCGACGCCTACGTCGCCAAAGCTTCCAAGGCAGATCAAGTGAGTTTCCTGGGAATATAAAATTTCTTTTTTGAACTTTTGACTGTCAAAAGTCAAAAAAAAAAACTTACAGGAAGCCCACAAGAAGTTCGTCGAGAAAGTCAAAGCACAATTCGCAGCGCAGAATCAAGATCAATGAACTATTCATTTCAATTTTACTTCAGGGCTATCAAAAAGTCAATTTTTATAAGTTACGATAAAGTTTTCATAGTGATTTCTGACAAAAAAAGAAAAAAATGAAATAATCCCGAATGCTCACATCAAAATTTTTATTTTTTTGCTAATTCATTTTGTGAAGAAAGTAAGTTATAAGGAACATTTTTTCGAGCAATAGCGACTTGAAAATCACGAAAAAATCCATGTTAACCAGTTTGGTCTCTCGGTGACCCATCCAATTCCAAACAAGACACGAAATCCGCCGTCATCGATCGTTTAAAGGAAAGATAATGAGAAGGCTACTTCCTGTGAGAAATTTGAACTTCCTTCAATATTCTCGGAACTATCAAGGTAAACACCCCACTTTTAAAACTTTATCGACAGCGAATTTAACACAAGGAACCTTTTTCTTCAACGATTGCAACTGAAAAATCACAAACAACAACGAATTTACCCAGTTAAACCTGCAGATGACGTTTCCGCCGTTGTTCTCTGAACATTTTCAAGACTATTTTGCGATTTATATAGTAGAGACAACAGCTGCACTATTTAAGCGACTGGAGTGAAGAAAATGAGACGACTTCCTTTGAAAAATGTTCTCTTTCTTCAAATTTCTGGCCCTGGCCACACTGTTCGCCGTCGTTTTCTGTGAAGAAAAGATCACCCCCAATGATGTGATAGGTTTGATTGGAGATTTGATTCGTTTACTGGTTCGAAAATGTTCATTCGATCATAAATTCGCTTTTTCTCAATTGTTATTCAACACCAAAACAGTGAAAAAAGCTGAAGAACGCTTTTAAAAAATCCTACCGAAGTAAAAATTCACTTTCCAGCCCACGTGTTGGAAGTAATGAAGGAAGTTGGCGTTTCCGAAGGGTCCCGTCGCGAAATTGAGAAAATTGCCTTACCTTATAAGGTAAATACTTTGGGTGACACTCCCCAAGCTACAATGACGTAATTCAGCCGAAACTTCAAGAAACTATACAGAGGAAAGACGACAGCACCAGCAAAGCCGCCTTCAAAGAAATGAGGTCTAAAATCGACGCCTACCTCGCCACGGCCTCGAAGGCGGATCAGGTTTGCTATTCAAGAGCCAGAAAATTTCTTGCTTAAATTATAAGCACAGTAATATTATTTTAATGATAAAGAAAAACAATACTCTAACAAAAACAAAGAAAAAGAAATACCCATCTAAAAATTTCTCGCACAGTGACGGTCATATGCCGTGTTCAATTTGATTCCGCGAAATGCAAAATACCCGTTAGAGAAAGGAAAAGATCACTAAATTGTGGAGAGTCAGAGATCATTTTGCATTTCGCGGAAATTACTTTGAACACGGCAATAGATCCATAGTTCAGTTTTTTTTTAATCTCCTCGATAGCCTTGACGCATTCATCAAAGGAAAAAAGAAAGTAAAAAATAAAAAAAAGAAAAAAAAATTATTTTCAAATCGTTGTCCCTGGAGTGCTCGCTCCCGAAAGGCGCAATAGAGCGCATTTCAGAAATATTCAGGTTTTTCTTTTTCGCAATTTCGTTTTTCTATTCCTTTCAACCTTTATTGATTTTAATTTCTAAGTAAACCACACTCTGGACTTCGATTTGAGTTCTTAGGCCCGATTACAAGCTACAAAAGAATTTACTCTAAAAAAACTTCAAAAATCTTGTTAATTTTATTTTTTTAATATTCAATACTTCAACTATAAAAAAATTATAGTGAAAAATGTTTTTGCAGGAAGCACACAAACGGTTTGGCGCGAGAATTAAGGCCGAGGCTGGGGAATAAACAATCAATCTCCTTTCAATTTTTTTATTCTTTTTAATTTTTATTTTTGACTCCAAGACTTATCGAAAGTTTATTTAAATTTTATAAAGTTAAAAATAAAAATATTTATAAAAAAATTATCTTGTTTCTTATTTCAAAAAAATAAAAAAAGCAGGTGTATTTGCTCAAAACGTGCTCTATGGGCAACCAACTCCTCTTTCTCCTTTTCCACTTTTTCCACTTTTCTCCTCTTTCTCCTTTTTCAAATCGACCTCTAGACACTCGAATCTTTTCTCTTTTGGCTCTTTGTCTGTCGGCAGATTTTGTTTTTCAGTTATATCATTGTAAATCTTTGAAAATGGTTTTATTGATTTTAAAGAGTTGGAAAGCGTTGAAATAAATTTGGAAATAATCAAAAAAAAATTTTTGAGCCTTTTTTTTCTGTTTTTCTTACATTCATTCACATTAAAGTAATATCAGCGTTTGAAGTAATTTTAAGTTTTTCCATGTTTCTAGGCTGGAATTCAAAATCTTTTTCGATTTTAAAATTATCAGTTTTCTTCCTTTTCTGACCGAAACTCCTTATCTCACGTTCTTATTCGTATCTTTCATAAAGCAAACGTGCAATCGCTCTCATTTTGAAAAAAGGCGATGGCGGTGGAAGTGAAATGTCCATACAAACTGTACGATGAGGTCGTTTTGTTCAACGGGAAATGGATGCAGGCTAGGCAGATCCGTTTCCGAACTGCCGACGGCACTGAAGGGGTCGGTTTCGTCGATAATACCAAAAATTTCATGATCAATTTTTTTAAACGCCATCGTTGAAGACAAATTCAAAAAAATTCTCTTTGAAAAATTTTTGTGAGAAAAATTCTGTATAGGAATAGAGTTTTAGGTCTGGCAATCAGCTCATCGGAACACCAGACCTGCCGGAGCTTCAGCTGACGGAGTTAGTATAATCGGCGTGTTGAGAAGGGCCGACAAAAAGTTCATTGTTCTCGTCAAGCAGTACCGCATCCCATTGGGGAAGTTTTGTCTGGAGTTTCCTGCTGGTAAGTCTTCACAAAAAACCCCATGGTCGCATTTGGAATGCGGAATTCTTGAAGCCGATCTAAAAAGACTTACTAGCGAGGACTTCAAAATCGAGCGATTCCAGTTGCGACCACGTTTTTTTCAATGTATACACAGATAAAAAGGATAAGATGAATAGGAAGGGGTTGAGTTGAAAAGACTTCTAAAAAATGTTTCTGAAGGTTTTGATTCCGTAGAAAGTGTTTCATACCTAAAAACTTTCTTCTTAAACTTTCTGGTTTTTGAAGCTTTATCCAGTTGTTCTCGTCTTTTTCTTTCATATATTATAGATCGTGCAAAAAAAAAATGGAGTAGGCCGCACGGGGTGAGATCCAGCCAACGTATGGGACAGCCTTTTTGAATTTTTTAAACTCACATTCAAATCATCAACTTGCAAAAAAACCAATCTTTTTCGGTTTGATCGACGCTGGCGAGACAGCAGAGCAAGCAGCTCTCCGAGAACTCAAAGAAGAGACCGGGTACACGGCTTCTCGGGTCATCAGCACGTCAGTTTCTCGTCTTTTGTCCAAAAAAATGCGGCCTTCTCAGCTCGGAAAGCTGCGGCCTCGACCCCGGGCTCACTGACGACTCCGTGAACCTAGTCATGGTCGAGATCGATGGCGATGCTCCGGAAAACGTGAACCCCAGCCAAAAATTGGACAGCACAGAGGTGATAGTAACTGTCTTGGACATTTTTTGAGCCTTAAGAGCCTTCAAAGAACTTTGAGAATTTCAAAAATATAATCTATAGATTATCGATTTTGTACCTTCCCAGCTCTGTTTTATAACCCCTTCAGAAGACCAAAAAATGTTCTTTTGTGTTTTTGGCTCTTTTGTCAGATCAAATGGACTTTTTTTCTTCAGCCGTTCAAAAAAAAATTCTTATCCGCCTTCATCCTTTCACGAGAATTTTCAAAACTTCTGTTTTTCGACTGTAATATCGATTTTCAGTCGATCGACGTCATTCTCCTGGAGCATGATCAATTATTGAACTACGTTAGGTATCCAGAATTCTTCATAGACCCAATATAAACTGGAAGATTCCAGAAACGCTGGGAAAGACGTTGTCGTGGAGGCCTGCTTGTACGCCTACGCCATGGGCACGCAATTCGCACAAATGGCCTGAAAATCACTTCTTTCCGTCTTTCATTCCTTGATTCGGGTATCGCCGGTTTCAATAAAACTAACTATGATTGAAGTTTTCTGAAAACAATGAAAAAATGTATGAAAGGACTGGTCTAGAAGCGAGAGAGCATTGGCAGACGAGAGACGCCAAAGCTGAGTAGTTCTTTGGCGTCTCTTCAATTTCCACTTACTCTCGCCTTTTTTCCTGTTAAGCTTCGGATGACAGCAGGTAAAGGCTACCTGAACACAGGAAACTGAAAAAAAGGCTCCGGTTCATTTTCAAAAATACAAATCAAGAAGAAATTTCTAAAAAACTGCATAAAACAAAATTCAACGAAACAGCAGAATAATATAAAAATTGGTTCAAGAAAGATTAATTCTTGGAAAAGAGTTAAATATAATACGTGTTTTTCTGCGTGATTCAATGGTGATATTTGTCATTTTCTTCGCGGTTCTTCTTTGAGAAAGGTAAATTTGAAAATCGATGAAAAAATGGGCCTTCAAATAGGTATTCCAACTTCCGAAGTTTTAAAAAGTTTCAGATGATTCTTTCAAAATCGAGAAAAAAAATATTACTGAAATTGTTTGGTTAGAGAGCTCAAACACTGAGACTATTATCGAGTTGAAACTTTGGTGATTTGTAAAAATAATCTAATCTGATCTGTTTTTTTTTCTGGCTCCAAAGTAGTCTTATCCAGGTCCAAAAGCCACATAATTTCACCTCAATACTCATCCCCGAGTATGATTAGTTCCCTATTGAAAGCAAAAAAGTCAAGTTCAAAAAAATGTTCTTTTGTCAAGTTAAATTTTAGAAGTGATGAAAATAAAATACGTGATCTATGATCCCATTGTCATTTTCTCTGTTGTTCTGCATCAAGAAGGGTCAGTTTCAAAGTCCAAAGGGTACTGGAAAACCGGGCTTAAAACGTCTGCACCTACACTACTCCAAACTACAGTAAGACTACAACACCCCAAGCTACCGTAATACTATGGTATTACTATAGTCTGTAGTCTTACTGTGGTTCGGAGTAGTTTTATTACTAAAGTATTATTGTAGTATTACTGTAGTCTTACTGTAGTTTGGAGTAGTGTAGATGTAGCGTCACACACTATAATAAGGTTAGATGGTTGCTTAGAAAAAGGAAAGTCGAAATTTCTTTGGTGATTGGGAAAAAGCAAAACTATATTTATGCTTTCAAAAAAATTTAGGAGGGTCTCGAAAAAGCTCGAGATCAGCTCACTATGAGACACTATAGATTGAAGCCTTTTTTCGATTTATCAGTTACAAACTTTGAAAACCTTTCCAAGCCACAGATGTCCGCGGTGCCAGAAGCCGCAGGGGCAGGAGCCGCCGCGGGAGGCGGATCCGTTCTTTCCCCGTTGGTCGTCGTCTCTTTGGCCACCGTCGTGACTTTGGGGGCTGGAGTCGGCGTCCTCGGCGCGTTTCTCTTCGTCATTTCTCAACCAGATGCGGCTGCAATCAACAATGAAGGTTCTTGGATGAAAGTCGAGCTTTTTCAAGTCAATGTTCAGTGGAGTCGTGGAAGAAGGCGAACATTTCGCTGGAAGAGAATACGACCACAGTTTTGGTGGAGACCTCGACAATAACCTTCAGTAGTACCGTTGGTACCAATTATACTAATGGTATGTTGGTTTATGAGCAGTAGAAAAGAATTTAGAAAGCTTTTTCTTACAGAAAGTCGTAGAACAAGTTTTTTTTTTCTTTTCTTATGGAAGTGATGTTTTTCACACTTACTAGTTAGTAAAGAGCGTTAAAAACTGGTTCTGTTACCTCAAACCTCAATTTTTGTTGCCGGTTTACTTTTTTAGGCTTCGGCTATAGAATTATACTGTTCTAATCAGTTCCTATTTCAGCTTCAACTGCGGCAAATGGACCAGCTCAAGCTTCTTCTTCTTCTACTGTTGCCCCTGGTCCAGTTCCTGGTCCATTCCCTGGTCCATCGCCCGGTCCAGCTCAAGCTTCTTCTTCTTCAACTGTCCCTTCTACACCAGCTCGTTCAACAACTGTCACATCTGGTCCATCTTCTACACCGACTTCTTCGAAGGCTCCGAAACCAGCTGCAACTTCGTCTTCAACGGCGGCACCTCTCCCATTTCCGAGTCCGTCTTCAACGGCAGCACCTGATCCAGCTCAGAGTACGACTCTTAGCACAGTTCCAAAACCAGCACAAATTCCGACTTCTACTAAAGTTTCGAAGCCTGGTCCCGCTCAAAGCCCGTCTTCTACTGAGACTTCAAAACCTGATACAGCCCAAAGTTCGACTTCTACTGAAGCTCGAACTCAGCCTTCAACTGCGGCACCTGCTCCAGCTCAGAAACCGACAAAGACTCCGAAACCTGGCCCTGTTCAAGATCCGACTTCTACTAAAGCTCCACAGCCTGGCCCAGTTCAAAGTCCGACTTCTACTAAGGCTCCAAAGCCTGCTCCAACTCAGCCTCCAACTGCGGCACCTGCTTCAACTCCAAAACCTGCTCCAACTGCGGCTCCTATTTCAACTCAGAAACCGACAAAAGCTCCAAATCCTGCTCCACCTCGGCCTCCACCATCGGCACCTGGTCCTGCTCCAAACCCAATTCAGCCTCCAACTGCGGCACCTGCTCCAGTTCAGAATCCGACAAAAGCTCCAAAGCCTGCTCCCCCTCAGCTTCCACCAGTGGTACCTGGTCCTGCTCCAAACCCGACGAAGGGTCCAAAACCAGCTCAGGCGCCAACTGCGGCTCCTGGTGCAGCGCAAAATCAAGCTCCAACAGCGGCTCCAATTGAGAAGTTGGTGCACATTTTATCTTCATTAGGCATCTGAGCTTTTAGTTGTCCTTTAAGTGATTTTGAGGCATCTTCGAAGGAAATGTCAAAAAAAAAGCTTTCATGACTTTTAATATTCCAGGGACCCCACAAAGAAGACAACGATTGCCTCGAAAAAACCAAAGCTACCTTAGAAAACTGAAACGAAGGTTCTTCTCTACAGAGCCATTCAATTATCGTTCGCTGCCGTCTGTTCGCTCTTTTTTCCATTTCGTCTCCTTCGTAACAGCCACGAATGAAGAGTTTCCGCCTGATTATTGTTTTATTATTGATTCATTTTTTCTGAATTGGTCTGTGCCAATTTGTGTGTAAGAAGTGAACAAAAAAGAAAGTTTCGTTTTCTTTTTATAGTTCTGGAGCTTTCCTGACAAATTCTGTATTAAAAAAAGTTCTACGTACAAGTGTACGTAGAATGTGTACCGCGACTCGGAATTTCACCAAACGACATTCCGCTGTGCCGCTGCGCGCCTTTGCGAACCTAGGTCGCGCTTTTAATTTTTTTTTTCTTTTATTAAGGTACTCTACTTTCATGTGCTCCCACAGCAATAACAAACAATTGAAAGCGTGTTCTGGATTCGAAAGACGTTTCGCGAACGCACGAAGCGGAACACAGACTATAACAAACGGCGAAGTCGCATCTTAAAAAATTTTGGAAAACAGCTGTGCCACTTCTTAAATAACCCTCCGACAAAAATTTAAGATGCTCTCCTTAGGCAAAGTCACCTTTTACGGGTCCTTTGAGCTTCCGTTACGTATGCAAAAAGGTTCCCATTAATTTTTTCTGAACGGGTGACAACGGTTTCCTTTTACTGCCCTTTTTCCGTCCTTTCATCCACTAACCTTTTTGTTTTTTGAATTTTTAAATTGAGAATAATCTAACAAAAGTTGCGGTGCACCACGCGTAAAACTCTCGTTTCACCCCGCAATGTAACCAGGGGTGCACCGAAAAGTTCAACGAGGGGTGCACCCCGATGGCCGGTTCGACGCGAAGTGCACCGCAACTTTTGTTAGAGTGGTATCCAGCCGATGTATACTTCAAGGGCTCCTGAGGTAGCCCCTCTAGGAACCACTCTGGAGTTTCTAGTATTTTCAACTTCTTTTTTTTCTAACCTAAATACACATTTCAAGCAAACACCGTCGTGCTCAATACACAACGAACTTCATAAAATGGAAAGTGAGAAATTGGTTTGTAAGAACGCACACAGAAAAGCGAAAAAATGATAGAAAAGTTTATTCATTTTCAACGTGTAAAAAGAACTAGATGAACTTCTGAGATAAGAAGGAAAATCGGCGCGACGAGTTCCGTCCAGGAGAGCGTTATTCTTGAAGCATAACCTGAGAAGAACAGAAAGCGCCGGAAGAAGATGGATGACAAAATCCGAGGAGAGAAGTGGATAAAGCGGCAGCTTTCAGGTATACTTTCAACAAAATAAAATCTCCCAGCACAATCGGCTTCTTAGCAGTACTTTAGCATCACTGTAGTAATGTAGAGAATCGTTCACAGCCACACGCCTCAAAACACCACGGATAGAAATTGATTGATCGAGTTATAGAATCCGAACAAGGAGACGAATGCAACTCGCCACGCTGGAACTCCTTTGGCTGGGGTATCCAGAAAACGAGTGCGTTTTAAATATCGTTCAATAAGCCAACCCTGGGACTCTTCGCGAAATTTTTTGTATAGTTCCAAAAACCAAACATTCTTCTTAATAATCAACACGCAAACCGCTACTCCCTGACGTCATCCCTATGACATCATCTTCATTTGCAAAATTCGCACACGCAGCCATATCATTTTATTCATTTTTTTACGTTCCAATTTATAAAAATTAGATTCGACGTGAAAGCTTTTTCCGGTCACATGAGAAATAGAAAGATATCACACTTGAAAAATCCGCTTTTTGATTGAAAAACTTTTTTTATTCTTCTATTTTCTTACTTTTTTTAGAAAAACTTTTAAAGGTTTGGAATAATCCGAGGCGTCGAGGCCCACGCTTACGCACAGTATGCTCCTTTAATTTTTCTGGGAAATACATTTCACAGATTTTTTTCGCTACGCGTATCAAGTTTGCAAATCGTTTAGAGCTACCTGATAGTGTTATTAGTGTCCACGTTTTGATACTAAATGCCTTTTATGTCAGGTATTCATTTATTTGACGAATTTTTCACTGTGGCTCAGTTTTTTCGAAGCGAGCCACAGTCGGCTTCGCGCTATGCGCGCTCCGCCTCCGTCTGAAGCCTTAAAACTAAGCCTATCTTCTTAAGTAATACATGAACCTGTAGGCGCAGTTTTAATGCAAAGGCGCGATTCAGGCTCTTCCCATTCTTCAATTTTCTCAATTTCAATTTCAATTCAATTTATTCAGTCTTCAGAGTAAGATGAAGAAAATCTCTGCTGAATCATGGTATAATCGAAGAGTTAGTCGTCGGCGCGGGTTACGGTCCACAATCGTTGTCCAATACGTCCTGGAGTGACAGCTAGCGTTGGGAAACAATGTGGGACCGCGGGTAGTACCAGCGAATGAACTGCTTCACCATAATGGAACAGTACGGAGCCCAGCTTGTCCAGGGCTGACGGGCGTCGGAATATTATCCCATGCGAGAGCGGCAATGAGACCGACCAGTCGACGGGATGAAATGAGATAATAATAATCTGCTGAATCATGTTCACGTAAATAAAAATGAATATATAGCCAAATATTTCGATTAAGCTTATTTCTTGTGTTACGAATGGAATGATGTCAGGGAGTAGCGGTTTTGCGATTTAACGAAAACTATAATCAACACACGCTCTCGGAGAAAGTCGATGAACTGCAGTAATAGTTTTAAGTTCTGACTTGAGAATTGCACTAAAAGACCTACCGTAACCCATTGAGGGGCCAGAGCCTCACAGTAACTAGCCTAAAAGTTTCCACACTATGTCAAATAACTGTGACAATAATTTAACTCAAAATGAGAACTTGAAATTCTTGTACCAACCATTCAGCGTGAATCTGAGAAAACGTATGTTTAATGGATTAATCTTAAAACCGATTGCTTTTTTCATCCTTTATTCGATAATTTCAAGTAATGATTTTTTGGCCGTAAATTTTTTTTTCTTTAATGATGCCTTTGAAGTGCACTAATTGTGCAAAAAGTCGTTTCCAGCGTATTTTGAATCCTGCAAGACTAGAAAGCAAGATTTTCGAAAAGCAACTAAAATAGGAAAGTGAGAGTTTACACTACACTTTCAAAAAACCTATATTCAACGACTTCCTCGGGAAAAAAATCAGTATTAGGAAATTCAAGATTTGAGTGTACAAAAATTTGTATTTGAACCTCGAACGCTGGTTTTTGTTTTCTCTCAAAGAAACGTTTAAGAGAGCGCGGTATCCTGGATTTTCGGCGGAGCATTCCGTCTGAGAAGTGGTGCGGAAAGTACCGCGAAAACCATGCAAGAGCCGACGGGCCCCGAACAACTCAACGGCAGCAAAGTCCAGAAACCCAACGAAGCTGGTAGATTATTTTGATTCAATTGAGAAAAGTCTTTTTAAACAACCAATGGTCTATAAAGTGGTTGGGCACAGGATAATTAAAAGGACAAGGAAAACGAAAAATCTATATCTGAAGCTTAGTCGCTTCAGATAGTCGAAGAAAGACGTCACAAGTCGAGTTGAGTGTGAATATAACATGAACCCAGCAGGAAATACAAATTTAAGACCAAACATATATTGATGAAACCAATTGAAAACTTTTATGAGAAAAGTTCTCAAACAGGTTTTTTATTGAATTTCGCAGGGATCACTGATGAAGGCGTGAAAGACGGGGAAAAGGATGATCAAAAGGACATCCTGATCGACAAACTAATGCCGGAGGCTGGAGAAACAAAGAAATCAATGATAACGGACCAAGAATGTAAACGGTCTGAGATAACCCAAGACTTCGCTGGGAGACTTGAAAGCCGAGCTCGTGAGTTTTTCTTTTTCTCTTTTTTCCAGTGAAAAATCGAACTGAATTTTGGATTTTTTTGAATTCAGAGATTATTTTGAATTTCGCGAAAACTTTGAACACGGCATGTGCGAGAGCGCCGCAGTGCATGCACACGACCCACTTCTCTTTACGAAAAAAATATGGGCGGGACGTCGTCCAAAAAACGCCGTGATATCGTACCCCTTTGAATAGCAATTTAGACTAAAACTTCTGAAAATGAACTAAAATCGAACACAAAAAATTCGAAAGATTCTCATTTTTTATTATGACCATTTTCAATTGCAGGAGCGGATATTCACCAGTTTATCGAACCTCAACGGTTGGAAACGGTGCAGGCTAGACCGAAAATCAATGATGAATTTGATGATTTATTGTTCCACTTCTCCTACTTCCATGGGTAAGAGGTTTTCCATCGAATATCGAAAAATCGGTTCTTTGCATTTTCTTGCCGCAATTCGAAACTAGGCGATTCCTAAGAAGATCCGGCGACTACCTCGTGCGGAAATCGGAGGGTTCGAGAGAAAAGTCGTGCCAACCATCTACTATGAATTTTTAGAAGAAGGCGAAGAATACATACTAGTATCCGTCGCCGTACTTCTGGAATACAAAAAAGACGGAACCGAAGGCGATTTTTTTTTCCTTTTTTTTTTTCAATCATTATTAATCTTAATTTCATCCGATTCAACTGAGTAGAATCATACGCCCCTGTTTAAGGTGGTCGGTCGTGTTACGGTAGTTTGGATAGGTTTTTCAGTAATAAAAAGAAATTTTGGGTATCTTTTGTGACGTAACTTACCTTGTAACCTCGAGAAATATGTCTTTAAAAATTTGCAAACAAAGAAAGAAAATTTAAAAAATTTCCTCGCCGAAATATTGACCAGCCGCCGTAGTACTGTCTCAAACATGCGTGCATATGAGAAGATTTTTTTTAATTTTCAAACCAAAAAGTTTCAAGCTCGAACATCTTCAATCGAATTCCTATCACAACGCACTTTGAATCATTTGAATGTTTATACCGTGAATATTTCCTATAAACCTCGATCTCATCCAACTTTACAGACCTCGACGAAAACTTCGGCAACGACGAGCCGGTAAGAATAGAAGACCATGTCGTCCGCCGTGAAAAGAATGGAAGAGTATCAATCGAGCACGAACACGCATTTGAGTCCCTGGGAGACCTCCTGGGTTTTTATATACTCAACCCTAAGAAGGTAAAGCCAATGATATTTTAGTGGATACTGAATTAGGAAAAAAATTGTTCTCTGATAACTTCTATATACGAAATCTGAAATAGAAGAAAAACGATTTCGAGACCAAGATGTTGGAATTTTTTTATATTTCTAAAAAAACTTCGTATAATGAGATGACGGTTCACAGTCAAACGGAATGATCTATAAGACTTTCACCTCACAGTGAACCGGATGAATAAGAAAATTTTGATCTTCCGGGCTGCTATAAGTTACAAAAGGAAGTGCTGCTGGAATTAGAACCGCAGAAGGCAAAAATGGACTCGAAAGTCATTTCACTTCAGCTATCGCTCAACATCAAACTCAAGCGAGGTTGCTATACTCGAATGTTCCAATTTCGAGAACGCCAGATCATCCGCATCAAAACGGTGAGTAATGAAAAGTCTAAAATGAATCTTCAGCCAGAAATATAAAGAAACCATACAAAAACAAACTATGAATAAGAGTGGATTTTTCCTAGACTGATAGAATGGATACCATCGTTTTTTGAATTGAATTAAAAGTCTGCCTTTTTATTTTTTTTTTTTGATCTAGACGATCAAGGCAATCAAGAATCAAGGGAGGTGATTCTACTTTGGAATTTTTTTCAGATTTGCTCAAAGACTCTATGAATGTCTAGATGAAGATTCCTCATAGACTCTACCGGCGCAAACTTCGAGTTTTTTTGAAATATGACTTTTTTTAAAGTTGCGAAATGTGATATTTTATGTAAATTATGTAAATTTGAAGCTTAACTTTTCAAAAACTTTTTCAACCTTCAAAAATTAATTATCCTAAGAACTGAAGGCTAGCGCGGGTTGCAGCTCTAACTGATCTTCATAAAAACCATCAGAGATTGTTTGAACAAATTTGTAGGAATGTCCAAGTTGCAAAGTAAAATTAACTCTTTGGAGGGCCTAATTATCTAATCTGTGTTGAACGCGAATTTAAAAAATTAATATCTCAAGTACTAAAAGTTTGTGCCGGAGGCGACTTTGAGGGGATCTTCACCTAGACTTTCACAGAGTGTTTGAGCGCATTCGAAGAAAAATGGAAAAGTAAAATGACTTTCCGTGTAAATAGAGAAAAACGTCACAAAACGCGGCTTGGAATTGGCTAAAAAGAGCGTTTCGAACGCTATTCCGCTATAAGGAATCTTCTGAACCAAAAATGAAAGCCTGTGTTGAAATAATATTCTAAAATAGTCTATTCAGCTCCATAGCGGGAATTTCGGGGAAGTGTTTTTAGCGGATGTGTGGTCGTTTGGGATGATTGGCCAAAAAGCCGCCGTGAAGGCAGTGAGTTCAATTGACAAAGTGTCTTACAAGAACTTTTTTCGCAGCTGAAAAAAGACAGCCCCAAGTTACGCGAACAGAGCGAGAGCTTCGTGGAAGAAGCGAGGTTGATGTTGACGCTGAGCCACGAACACATCATAGAAACGTACGGATGGATGTTAGATATTCAGCCTTTCATGATAGTCATGGAGTACATGGAAGGTGAGAAAGTCCAATTAAAAAGCCGCTAATTTTCAAGCTCAAATTGTTCTTCTGCGACAAGATTTTTCTCGGTTTATCACTTTTAGCAGATGGTCGTTCTTGTTTCCATTATCCTGACCTAGGTCTACAAACCACCGAAGTTCGAAACAGATCCGCAAATGCCATTTCGGGTAGTTCCCTAGTAAGGAAACTAGGATTTCATTTTCCAAATTATTTTCTTATTTACTACTTTTTATGTTATAGCTACTTCCAAACTTCCAAAAAGAAATCAATCTTTGTGAGCTTCAAAAAAACAAAAATTGAGAAAAAAACATGAAAGGAAATCATCAACTTTGAGTTTTTCTTAGTTCCTTTTCGTTTCGATCGATTCGCGAAATGAACTCACCTCGTAATTTAGAATTTTTAGAAGATTAACCAGAAAACTTTTCGATTACTGATTTTTTGGAGGAAATATGGTATAATTGGCCTAATAATATTGAAATAGCTTTTTCTACATTCAAGTAAATCCTGGGCATTGTAGGAGGATCGCTGGAGACGTATCTGTTGAAAAGTTCTGAAGAACCCAACATCCAACAGCTGCTGAAGTTCGGCCTTGAGGCAGCCGAGGGACTGACTTACCTCCATGAAATGGGAATTATCCACAGGAATGTGTCGGCCCGCAACTGCTTGCTCACCGCCGACCACAAAGTTTGAGCTGGATTATTGATAATATAGTCAAATCTTCCTCACTTGAAAGACGAAGGAGGCGGAGAGGACGCGTACGTGGCTCTTCAATCCAAGAACCTATTTAAAAAGTTCGGTCCCCGCTCTTTTCGTATCTATTCTACTATTTTTCAATGTAACATTTAACATTTAGCATTTATTCAGTCCTCAGAGTAATCTTGTATCTGCTTAATCATGAAATATTTGAAGAGATGTTTGTTGGTTCGCGCAACTGTCGCCCATCTTTCACCAAGAACTGCTCGTAGGTCATCTCGCCAACGGGGTTTGGGTCGTCCAACTCCACGCGTTTTCGCCCATGGTCGCCATTCCACTATTTTCTTCGCCCATGTGTCTTCTCCCGTAGCGATTTTCTTTGCGAAAAGCCATTTTCTCTTCACAGCTTCCGACCGAACTTCGCGTAGCTTCAACTTTTCATAGAGCCAGGAGTTTCTTCTTCTGTCGAGCAATGTTACTCCGAGCATCCATCGCATAATTTTCCGCTGTGCCGTTGCCAGAAGGTTCCTTTCTTTCTTCTTCATAGTCCAAGTTTCCGAACCATAGAGAAAAGCTGGTTCAATACACATGTTGTATATCTTGGCTTTGTGTATATTGGAAACGTTTCTTCGTGTTAAGTACGTTTTGAACTTGTGGAAGACGCTCCATGCAGAACGAATTCGGCGTTGGATTTCGGTTCTCGAGCCATCAGCGAAGTGAAGATGGGTACCGAGGTAGATGAACCCATCCGTGTAGGCAATTCTTTTCCCATCAATCTCGACATTTCTTTGGGCTCGATAAGCCATTATGAACGTTTTCGCGAAGTTGATTTCCAAGCCGGCCTTCTTGCTCTCTTTTGCCAGCTCATTAGCCATTTCTTGGATCTTCTGCGCACTGGATGCAAACAGTACGACGTCATCCGCAAAACGAAGGTGCGTCAAAGTCGTTCCGTTCACAGAAAATCCATAGCTCTCTTTTATCACTACACAAATAGAAAAAAAAAATCATCAAAGAATTAAACAAGAAATGAAAAGAGTGATAAAGGAGCGCTCCAAATAGCCGCTGGCAGTTGAATTGAATCGTGCCAAGAACCGCGAACGCACACGCTACGCGTCCCGCCCTCCTTCTCCGTCTCCCTCGGCTTTCTAGCGGGATAAACTGACTAAACAAGACTTTTTTAAGCTGAAGTTATGCAATTTCGACCTCGCAGTTGCCGGACCTGTGTATTACATGATGAAGGGGGAAATCTTGCCGACGAGGTATCTGAGCCCGGAGACCTTAGCCATTTTCCTGTTCCTTCACGCATCAGACACTTTTGCGTTCGGAGTGAGTTAACTGATTTCTCAAGGGAAAAATGATTAATATTCTAGAACCTGCTTTATGAACTCTTCTCCAATGGCCAGATGCCGTATGAAAACCTAACTTCGGCTGAAGCAAGACAGAAAGTTGGTTTGATTATTTGAAAGCATCTCAATTATCTGAAACTCGAGTGGAAACTTACAAATGAGTGCAGTACGATTATTTTTCTTGACGCCTAGTAATGAGAAAGAGAATCTGATAGAACTTTCACTGAGCCCGAAAATCAAAATACAACGCAAACCTCTTCGAAACTTATTCGGATACAACCTCGCTGTTTGGCATTGCCTACTTCAAAATTATCTAAGAAAAGCTTTTTTTTTTTAATTTGAGGAACGCCGATAGGGACCTCGGAGTTTCCCTTGAACCCCCTAAACGATTCGGGGCTTCTATAGGGCGTAAAAATTTGTTTGGGAACGGTTGTTTGAAAAAGTTAAGGACGAATATGAATAAATGAACTCCAGTGAAAATTTCATTTTACCCCCTATAGGGGTCACTAAACCAGATTTTCGGGGCCCAGGAAGACTTCTTAGAAAAGTTCAAAATTTCAAAATTTTGTCTTCTTTATCTGACGAATGTTTGCATTGAGATCCTGGAGGGAGAAATGAATGACCTGGAGGAGACTTGTGCTCCTCCAGCTCTTCGTCAGTTCATACAAGATAACTTGTGGGCCTACGAGATGAAAACAAGGTCTAGAATGAACGAGGTTTTTTTTTATTCACTCTTTTCATTCTGACAAGAAATATTTAGGTAGTTGTGTTCCTCAAGAAAAACCTACCGCGCCTTTAAAAAAAGGTCAGTTTATATTTAAAAAAATTATTTTCTGATCGTGAAACTTTGCAGGAGCAGGGAGGCCCAAAGACGAACACAGAGACAGAAGAAACTGCGGTGAGATTACAAAACCGAAGTTTTTTTCAGCTTTTTAATAAATTTGATAGTAAACTTTCCAAAAAACTAATTTCACTAGTTCAAATTTGAACAGTAAACAAAATAAACCTGTGCCGGCGTTGAAAGAAAGTGTTATATAGCCGGAAAATTAACGCGTTTTGAAGCAGCATGAGAGAGTTTTTATAAAATTCGCATTTTCTCAAGAAATTTAGAGCAAAGATGAGCCAAGACTTCCGAAAAAGGGAAAACTCCGCCGACGCACACCGGCTAACCGCCAGGTCACTTTTTCTTTTTCTGACTTCATGTATCAAACTTTTTTTCAGGAGATCATGGAAGAGCTTTTTCCGATAATGGAAGAATCCGCCAATAATGAATAGCTTGGCGATCCATAACTGTGGAACAGCTCCCTCGGATTCAGCTTTCATTTGAATAAAATATTTTTTGGAATCTTGTTGAACATTTTTTCAAAGTTGGAGTTTAAGAAGTCGTTAGTTGTTTTTGATATTATCTAGAGTTACTTCATAATCCCAAATCTGGTCACGATCTCAAATCTGGTCTCAAAAACTGCCGAGGAGGTCTGTGAAAAATGTTATGGACCCTCAAAAGTCGAAAATTTCAGTGTCTCTGATTGAGCTCATTTTTTAAGGGTATATAGATCTCGTTCCTCTAGTCACGAAAAACCAATAAATTTTTCGCAAAAAATTTTTGGAGCTTTGAAAGGTCATATCTTTCAAAATGAGCTCAAGCAAAATAACTGAAATTTTCGACTTTTGAGGGTCCATAACTTTTTTCACAGACCTCCTCGGCAGTTTTTGAGACCAGATTTGGGATCAGCGTGAAAAACTACAACTAGGAAACTTGGTCTCATTGAGAGGTCCCCCTGCGACCGGAGAACATTCCCTGGTGACAGAGCTGCTGACCATACCGGGGCGACCGGGGTCGGGGTGCCCCGGGGCGACCGCAACGCGCTCCGTGGCGCCCCGTCAGCAGCACTGCCTGGTGAGGCTCTGCTCACACGAAGTATCAATAAATGAATTAGATTACCAAGCGTAGTTATTTGAAAATCTTCACTCACGCTGTGAGTAAAGCGAAAAAATGATAGAAAAGTTTATTCATTATCAACGTGTAAAAAGAACTAAAGATGTACTTGTGAGATAAGAAGGAAAATCGACGCGATGAATTCCGTCCAGGAGAGAGAGTTATTCTTGAAGCTTAACCTGAGAAGAATAGCAAGCGCCGGAAGAAGATGGATGACAAAATCCGAGGAGAGAAGTGGATAAAGCGGCAGCTGTCAGGTATGCTTTCAACAACATCAAATCTCCCAGCACAATCGGCTCTTCAGCAGTACTTTAGCATTACTGTAGTAGTACTGTAGCATCACTGTAGTATTAGTACTGTAGCCTTACTGTAATATTACAGCAGCTACACACTAATAGCTTTCGCGTGAAAAATTGTCTCCGTAGCACGCCTGTTTAAGGCGGCCGGTCGGCTTACGGTAGTCAGGAGAGGTTTTTCGGTAATAAAATGAAAGCGTATGTACTTTTTGTGACCTACCTTATTTTTAATCTCAACAAATAGGTCCTTTACAAGTTGTGATAAAGAAAAAACATCAAAAAAATTTCCTGGCTCCGAAACTGACTGCGCAATATTGACCGGCCGCCGTAGCACTGTCTTGAACATGCGTGGTAGAGACACTCTAATCCTTGCATGACAGCTAGAAGAGTTCAGAACACTTGAATCCTTACAAGAGGTATATCTACTTTGCTTCTTTTTTTTTGTTCACCTAGGTAAAAAGAAACGAGAATATCTGGAGGGATCAAAGCCGTTATCCCTCCAAAAACCTTCAAAGCCTTTCTGGACAGCAATGCATTGTTTGCCACGGTCCATCGTGTGATCAATCTCACATATGACTTTCAAAATCCATAGGCATGTACTTAAAAATTGTAATTATTCAATTGATTTCTCGTGAGGGTGAACCAGACCAGAGCACATGTTATAGCACGGCGTTACCAAGAATAAAATTTTCTGCCACCGCTCTGTGCGGTCAGCTGTGTTGGCCGCAATAGACCGCGACGCAAATACGAACCATCAATTCACAATTTGGCCAGTTTCCAACAGTCTTTAAACACATTTTTTAAACTTTTCGCTAACTATCTTTTCATGAATATCGATGATAAGGAGCATTTCACAGCTTTTACGTGATTTTTAGGTGGTTAGCAGGTGAAAACGGATTGATCAAATTTATTACTAGTAGGTTTTTGCTATGAAGCAAAAATTTGCCAATTTTTCCGGCGAAAAAAATTAACATTAACTAAAAAAAGTTATTATGTACATTTGTAAGTTGATAAACTTGTATTTCTTTTTTTGTTCACATGGTCTTTTTTTAGCAAGCTTCTGCATTAACGACTGTAAGCCAGAATAAATCGAAAAAGAAACGGAAAACGCGTAAAAACCCTTTGAAACATACGTAGATTGGATTTTGCAACGATAGAAGTTTAGCAAAAACTCCAGACTACAAACCCAGTATTTTTTTTTTCCATTTCGCAAAACTTCGAAAATTTTGAGTTGAACATCAGATTTTTCACAAGCAACGGAAAAATACGTTCCACGTACCAAACGAAAGAGCAAAAATATCTCAACAACTTAGACAAAATAGATTTTCGAAATTCAAGCCAATAAATTTTCAAAAATATAAAATATACTGCTTTAAGGCCTAATAAAAATAAAAAATTGGCGCGTGAAGGAAAGTTATAACTCTATGAGAAAAAAACTCTATGAGAAAAAAAGTTTTAAAAAAACGCTTTTCTCGTTAAAAAAAGCGAAAAAAATTCGACTTGAAGAAAGTTTGAGTTTTTTTGGGCCGTGTCGGCCATTTTTTTGCTTAAGGCCTCCCTAGGGCCGGGCAGGGCCGGGCTTGGAAAGTGGCCGGGGGCCGAGAGGTTGACGGGCCGGCCCTCGCACAAGCCTGACCGCGATGCGTGGTGGCAAAATTTACGCTCCGCTTCCACTGTGTGGTAACGCCGTGATAGTCAGTTCACGGCTGGAGCCATTGGAAAGATGTTCCCAAAACGATAAGAAGAAGAGATATTGCCTGGTCAGTAGAGAGCCAAGTCACGTTCTCTCAGCGTTCCAGGCTGCCCTTGAATCGGCTATATAGTTTCATAGTTGAGTCACAGCTAGCTTGGGGCGCAAAGGGGGAAAGGCCCTTTCTCTTTTCTTATCGTATCAGCCGTGAAATCAACAATTTACCTGTAACGCCTTGTGGGTTATTGAATGATTTATCAACAAGTTGAGCCAGTTTTCCATCCATCTTTCCTTAAGACACTTCTTGATACATTTATGGGTCTCAAATCTAGCCAATCGTATTAAAGGCGCAGGACTTCAATAAATTATTTCAAGCTGGATAGCTATGTAAGGTATGAAGTAGAACTCAAGTTTAATTTTGTTTGAAAAATTGTTTTTTTCTGTATTAGTGGTGAAAGGTAGTTTTCTCTCAAGTGCTAACTCTACTCTTATGATAAAACCATATCAGAAAAGGCAAAAAGGACTTGAAGAGACAACAGAGAGATCATTTAAGTCACAGAATGCCGTAGAAATTGATTGATCGAGTTATAGAATCCGAACAAGGAGACGAATGCAACTCGCCACGCTGGAACTCCTTTGGCTGGGGTATCCAGAAAACGAGTGCGTTTTAAATATCGTTCAATAAGCCAACCCTGGGACTCTTCGCGAAATTTTTTGTATAGTTCCAAAAACCAAACATTCTTCTTAATAATCAACACGCAAACCGCTACTCCCTGACGTCATCCCTATGACATCATCTTCATTTGTAAAATTCGCACACGCAGCCATATCATTTTATTCATTTTTTACGTTCCAATTTATAAAATTAGATTCGACGTGAAAGCTTTTCCGGTCACATGAGAAATAGAAAGATATCACACTTGAAAATCCGCTTTTGATTGAAAACTTTTTTTTATTCTTCTATTTTCTTACTTTTTTTAGAAAACTTTTAAAGGTTTGGAATAATCCGAGGCGTCGAGGCCCACGCTTACGCACAGTATGCTCCTTTAATTTTTTTGGGAAATACATTTCACAGATTTTTTCGCTACGCGTATCAAGTTTGCAAATCGTTTAGAGCTACCTGATAGTGTTATTAGTGTCCACGTTTTGATACTAAATGCCTTTTATGTCAGGTATTCATTTATTTGACGAATTTTTCACTGTGGCTCAGTTTTTTCGAAGCGAGCCACAGTCGGCTTCGCGCTATGCGCGCTCCGCCTCCGTCTGAAGCCTTAAAACTAAGCCTATTTTCTTAAGTAATGCATGAACCTGTAGGCGCAGTTTTAATGCAAAGGCGCGATTCAGGCTCTTCCCATTCTTCAATTTTCTCAATTTCAATTTCAATTCAATTTATTCAGTCTTCAGAGTAAGATGAAGAAAATCTCTGCTGAATCATGGTATAATCGAAGAGTTAGTCGTCGGCGCGGGTTACGGTCCACAATCGTTGTCCAATACGTCCTGGAGTGACAGCTAGCGTTGGGAAACAATGTGGGACCGCGGGTAGTACCAGCGAATGAACTGCTTCACCATAATGGAACAGTACGGAGCCCAGCTTGTCCAGGGCTGACGGGCGTCGGAATATTATCCCATGCGAGAGCGGCAATGAGACCGACCAGTCGACGGGATGAAATGAGATAATAATAATCTGCTGAATCATGTTCACGTAAATAAAATGAATATATAGCCAAATATTTCGATTAAGCTTATTTCTTGTGTTACGAATGGAATGATGTCAGGGAGTAGCGGTTTGCGATTTAACGAAAACTATAATCAACACACGCTCTCGGAGAAAGTCGATGAACTGCAGTAATAGTTTTAAGTTCTGACTTGAGAATTGCACTAAAAGACCTACCGTAACCCATTGAGGGGCCAGAGCCTCACAGTAACTAGCCTAAAAGTTTCCACACTATGTCAAATAACTGTGACAATAATTTAACTCAAAATGAGAACTTGAAATTCTTGTACCAACCATTCAGCGTGAATCTGAGAAAAACGTATGTTTAATGGATTAATCTTAAAAACCGATTGCTTTTTTTCATCCTTTATTCGATAATTTCAAGTAATGATTTTTTTGGCCGTAAATTTTTCTTTAATGATGCCTTTGAAGTGCACTAATTGTGCAAAAAAAGTCGTTTCCAGCGTATTTTTGAATCCTGCAAGACTAGAAAGCAAGATTTTCGAAAAGCAACTAAAATAGGAAAGTGAGAGTTTACACTACACTTTCAAAAAACCTATATTCAACGACTTCCTCGGGAAAAAAATCAGTATTAGGAAATTCAAGATTTGAGTGTACAAAAATTTGTATTTGAACCTCGAACGCTGGTTTTTGTTTTCTCTCAAAGAAACGTTTAAGAGAGCGCGGTATCCTGGATTTTCGGCGGAGCATTCCGTCTGAGAAGTGGTGCGGAAAGTACCGCGAAAACCATGCAAGAGCCGACGGGCCCCGAACAACTCAACGGCAGCAAAGTCCAGAAACCCAACGAAGCTGGTAGATTATTTTGATTCAATTGAGAAAAGTCTTTTTAAACAACCAATGGTCTATAAAGTGGTTGGGCACAGGATAATTAAAAGGACAAGGAAAACGAAAAATCTATATCTGAAGCTTAGTCGCTTCAGATAGTCGAAGAAAGACGTCACAAGTCGAGTTGAGTGTGAATATAACATGAACCCAGCAGGAAATACAAATTTAAGACCAAACATATATTGATGAAAACCAATTGAAAAACTTTTTATGAGAAAAAGTTCTCAAACAGGTTTTTTTATTGAATTTCGCAGGGATCACTGATGAAGGCGTGAAAGACGGGGAAAAAGGATGATCAAAAAGGACATCCTGATCGACAAACTAATGCCGGAGGCTGGAGAAACAAAGAAATCAATGATAACGGACCAAGAATGTAAACGGTCTGAGATAACCCAAGACTTCGCTGGGAGACTTGAAAGCCGAGCTCGTGAGTTTTTCTTTTTCTCTTTTTTCCAGTGAAAAATCGAACTGAATTTTGGATTTTTTTGAATTCAGAGATTATTTTGAATTTCGCGAAAACTTTGAACACGGCATGTGCGAGAGCGCCGCAGTGCATGCACACGACCCACTTCTCTTTACGAAAAAAATATGGGCGGGACGTCGTCCAAAAAACGCCGTGATATCGTACCCCTTTGAATAGCAATTTAGACTAAAAATTCTAAAAATGAACTAAAATCGAACACAAAAAATTGGAAAGATTCTCATTTTTTATTATGACCATTTTCAAATGCAGGGGCGGATATTCACCAGTTTATCGAACCTCAACGGTTGGAAACGGTGCAAATTAGTCAGAAAATCCCTGAAGATTTTTTGAATAGCTTCTGCTACTTCCATGGGTAACAAGTTTTCCATCGAATATCTCATTGAAATCGGTTCTTTGCATTTACTTGCCGCAATTCGAAACTAGGCTATTCCTAAGAAGATCCGGCGACTACCTTGTGCGGAAAGTGGAGGGTTCGAGAGAAAAGACGTGCCAACCATCTACTATGAATTTTTAGAAGAAGGCGAAGAATACATACTAATATCCGTCGCCGTACTTCTGGAATACAAAAAAGACGGAACCGAAGGTGTTTTTTTTTCCTTTTTTTCAATTATTATTAATCTTAATTTCATCCGAATCTACTGAGTAGAAATTTATGAGAGGACTTTTTTTATTTTTTTAAACCAAAAAAAGAGCGGAATAGTTTCAAGCTCGAACGTTTTTCACTCGAGTTTCTATCAAAACGCATCTTGGAACATTTGAATGTTTATAATATGTATCGTGATTATATACAAATACTACGAAACGATAACATTGCTGTCCCACTTTGCGTCCTTTACTGAAGTTTTAAAATTTCCACGTGGCGATACACAAACAGCAGTTTCTGCTGAGAAGTGTATCTCATTCCCAAAAACTTCATGCGTCCGAGACCGAACCATGTTTGAAGTTAATTTACACTTCTTGTTTTGGGAATGACGCAGCTCTGGAGTGCAGCATGACCTGAGCGTTGCGGCTTCACTTTTGTGCGTCGCCCAAAAACTTCATGCGTTTTCGCCGATCGGTTCTCCACTGGAGAGCCAGCTGTTTTCCAAACAGCCCGTATCGGTCTTGAAGTCGTCGAAGTCCCGTAATTGGGCAAGAAGCGATGCTTTTGTGGATCCTAGTAATCCCGCTATACTAAACCGCTTCGAGCAGCGTCGTAGCTTGGTCAGAGGTCTTTCAAGTAAAACCTCTATCGTAGTAACACTACGTGGCATAAAGCCATCGGAATTAATCGGAATCTGGTGAGGCTCACGCCTATCACTAGTTTATTTAAATCATAGTTATGCTGGGTGGGAGGTATATATATATGACGGTATGAACAAGCCATCTTCAAGATCAACGCATCGAAGATGAAAAAAAGTTCGAAACTCCAGAGCTTCAATTATAGCTAGGAGAAAGGAGCAACCGGAAAGGGGGTGAACTGTCAGACGTCGAGTCAAGATGACTTGATCTGTGTTGAGTAGAGGAGCGACCAAATGATACCAATAATCCGATAAGCCTAATGAGCTATTGGATTCAAGATTCCAGTTTAGATTTTTTTTTTTTCTCGGTATGGAACAGTGCAGTAGTTCCCTTGCTTACTAGCAGGATTGATTCGAACAAGTTTTGAATTCAGAGGTGCTCAAAGAGAAGCAAAGACAAAACTCTCCAATTAGAATAATGGTGTCGGATACTAGGAATTCGTCTGAACAAATAACTGACAGGTCTCGGACGATGGCAATCGCTAGAGTGAGACCAGGCAATTCACGAATCGGTTGGCGATCTGTAGAGGAGCACTGAAAGAAGCAGTTCTCTCTAAACTATGCGAAATTGTGTCAAAATGTACATCGCGCAATCCTGAAACAGGACCGTTAAGGCCTCAGGAGACTCATCAAGGAGAGACTATCATCGTGCTCACACCGAGCTAGTTCATGAGGCAAATACAACAAAGAAGTTAAAAGTTGAGGTTGAGAGGCTAAGCTATCAGTCGAAGGCGTCGCCAGATGGCCCCTTCGCGAGGAAAGCTCCAGATAACGCTCAAACGCCTTGCAAGCAGGAAAATCCCAAATTCCGAGGCTTTGAACTAGCAATGTGATCGTTTCGTAGTATTTTTTTATAATTTTTATATTTTTGCTAGACAACGCAGTTGTTGACGAAAAAAATATCTATTATATATATATATATATATACGAAGAAACGATCAGATTTCCCACCCTAGGTATCTTCACAAGAGAAGATACATTTTCCCACCCGTGGGGAATTTGGTGAGGTAATCAAAGCGTACAACAGGCGCAGAAGGTCAGTGAAAAATACGGGCATAGCCGCATGGCCATCGTTACTGTTAACAGCAGCTCAGCTGAACCGCTACAAATTGGCGAAATGGTTGTCTGAGGTGAAGCGAAGCACAAAAGTGAAGCCTCAACACTCAGGTCATGCCGCACACAAGAGCTGCGTCATTCCCAAAACAAGAAGTGTGAATTAACTTCCAACATGGTTCGGGCTCGGACGCATGAAGTTTTTGGGAATGAGATACACTTCTCAGCAGAAACTGCTATTTGTGTATAGCTACGTGATTTTCGAACACGTGGAAAAATTTAAAACTTCAGTAAAGGACGCAGAGTGGGATAGCAATGTGATCGTTAATTCGTATTAATATATAATAAATATTTTACGTCAACAACTGACGTAGAATATTACATTAGATATAACATTATTTCCTATAAACCTCGATCTCATCCAACTTTACAGACCTCGACAAAAACTTCGGCAAGGACGAGCCAGTAAGAATAATGGACCACGCCGTCAGACGTGTAAAGAAAGGAGTATCAATCGAGCACGAACACGTATTTGCGTGCCTGAAAGACCTCCTGATTTTTTATATGTTCAACCCTAAGAAGGTAAAGCCAATGATATTTTAGTGGATACTGAATTAGGAAAAAAAATTGTTCTCTGATAACTTCTATATACGAAATCTGAAATAGAAGAAAACGATTTCGAGACCAAGAAAAAAAATGTTGGAATTTTTATATTTCTAAAAACTTCGTATAATGAGATGACGGTTCACAGTCAAACGGAATGATCTATAAGACTTTCACCTCACAGTGAACCGGATGAATAAGAAAATTTTGATCTTCCGGGCTGCTATAAGTTACAAAAGGAAGTGCTGCTGGAATTAGAACCGCAGAAGGCAAAGTTGGACTCGAAAGTCATTTCACTTCAGCTATCGCTCAACATCAAACTCAGACGAGGTTGCGGAACTCGAGTGTTCCAATTTCGAGAACGCCAGATCATCCGCATCAAAACGGTGAGTAATGAAAAGTCTAAAATGAATCTTCAGCCAGAAATATAAAGAAACCATACAAAAACAAACTATGAATAAGAGTGGGTTTTTCCCAGACTGATAGAATGGATACCATCGTTTTTTGAATTGAATTAAAAGTCTGCCTTTTTTTTTGATCTAGACTTGATCAAGGCAATCAAGAATCAAGGGAGGTAATTCTACTTTGGAATTTTTTTCAGATTTGCTCAAAGACTCTATGAATGTCTAGATAAAGATTCCTCATAGACTCTACCGGCGCAAACTTCGAGTTTTTGAAATATGACTTTTTAAAGTTGCGAAATGTGATATTTTATGTAAATTATGTAAATTTGAAGCTTAACTTTTCAAAACTTTTCAACCTTCAAAATTAATTATCCTAAGAACTGAAGGCTAGCGCGGGTTGCAGCTCTAACTGATCTTCATAAAAACCATCAGAGATTGTTTGAACAAATTTGTAGGAATGTCCAAGTTGCAAAGTAAAATTAACTCTTTGGAGGGCCTAATTATCTAATCTGTGTTGAACGCGAATTTAAAAAATTAATATCTCAAGTACTAAAAGTTTGTGCCGGAGGCGACTTTGAGGGGATCTTCACCTAGACTTTCAGAAAGTGTTTGAACGCATTCGAAGAAAAATGGAAAAGTAAAATGACTTTCCGTGTAAATAGAGAAAAACGTCACAAAACGCGGCCTGGAATTGGCTAAAAAGAGCGTTTCGAACGATATTCCGCTATAAGGAATCTTCATCTGAACAAAAAATGAAAGCTTTTGTTGAAATAATATTCTAAAAAAGTTTATTTAGCTCCATAGCGGGAATTTCGGGGAAGTGTTTTTAGCGGATGTGTGGTCGTTTGGGATGATTGGCCAAAAAGCCGCCGTGAAGGCAGTGAGTTCAATTGACAAAGTGTCTTACAAGAACTTTTTTCGCAGCTGAAAAAAGACAGCCCCAAGTTACGCGAACAGAGCGAGAGCTTCGTGGAAGAAGCGAGGTTGATGTTGACGCTGAAACACGAACACGTCATAGCCATGTACGGATGGATGTTAGATGTACAACCATTCATGATAGTCATGGAGTACATGGAAGGTGGGAAAGTCCAATTAAAAAGCCGCTAATTTTCAAGTTCAAAATTTTCTTTTCCGACAAGATTTTTCTCGGTTTATCACTTTTAGCAGATGGTCGTTCTTGTTTCCATTATCCTGACCTAGGTCTACAAACCACCGAAGTTCGAAACAGATCCGCAAATGCCATTTCGGGTAGTTCCCTAGTAAGGAAACTAGGATTTCATTTTCCAAATTATTTTCTTATTTACTACTTTTTATGTTATAGCTACTTCCAAACTTCCAAAAAAAAAAGAAATCAATCTTTGTGAGCTTCAAAAAAACAAAATTGAGAAAAAAACATGAAAGGAAATCATCAACTTTGAGTTTTTCTTAGTTCCTTTTCGTTTCGATCGATTCGCGAAATGAACTCACCTCGTAATTTAGAATTTTTAGAAGATTAACCAGAAAACTTTTCGATTACTGATTTTTTGGAGGAAATATGGTATAATTGGCCTAATAATATTGAAATAGCTTTTTCTACATTCAAGTAAATCCTGGGCATTGTAGGAGGATCGCTGGAGACGTATCTGTTGAAAAGTTCTGAAGAACCCAACATCCAACAGCTGCTGAAGTTCGGCCTTGAGGCAGCCGAGGGACTGACTTACCTCCATGAAATGGGAATTATCCACAGGAATGTGTCGGCCCGCAACTGCTTGCTCACCGCCGACCACAAAGTTTGAGCTAAATTATCAATAATATAGTCAAATCTCCCTTACTTGAAAGACGAAGGAGGCGGAGAGGACGCGTACGTGGCTCTTCAATCCAAGCACCTATTTAAAAAGTTCGGTCCCCGCTCTTTTCGTATCTATTCTACTATTTTTCAATGCACAAATAGAAAAAAAATTCAACGAAGAATTAAACGAGAAATGAAAAGAGTGATAAACGAGTGCTCCAAATAGCCGCTGGCAGTTGAATTGAATCGTGCCACGAACCGCGAACGCGCACGCTACGCGTCCCGCCCTCCTTCTCCGTCTCCCTCGGCTTTCTAGCGGGATAAACTGACTAAACAAAACTTTTTTAAGCTGAAGTTATGCAATTTCGGCCTCGCAGTTGCCGGACCTGTGTATTACATGATGAAGGGGGAAATCTTGCCGACGAGGTATCTGAGCCCGGAGACCTTAGCCATTTTCCTGTTCCTTCACGCCTCAGACACTTTTGCATTCGGAGTGAGTTAACTGATTTCTCAAGGGAAAAATGATTAATATTCTAGAACCTGCTTTATGAACTCTTCTCCAATGGCCAGATGCCGTATGAAAACCTAACTTCGGCTGAAGCAAGACAGAAAGTTGGTTTGATTATTTGAAAGCATCTCAATTATCTGAAACTCGAGTGGAAACTTACAAATGAGTGCAGTACGATTATTTTTCTTGACGCCTAGTAATGAGAAAGAGAATCTGATAGAACTTTCACTGAGCCCGAAAATCAAAATACAACGCAAACCTCTTCGAAACTTATTCGGATACAACCTCGCTGTTTGGCATTGCCTACTTCAAAATTATCTAAGAAAAGCTTTTTTTTTTTTTTTTTAATTTGAGGAACGCCGATAGGGACCTCGGAGTTTCCCTTGAACCCCCTAAACGATTCGGGGCTTCTATAGGGCGTAAAAATTTGTTTGGGAACGGTTGTTTGAAAAAGTTAAGGACGAATATGAATAAATGAACTCCAGTGAAAAATTTCATTTTACCCCCTATAGGGGTCACTAAACCAGATTTTCGGGGCCCAGGAAGACTTCTTAGAAAAAGTTCAAAAATTTCAAAAATTTTGTCTTCTTTTATCTGACGAATGTTTGCATTGAGATCCTGGAGGGAGAAATGAATGACCTGGAGGAGACTTGTGCTCCTCCAGCTCTTCGTCAGTTCATACAAGATAACTTGTGGGCCTACGAGATGAAAACAAGGTCTAGAATGAACGAGGTTTTTTTTTATTCACTCTTTTCATTCTGACAAGAAATATTTAGGTAGTTGTGTTCCTCAAGAAAACCTACCGCGCCTTTAAAAAAGGTCAGTTTATATTTAAAAAAATTATTTTCTGATCGTGAAACTTTGCAGGAGCAGGGAGGCCCAAAGACGAACACAGAGACAGAAGAAACTGCGGTGAGATTACAAAACCGAAGTTTTTTTCAGCTTTTCAATAAATTTGATAGTAAACTTTCCAAAAAACTAATTTCACTAGTTCAAATTTGAACAGTAAACAAAATAAACCTGTGCCGGCGTTGAAAGAAAGTGTTATATAGCCGGAAAATTAACGCGTTTTGAAGCAGCATGAGAGAGTTTTTATAAAATTCGCATTTTCTCAAGAAATTTAGAGCAAAGATGAGCCAAGACTTCCGAAAAAGGGAAAACTCCGCCGACGCACACCGGCTAACCGCCAGGTCACTTTTTCTTTTTCTGACTTCATGTATCAAACTTTTTTTCAGGAGATCATGGAAGAGCTTTTTCCGATAATGGAAGAATCCGCCAATAATGAATAGCTTGGCGATCCATAACTGTGGAACAGCTCCCTCGGATTCAGCTTCCATTTGAATAAAAAATGTTTTGGAATTTTACTTGTATCCACTTCTACATTGGAAAACAGACGTGAAACAAAGGAGCTTATGGAAAACAAGAAAAACGTTTTTAACGTACATTTAAGATGTCCCATCTTGGTTAGGTGTCCGCACAAGATCCCTCATATATTTCTTTGTTTTCGATAAAATCATCATTTTGTTCCCGCATCTGAAGAAGAAAAAAAAAATAGAGCGCTCCTTCCAGAAAACTCAACTTCTAGCACCGATCAAGGCGTATCTCGACTACGCAAGCCAATTTTTTTCAAATGACTCAAAAAATTGAAGTTTGCTTGGAAACACAGGGCGTGTCAACGATGCGTGCGCGAAACGATCACAGCGAAAGGCACACCGTTCGAATGTGTACCGTAACCCGCGCCGGGCGAGGAGAGCGCGGTTTTTTAAAATTTTCCCAGTTTTCCAGCTTTTGGGTTTTTACACGGGTTTTTTCTGTAAGACAATACATATTTTTGGTCGTTACGTGTTTTTATCTCGCTTTAGCAGTGGTTTTTACCACTTTATTTTATCAATATTGATGTAACGGGTTGTCACACTGATTTTGAAAAGTTTTCGCGTTTGCCATTGCAACTTAAACCGTTCTTAAACTTACAGCTAAAAAGTGATTTGTCTCATTAAGAGGGGCGACATAGATGGAAGAAGAGACGGGGTCGACAGACCCGCCACAGCAAACTCAACGGACAACACTGTCCCAAGAACAACTATCGTCGATCCTGGCAGCGATTTCGAACGCAAACGCCGCTCCAGCGCACGTCAAGACGACCGCAGCTCCGCCTTTCACATTCCGGCGCAAGGGATTTCAGTACCAATACGACTTCAACTGTAAACTCATCGATCTTTTGGAAACAGCGGCTGGAAAAGGAACAGCAGAAGCGGCAGAAGAAATCAAGCTAGCGAAGGAACGGCTCGTGGAGCGCAACGACACGTTGAAGATCGGCGATGAGAGCCCAGAGGTCTCCTCCTTTCTTGAAACAAAGGAGAAAGCGGAAAGCATGAAGTCATCGAGTCCTTGGTTGGCAGAGCTCCTAGAGCAGCAAAAAAAAGAAGAAAAGAAAAAAAAAACCACCACTCAACCAGCCCTTTCACCAAAGGGTTGCAGCCTGGACACCTGCGACCCGCTTCAACCGAGTCCCTGAACGTGCCACCATGGATGTGGCGGCATTTCGACCTGGGTCCTCTCGTCACGTCTTCGGACCAACGCGAGGCCCCCAAAACCCGCAGCGAAGAGAGGAAGAGAAGCGACGATTCTCACCGGATCGAGGACGTCCGGGTGGATGTTACCTCTGTGGAGCAGAGTCTCACTGGGCGAGAGAATGCCCCAAAAGAAAAAGAGAGTAAAGGTAAGTTTAAAGCGGGAGGCATTCACAAGAGCAGACACGCCTGGAGAGGTTTAGGAGCTTCAGCCTGGGTTCTCGACACCTTAGAAAATGGTTTGAAAATAGACCTAGTCTCGACTCCTAAGCCTCTCGAGGCATTGTCGAACAGATCGAGCGTACAGAGAAATCATGATTTCGTTTCAGAGGAGGTGGTCAGGCTCGTCGAGACCGGAGCAGCGGAGGAAGTGCAGCTAGAACGGAACAACAACAGGACAAACTCGCTGCACGTGGCTACAGGAGGTAAAAAGCCTCGGCTTATTCTAGATTTATCGAACTTTAACGACCACGGTAAGAAAGAACATTGTCGTTTCGAAGACTGAGGTACAGTTAAATGGCTTATCCCTGAAGGGGCCTTTGTAGTAGTCTGCGATTTGAGGGCAGGATATCACCATGTTTTAATCAGAGAGCAAGACAGAAAATGGTTTGGTTTCACCTGGGAAGAAAAGTTCTACCGTTTCCGAGCTCTTCCTTTCGGGCTTAGTTGTGCCCCTTCGTGTTCACGAAGTTGTTAAGACCGTGGGTACACAAATGGAGGCTCCAAGGTTGGGGAGTGTGCTTCTATTTAGACGACGCCATTATATGGGCCGAATCAGAGAAAAAATGCAGTGAAATCGCAAATTCGATTAGAAAAGATTTAGAATCGGGAGGATGGCATTTCGCAGACGAAAAGTGTGATTGGCAACCAACTCAGAAAAAGACTTGGTTAGGCATAGAGGTAGATACAGTAGAAAAAACCTTATCACTATCAGAAAACAGGAGAAAATCTGCCATAGACCGCCTAGATAGCCTCCTGAGGCAGCAAAAACCCTCCTTGCATGACAGATTGCGATTTACAGGTACTCTGGCTTCGGCAAGCCACGTGGTCAATGAGGCCTTGAGGAAGACCAACAAGGAATTGGTGACGGTGACGGCAGAGGCGCAAGGGGCTCGAAAAAACCTCGAGGAGCGTTGGCCAATGTCGCAAGCTGAAAGATCAGAGGCGGAGGCTTGGAAGAGTGAGTTGTTAAAGAATAACTGGATATCGAGCTTTAAGCAGCCGCCTGGAAAACAGTTTGAACCTAAATTCTATCTTTGGGTAGACGCTTCCAAAAGCAAGGTTGGAGCGGCGTTCGAAATTAAGATGGGAAGTGATATTCTCGAGTTTTCCCAAGAAATCCCAGAACCACTTAGGGGAAGATCTAGTACTTTTAGAGAGCTTTTTGCGATATCGGCTGGGCTATCAGCGTTCCAAGATTTTCTCGTAAACGAAGTAGAGATTAAATGCGATAATCAGGCAGCAGTTACCATTGTTAAAAAAGGAAGTCTAAAAAGAGACTTGCAAAATTTAGCGAAAGAAATTTGGAGGAAGGAGTCTGAGAATAGATTGAATTTAAATGTCGTTTGGGTTCCGAGAAGGGAAAACCAGCTGGCAGATGCGCTGAGTCGCATTAAAGACCCAGACGATTGGGAGATCCTTCCGAAAATAGCCGAAACGGCAATGAATTATCTACAAAAATGCTCATGGGATCTGTTCGCGAACGAGAAAAACGCAATTTGTTCCAGGTTCTGCGCCAGATCCGAATGTCCGGGAGCAGCGGCCGTGGACGCCTTCAGTTGCCCGGAGCTTCGGTACAGAAATGACCTTTGGTTAGTCCCGCCAGTTCGTTTGGTACTAAAAACACTAGCCTTCATGAAAAAACACAAATCCAGGGGAATCTTAGGAGTTCCAGATTGGAGGAGTCAATCATTTTTTCCTCTTCTGAAAATAGGCCAAGACTGGGCGCCAGAAATAAAAGGGGGTACCAGAATGCCACCGGGAGCCAAAATGTTTGTACCTGGAGGGGCAGGGGAAGCTTCCAACTCTTTCGCAAAATCACCGTTTTTATTCTTACTAATCGACTTCTCGACAAAACCAGTGCCCAGAAAGAAGTTTTCTTTTCAATGATAGTTTCCTCGCAGCTTTCCAAAGGTTTTAGGATGCTCCCCTTGTAAACTTCGTTTTCCAAGCTGTACACGACCTAGTTGAAAAGCAAACTGAGTTATTTGGGAATGTAATGGACAAATAATTGAAGTTTGCTTGGAAACACAGGGCGTGTCAACGATGCGCGCGCGAAACGATCACATCGAAAGGCACACCGTTCGAATGTGTACCGTAACCCGCGCCGGGCGAGGAGAGCGCGGTTTTTTTCAAAATTCCCCCAGTTTTCCAGCTTTTGGGTTTTTACACGGGTTTTTTCTGTAAGACAATACCCCACCCACCCACCCAGAAAAAGACAAGATACGAGGAAAGAAAAGGTCAGAGTAGAAATGCTTACAGATAATCGTTTCCTCAACTATTTCCTTGGCGAGATACAACCACATGAAGCCTCTCTACAAAAAGCCATTGCGTCGGCCGCAAGCAGGACAAAACCAACGGTACAAAATCGGACGAAATTGCCATTTGAGCATTACCGAAGGTTAGTAGAAACCGCGTCGAAGTACCCCGAGCTGGATAGGGCAGGCACTTTGGCGATTCTCCTATTTAACGCAATGCTCAGAATATCCGAGGCACTGGCTCTTCGTTGGGACGACGTTCAACTCGACAAACCCGACGGGGAAGGCAGTCTGCAAATTAGACGATCAAAGACAGACCAAGAAGGGAAAGGCGTGAATCTTCCGATCAAGCTGGAGAAGGAAGAGTTTCGGGTCGTCACCCGCTTCAAATTGGTCAACGGCGCAGGTTTTATCTTCTTATCAGCCTCAACAAAAACGCCCATCACCTACTCCACGGCATGCAAAGAACTAAAACTTCTGCTTCATAAGGCCGGACTCGAAAACTTCAACTACACTTCACATGCCTTCAGGGGTGGTGCGGCAACAGCGGCCCTGGAAAGCGGAGTGGATGGGACCGAAGTTATGCGGGCGGGACGATGGAAATCAACTTCAGCGTTCGGATGTTACATCGGCAGAAAGCCAATTAAGAAGTCAACAGATGGAGAGCACGCCAACTTAGGAGATGAAGACGGCTCGAGGAAGAACTAGGAGCCCTATCCCCTGTTAGACTTTCTCCCATGCTCTTGTGAATACGTGTTATCGGTTTTTGTCTCTTTGATTCACGTAGAATTAGATCTGGATTTGACCCCCAGACTCTTACGCTTTATTTTTGTTCGTTCCCATTGTTTGTTCGTTATTGTTTGTTGTTGTGGGCCGGTTTTTGTTGGTTTCGGGTGTAAAAAACCCCATAAAGCTGTACACGCTCCCCTTGTAAACTTCGTTTTCCAAGCTGTACACGACCTAGTTGAAAAGCAAACTGAGTTATTTGGGAATGCAATGGACAAATAACATGTTTTTTTTTTACAATTTTCGATAGAGGAGACTCAATTTTCATAACCCGCTTAATGTTCGAAAAAGGTCCGCTAAGAAAAAAGTTATGACCAAAAAACGAGCGCGTTTACCCGCTGCCGCACACTTATTCATATTTCAACACTGCAAAAAATGATGGTACGACAAAACCTCAAGTCCGCAAATCTCGAGGACCGCAAATCTCGAGGATCCAAACAAGAGGGTATAAGTAGATAAAGTGCAAAAAGAAGACTAAAAGAGAAGATTTTTGCTTTCCAAGATTGTGGTTTCCAAGATTTTGGTCTCCAAGATTTTGGTATCCAAGATTATGGGACTTTAGATCTGCGTACACAAGATTACGGTCCTCGAGATTTGCGGACTTGAGATTTTGTCGTATAGTATATACTATCCAAAAAATATGAAAAGAAAGAAAAGGAAAGCGCGCTCCAATGTTAAAAAGCGTCACGGTGGGCTTCGTAAAAAATTCTTCATCATTTTCGTCGTGATTCACATTTTTATTATTTTATATCAGTCAACTCTGTTTTTCACGTTCATTTTTTCAGAAGCATGTACGGAAATCAACAGTCAGTATACGACTCTGTGGCCGAACTGGCCGTGTCTTCAGCTATGGTGATTTTTGCTCTCTTTTTCTGATTAGTAAATTCCTTCAGTTTTTAGCTAAAAATAGTTATTGGTTTTTTTTTTTCGTTTAGGCGAATGTTCGCAACAAAAGCACAGATGAATTAACAGCAATGCTTGACGATACAGCGCAACTTGACGCGATAATTGATTCGTTACCACAGGTTTTTTTAATTGTTATTTTCAGTTCATGTGGTTGAAATTTTTTCTAGGTTACTTCTGTCAGTGTAGATAGAGATTCATCATTGGCTAGGAACAAATCGCTCGCAGAATGGAACATGGCTCAGCAGCCGCGAATCGATCAAATTCATTCGCAGGTTTGCAAAAAATGATAATTTCAAAGTATGCAATACATTTCAGAATCTGAAGCTATTTGAAGAAGCGTCAGCATTGAAGGCAGAAGTGAACGAAATGAAGAAAAGATTAGGTGCAGTCGATTTGAAGCTTCTTTGAGTATATTTTCTATTTTCAGACGAATTATCTTCTTCTCGGTCTTTAGATACAACTCACAGTTTGATGTTGATATCTCATCAGGAAGCTGATGACGATGCTGAGGTTTTAATATTCATATTTTGATTGAAAAAGTCAAAAATTATTTTCAGAACCTCGTCAAACAATTTCAAAATGGCGAACTGAGTCTTGACATCTTTTTGAGGCAATATAAGGAGAAAAAAAGACGTTATCGCATCTCAGGTTGGTTTTTCTAAAATGCAACTGTAAAAAAAGTTTTTTTAGAAGATTAATTTTATATTTGAATTTAATTTTTCAACAACTTTTGTTTGCGTGTACAAGCTTACTTCGTTTTTATGAATTTTGTGAATTTAAGTGTGTATCGATACTTGAGATGTGTGTAAAAGTTACTTTAAACTAATTTTCGTTTGAGTTGTCCATGGAGCGCAAAATGTTCAATTTCTAACGGCTAATTCCTGAGTACCACTTTATTGTCTGAAGTGACTTGAATTCATGAAATTTTCACTATTTTTTGTATTTTTTTTTTCGGTTTTTATGTTGAACCATATTTATAATCCTGTCTTGTTTCGAGAAAAATATACAAATTTTTAGAAATTTTTTTAGATCTACATGACTATACCCGTCTTGTAGTTGATCTTTTAAAGACAATTTTGTCAAAATTCACAGTTTTTTTTAATATTAATCGCAAATAAGCAAATTATTTTATGTTTCAAAAGTTTCTCCTTTTCCCAGGAAAATCAAGGCGGACCGTATCAATGCGATAATCCGGGAGCAACAGGGCTACGGGACGATCGGAAGCAGTGGCCCCCCACAGCCGATGACGTCATCGCAAGGATTCCAGATGCCCGGGTACCCCAACTTGACGTCATACGGATATCAGGCTCCGATGGGCGGTCCATCCAAACATCCCTTCTTCTAATGTATACTATTTTTGTCAAAAATGTGTGATAAAATAGCCGCGACCTAGTTTTCCAAAAATTGCAGCCTTTTCTCGAGTAATATACTCGATTTTCAATGCCAAAATCAACCTTTCATTTTGTTCTCTGTTGTCAAAAAATAGTGAAAAGTTTAGCCGCGGCTTGTTTTCTGTAATATTCCCTACATTCTTAACCTCCCAGCGAGCTCTCTTTCATTTTATTTTGAGCTTTTTTAACTGTGAAAAAATGAGCCGCGGCTCTGTTAGTTATTCTCACTTTTAGCCCTTTATCCGATTCAAAACCGGTACTTTTACAATTTTTTCCACTATAATCTTTCCTTTAGTCTGCGACTGTCCCAAGCTTGCTTGCTCAATTGCTCTAGGATTTTTCCTTTTCGATGTACAGCTCCCACTCTTGTATCATGATTTTTGTCCGATAAATAATTGCATTTTTCAGTTTTTTCATGTTTGTAGTGGTTATTTATACCACGTTTATGTCTTACAGTTTATGAAATTGCACTTTTATTGAATAATTTTTGATTTTTTTGTTCACTAGTCACGCCAGAATAACATTTTCAAACTTCTAACCTTTTTTTATTTCATTCGTTTCTTGAACCCCTTGACAAAATTTCGAACGTTTCAGAAACTATTATCTTGAAAAATTACAAATTCTAAATTTGAAAAAAATATTGGAGTATGTGATTGTGCGTTTAGTGCGTTTACATCCCAAGCACAATAATTCACGATACCTCTTGAGTTGCGTATCAAAAAAAAAAACGCCGTGTCGCTTCTTTCTCTTAAATTTTCGTTCAGATGACATCGCGATTAGCAAAATTCGCAATTTCTCGAGCTTCTTGCTCTTTCAAACCAACTCAAAATGTTCGGAATTTCGCTTCTTTACGCGAAATGGCCGGGGAGAAAGACCCGACCTTGCTCTATGAGCCGAAGTTTGTCGACACCCGAGAATTTCCTGAGTTAGTTTGAAAAAAAATTACTGCTGGGGTGTTTGAAGGAGCATAGGCGTCTTGGAAGGAAATTTTCAAAAGAAGAGCTTTTTTTTTGCGTTTTTCTAAGGTCAAGTGGAATTGGACTTTTGCGCCTTTAAGGACCCCAGCAAAGATCTTTGAAGTTTTTAGGACATGAAGGAAGAAAAAGGGACATTTTAGGTATCCGACGATCAATGTTCGAGTCCAAGGATTCGACTTCGTTCCTCTGGAAAAGTTCCAGGCTTTCATTGACCGCACGGCGAGGAGATTCAACTTCGAGGTCGTTGATAGGTTTGTTTCAGATCCATTCGGGAAAATGATCCTCGAAAAACAGTCATTTTCAGAGAAATAATCATGATCTTTTCTCAAATCACCAACGTTTTTTTTTTGCGACCCTTGGCTTTTCACCTTTTTAAATCAGCCTTTGCTGTTTCATTGGCGAATCATAAATTTTTTTTTCACTTTTCAACTCTATTTATAACTTATTTAGCGCATATACTGAGGAACACCAGAGTGGTCTCTATAGGGTTTAGAAGACTCGTATAAGCGTCAAAAAGTGCCCCCTTTAGGGGATGAAATTTAGGCGGTTCTTATGGAAGTTTGTGGTCAGACCGCGAAGCCCCTCGAGCTCAAGTGACCCCTATAGTGTCTTCTAATTTTTGTTCATATTTGAATATTAAAACGGCTAACGTGGTCAATATATCCTCTTTTTATTCATTAATGCTAATTTATTGTGGAAATTCTTCTCCTCGCCGAGTTCATAAAAATAATCGAAGCTTTAATGGCTCTTGTAGGTATAGGTAAAGCGGTCCCTAGAGGGCAACCTTCAAAGTCCCCTATAGGGGCCACTCTGAAGTTCCTGAGTAGGTTGTGAACTTTGGAAATGTTCGGAGAAGTCCAAAAAACTCTTTGTTGACACAGGCCTTTCCAAGTTGAGAACATTCCTTTCCTGCTTCTTCATTTCGTTTCTCTTCTAAAATATTTTCCCTCTCTTTCAGTTACGCCGTGGCCTCTCAAACCCACCGCGCACTCACCTACAAGCCTCACTCGACGGTCGTCGAAGCTGAAATGGACTTTGCCGTCTACGACCGTGTGGTCCGACTTCGAGCGGTTCCCGCACCTCGCCTGGCTCTGTTCACACAGCTTCTGCACACGCATCTCCCTGTCGGCGTTACGGTATCGTTTTCTTCTTCTTAGTCACAAAAGCGTACACAATTTCAAATTTTCAGGTCAGTAAAAACTCCGAATTTACAATATTGTGAAATTTAATTCAAAGGGCTTTGAAATACCGCGATTCAAACCCTTAAAGAAAATTTTCCGCCTGTAGCTTTCCAGTCAAGTTATAACTTCGAAAAAAATTTTTTACTGAGCTATTTGAAAGTGCCAAACTTCGAATAAAATGCAAAGAGATCGGAAAAATTATTATTTTTTGGGTCGAAATCAGAGTCCTCAAATTCTTTCTATTATGGCGTGGAAATTCTCGAGCTGTTCTTTTTTTCTGATTTTCTTTTTTTTTTTCAAGTAAAATTAGGATTTCATATCTCTTTTGTGTGTTTTTTTTTAGCTCTCTTCTTCGTCGATTTTGGATAATTTACAGTCTTTTCAGTATTTTCCATCTTCGTAAACAGTTCGTTTTGCAGCTGACCGTGAAAGAGCACGAAAAGGCGGACGAAGACTACCGCTACATTCCCGACGGGCTTCTCAAGCAGAAACAAGAAGAACTCAAGGCCCTCGACGACCCCAACGTTCGAAGAAACCTCGGATGGGAATGATTTTTTGTCATTTACTACGTAATTTGGCTCTATTGAATTCCCTGATTGTCGCTCTACGGATAAAATTCTTGAAATCCCGAAGTTATCTACCTTTGTGATCCTTGTCCGTGGAGCGCATATCCACCTAGTGTATCGGCTGAATCTTCCACTGTCTTTTCTTCCTGAGTACCCGATTTTTACTTCTTTCTCGGACTCATTTTAAACGTGTATTTATTTTTTTATAGTCAAAAAATATCGTTTATTTCATAATATTTCGAGAGGAAATGAAATATTACGAAATAGGTTTTTTCTCTTTAGATAGGCCTATATAACGTCCATTCGAAAAGATATATTCTAGAACTATTTCTTACCTATTTTTCAGTCCAGAAGTTTAGGTTCATAGCAGTTTTTTTCAGATTATACGAGCATTTGTCATTTCATTGTTGTTGAAATTCGTTTTTTTTTTTTGTTGATTTCGTTACAATAAATCCTTACCCATTTTATACCTTTCACTACAATTTAATTTTGGTTTCTTCCCACAACCGAGTTCGTTTTTTTTTTTTTTTTCAAATCCTCTCTTTTTAATTGAGAAATCTTGAGATTTTTCTCCGTCTTTCAACGCTTTTCACTAGACGATTCGCAAAAATGACGTCATCTTTGACGGGTTACGATTTGGTGGACATTGGAGCGAATTTGGGGCATCCTTCTTATAAGAATGATATTGAGCAAGTGATCGAGAGGGCCCAGAAAGCTGGTTCGTAATGAATCTCTATTAAAAATCGTTTTTTTTAAGATTGAAAATTAAAAAAAAAAAATTTTCAAATTAGGAAGATGTTCAGCGTTTTGCAGAGTTTTAAGCATAAGTTGGAATTGGAAATTTTTAAAAAAAAACGGCAAATGTTTTTTTTTTCGCTGGCTTTATCAGTGGAGCGCACTCTAGCGTTTTTTTCACCGGCTCAACTTTCACAAATGTTTCTCTATATTTTTCATGAAAAAAAAAATTAATATTAACCTTTCTCGAGCAGAAAAAGGTAAATGAACTTAGAAGCACATATAAATGATTTTCTAAGTTTGGTTATTTTCTTTCAAATCTCAAATTTATGCAAAGAGAAAAAATTTGAAGGTGTGAACAAGATAATGATAACTGGGACAAGCGAGAAATTGAGCAAAGAAGCCGCGAAGTTGGCCGAAACACACCCCGGATTCTTTTATTTCACGGCCGGTTTGTCCCAAAAATGTTTTCCGTGGAAGAATCCGACTTTTTGAAGGAGTTCATCCTCACGACGCCAAAGACTTCAATGAATCCACTACAGCTACTCTTAGAGAGCTTTTGGTTACTTTTTTCTCGAGAAAAATTGATTTTGAACAATTTTCAAGAAACACGACCAATGTGTCGCGGTTGGCGAGTGCGGATTGGACTATAATCGCAATTTTTCGCCTCAAGGCGTCCAACGGGATGTTTTCAGGAAACAGGTTTGTTATATATAATTTATAGGTACGTTATAAAAAGGTTCCTTCGATTTTTTTCCTTTTTTTCATTAAATCGCAAATTTCAAAAGCAAGCTTTTTCTTTTGAGATAATGTGAGTGGTTTCTGCGAGGTTTTTTTAAAAAAATTCAATTTTTGGAAATTCGAGTTATTCAAATCCCCCAGTACTCATTTTGATTCCTTGTTGTGAAAAATGAAAAAAAGCTTATGAAAAAAATTTTGTCTGGATAAATAAGATTCCTTTAAAAATCCACATGAAGTAGCAAATTTTTCGGTCCGTGGCAACTTTTTTTGAATTTTTTTCGAAGTTGAAACATTTTTTTATTTAAAACGTAAAAAAATATATTTTTACAGGTCGAATTAGCCGTGGAATTGCAAAGACCCCTGTTCATACACGAAAGAGAAGCCCATGAAGATATGGTCAAAATTTTAGGCGAAGCTGGCGAAAAGTTGGAAATTCCCGAGAAAATGAAGAAAATATGAAAGATTTTGACAGAATCCCACCAACTGTGATCCACTGTTTCACGGGAACTGTGGACGAGGCAAAGAAATACATCGAAATGGGCTTTTATATTGGATTGACAGGTTCGAATCGTAAAAAAATGATGGTTAATTGGAAAGAAAGGATTTTTTACTAACAATATGCCCGTATTTCATTAAGAATGATGGAGAAAACTCGAGTTGAAAACAAAAAATACGAAAAAATCAGGAAGTCCATCGCATACACCGTGTGTCATTGTGAATGTCGCGGCAGGGAATCGAACAGTACCTTAAAAAATCAGTAATTCAAGTTTTCCCGTTAAAAATAGGCGATCATAAAGCCGTCGATCGAATTTTGCATCGTCTAAACCAACTTCAATCCGCATTTCGTGCAATTGTAGTTGGATTTGAAACCGCAAACTGCACAAAATCGTCTCGGCGGACGAGTTGTCGGCGGAGCTTGTGCTCTTTCATACGCATCCACCCTTCAAATATAAAGTTTTTTGATCATTCATTATTTCTAAAAAAAAACCTCCTGAAGTCAGGATTCTGAGAGCTTCGAATGGCTTTACTCTGCTCGGCGATTTGCAGTAGTAACGGTTTGCGAAAGCGTTGTTTTTGGAACTCTGGTCGCATCATTTTTCGCTTTCTTGATGGTTTTGCCGGCTTTTCAGATCCACCTGCTTGCCTTTCTTTAAAAAAAATCTAATAGATATTTTTTTAATTCTTTTAAACCTTCATTCGCTCCTCTCTTTCCTTTCTTTGCTGAATTTCCTCCTATCATCTCATCTTCAAACTTTGGCGCCGCCTTGTTCCAAATAATGTTTGCATGAGGATCTTCCTAAATTTTCTCATATTCGATAAAGAAAAAATTGATAAATCTCTTACTTGAACATTGTCGAGCTCCAAACCTTCAATTTGCTTTGACTGTCTCTGTTTCCGAATGCTGTCATCCAAAATTTTGTTCGTATCAAGGCTGTAAAAACGAATTTTTATAAAAAAAATATTAAAAAGAAAAAAAAAACTTACTTCGATATTCTTACGGATTGTCGAGCAATAGCCACTGCTGATCGGCGTGGTGGCGCAAAAGTCATTATTCTAAAAAAGAACAAAAGGGTGAAACAAAAAATAAAGCTACGAAATCAAATCAGAAAAACGAAATTTGCACTTCCAAGAAGAGCGCGTAAATAAATCAATAAACCGTGCCAACCATGCGTGAACACCCTGCACATTTTGCATTGTTCTGGCGGCGGTTTGAATCTCAAAATTTTTGAAAGTTTTTCTCTATTACCCCTTTTTTTAAAATTATAATCATATTTCTCAACAAGGTTTTGTAGGATTCTTATGGAAGGACAAGTCGCAGAATGGAGTTCAAGCCGGTTTACGGTCTGGCGACATTCCGATAGGTTTGTTAGATCAATATTTCGAATAAAAAAAGTTTTTTTATTTATAGAAAAGTTGGTTATTGAAACTGATGCGCCGTACATGTATCCTAAGATCAACGACAAGAAATTGCCATCGGAAGTGAGGAATAAGATCACGGAACCAACAAAAGAACTTCACAAGGTTTTCTTTTTCAAAATATATTTATGGTAACTTTTTTAGTCCGCTTCGTTCACCCGGAATGAGCCATGTGCTCTGGCCGCTGTATGTGAGCTGATCGCGGCTTTTGCAGGTCGAGACCCCAAAGAAGTGAATTTTGAGAAGAATTAGAAGTAATCTTAGTTGTATTTCAGGTTTCACGGATAACCACAGAAAACGCGAAGAAAATATACGGCTTGGCATAATTTATTTTTTGTAATCATCATGAATAAATGTTATAAAATTAACCCTTTCGTGCTTATCAATTGAAATATTACGTTTTTCTCAATCGTATTCCAATTTTTCAACTTATCTTTCAGTGAAATGATAACAAATCGTTATCTCTATGTCCTGCAAGGTCATTCGGCAGTCTTCTTCGAATTAATCAGTTTTTATTGGTCACTCAGGCTCTTTGATTCAGCATAATGAACGCCTTGATTGGAAGAACTCGTCCAGATGCCCTCCAACGCAATCTTTTACGGAAAATGCTCGCTTCTCAAGTTCGTTCAGAGGCTTGAAATTTGTAAGGGAATGATTGTGCAGGTCTTCAAGTTCGGCGAGTTCACACTGAAAAGCGGGCAGAAGTCCCCAATTTACATTGATTTGCGGGAATGTTTCGGTCACTCAGATCTCTTGGTAGGTTCCTCGTTAGGTTCTCCCGATGCCCCCCGTTTTCTTCAGATTCTAATGTCAGAAGGCCTATCCAGCATGGTCACTGAAAGCCGCGTCGAGTACAGTGGAATCGTTGGCGTTCCGTATGGCGCTCTACCGCACGCTTCGGTTTCTATTTTAAAGAAGAACTCGGAAAATATTGTTTATTTGAAGGTGGTTGCTGGGTTGTACCTACAGAAGCCTCTGTTGATCGTGAGGAAAGAGGCCAAGGCTTACGGAACGAAAAAGCTCATCGAGGGACTCTATCAACAAGGAGATCGGGTGATCCTTGTCGAGGATGTCGTCACGACTGGTGGAAGCATCTTGGAGGTTTGAATTGTTCTAGAAATGTTACTTTTTTGCCGCCTTTTTGCGCCATTTCATCGGCTCTTATGCATCATTTTCGCTGCCTCTTCCTTTTTTCCACCAATTCTTGAGCCTTAGAAATCCCAGAAAAATGGAAGGATTGATGAAGGAACTTTTTTGCTGCCCTTTTTGAGCATCTCTCTTTTAGCGACCATTATCCATCACTCCTTCTTTGCCCGAGCATAAAGTTAGCTTATTTCCAGAGTTTTCTAAAGCTTGATTTTTGAATTCCAAACTTTTTTCTCAATTTTAAATGAACTTTTAGCCTTTTGAAAACGGAAAACGAGTTTAGGTCGTTGAAACTCTGAAAAACGAGGGTCTCGTGGCCACCGACGTTTTCTGCATACTTGACCGGGAACAAGGCGGCCGGGAAAGGCTCAAGGAAGCTGGAGTCAATCTCTACAGGTGATTGGTCCACCAACTGATTGAAAAATTGATTTTCTCAGTCTTTTCAACATGGAAACGGTGATGGCTTTCTTGGCGTCAGTCAACGCTATCAACGATCAACAATGGGCCGAAATTGTCAAGGTCTTGCTTTTTTCACGCAGTGTTCAAAGGCGCAGGGCTGAAAATTATGATTTCTTGACGAAAAAAGTTGTGACGAGTAGGGGAATCATTTATTTTTTTCATATTTCAAATTTATTTTTTTGATTTCTTCGCGAAAAATTGGAGTTGAAGAAACCGATTTTTCCGTTTTTTTGAGTTGAAAGAAGCTATTTTTTTCATGATTCGACAGCTATTTGAAAAACTTGAAAGATAAAAAAATTTTTCATTTCGAAAAAGTTTACGAAATGCATATTTTACTTCAATTTTTTTCGCCCCTCAAAACATTTTTTTAATAGAAAAAAACAGATTAAATACTTTTTTTCCAGGCTCTAAACTTGAAATATGAGACGGTTTCGCGATTCGAAGTCTCGAAAGAGGAGGAAGACTTGAACGTATTACCCTTCACTAATGCGGTTAGGCCTTATTTTACTTTTAAAATTTTTTTATTATAATTTCCAGGGTCGAACATCCCTACAAGAGCGCGAAGCCCTCACCACTTCTCCCCTGAACCACAAAATCATTTCTTTTATGAAAAAGAAAAGTTCAAACCTCTGCCTGGCCATCGACTACACTACTACCGAACAGATTTTGCAGGTGATTTTAAAAATTTTGCTGTAAACTTGATTTGCAATTATTTACAGATTAAGAAAAAAATGAACAGGGCTTTGAAATTTACTGAATCATTATTTTATTTTCTAAGCGTAGAACCCTTCAAGGACCCTTTTGAGCGTCCGTTATAGATAAAAAATTTCCCTTAAATTATTCCTAAACGTGTGGCAACGGTTTCCTTTTCACTGCCTTTTTCCTACCTTTCATCGGCCTTTATCCAACCTTTTTGGACCCTTTTGAGAAACACAGAATGTTTTGAATTGGGAAAAATCTTTACCAATGACTTTGTACGAACCAAAATGTGAGTAATAAAATCGGAAATCATCAATGGCCGAGACTTTCAGCACCCTTTTTGCAGCCTCCCTTTTTTTTTATCCCTTTTGAGATTTTTTAGCCCACCAAGAAAGAAAGGCTCAATAGAGAGCGCAAAACGGAACCCTTATAACAGCCATTTTGCTCCCTCTCCCTTTTGTCACCCATTCCCTAGGCTTTTTAGCCCACCAAGAATAAAAGGTTCAAAAAAGGTCGCAAAACGGAACCCTTTTAACGGTCTTTTTGCAATCACTCCATTTTTGCATCCGTTTTCCGCACTTCCGACTTTGGCAGTCACTTGACTGCTCAGTTTGACATGATTCTAGGTTTTTTTTTTTCAGTTAACAATATTTGTTTCTGCTCTCTTGTGAGATTTCATTGAAGTTTCCTTATTCATGTAGCATTTTTTACAAGTGGAGGCCATAATTTATCGAAAAAGGTAAAAAAATGAAACTAATCTGCTTATAAACATTTTTTTTTGTTAAGGATTATGATCACATTTTCAAGAATCATTTCCAGATGGTCGAAAAAGCTGGTCCCTTCGTTGTGGCCATCAAGGTGCACTCGGATATCATCACAGACTTTTCCGAAAGTTTCACTCAGCAACTCGTTCAACTCGCTAATAATTTGGAATTCATCATTTTCGACGATAGGTTCGTTCAGAACTCCTTCTCAAGGGCCCAAAATGATAGTTGAACCTTGAAAATTCAGCCTTTTAAAGTTGAGACGAAGCATAATATTTGAAAAATTTTGGTTTTTTTGGATTTTTTTTTTCAAAAAGTGGAATTTTGGAAAGTTTTCACACGTCTAGAAGTATCTGAAACAGATAGTTTGATTTTTTAAGTTCATTTTTCGAAAATTTTTCGATATACCTTGATCCAAGCGTTCACCTGTTGTTCAATGTCCGCTTTGAGCCGTAGCTCAACGGGTTGTGCGCCTGTCTACGGTCCACAGGGTCAAAAGTTCGATCCCTATCGCCACAAATACAAGAGGTTTAAGAAGTGTTGGTAGTGGGAAAACACGACTTCAAAATCCCCAACCGTCATACACCGTGGAACGCCAGAGTGGTCCCTAGAGGGGAACTTTCAAGACTCCTTAAGGGAGCACTCTGATCCTCCTGAGGACGGGACAGTCACTAGAACCAGTCCCTTGATTATTCCACTATCGGGATATAACCTCGTAGGGCTCAATAGGTACAAAGGCGTAATAACAAGAAAATATGATGCGTCTCGTCCGAATGTCCTTTCTCACTTTCCTCGTTTTAAGAAAGTTCGCTGATACGGGAAACACGACGAAGTTGCAACTGACGGGCCCTTTCAAAATCGCCGAATGGGCCGATGTCGTGACGACTCATGCCGTACAAGGCGTCGACAGCATTGTGCCCGTTTTCAGAGAGGTTTTTTTGGGAAAAAAAATTGAGAGAAAATATCATGTTTTATTGAATAAACAGTTTGGAGTAGCTCCCAAAAAAATCAGTAACAATGCAATGAAAAATCAAAAATCACGCAGTTTTCAAAATGAATATAAATTTAGAAAGGCCTATGAATCAAAATGAGATGAAAAATGTTGAATCTATGTTATTTCTCAGGCCGAAAATTTAGAAAAAAGTCACAAGTAGAGTTCAAACTGCTCGGAAAAGCTAAAAAAATTTTCAAAGTTTTTAATCTTCAAATTCAGCTTTTATTTACTCTGTAACTATTTTCTGAGTTTTTCATCCAAATTTCATCAAACCTTTGTAATATATTCCATACTTATTCGCATCCCGTCGAAGTGAATAATCTTGAACTAAAAAACCTTCGAAATTTGCAAAACCGTTTCCAGCCCACATTTATACATTTTCAGTTCATCAACAACCCGGCTTATCGTTTATCGGGTGTTCTTCTCATTGCTCAGCTTAGCACAAAGGGATCCCTCACGAACATCCATGAATACACTAAAAGTGAACATTTCAATCCTTCAGAGAAAAAATCTCGCAGTTTTCAAGAAGCCGTCCAAATTGCCGACGAAAATCGAGACATCGTGTCGGGATTCATCACACAGACGAGGATTTCCGAGTTTAGCGACATTCTCAATTGGACGCCTGGTAATAAAATACGATGAAGGTTATTATCAAAATATTCTCAAGGAGTTAATCTGGACGCGAAAAATGATTCCACTGGCCAGCAATGGAGAGGCGTTGAACAGGTAACTCGGAAAAAAAATATTTCCGAGAATATAATTTTTAGGCTATTGAAATTCAACAAAATGACATTGTTATCGTGGGCCGTGGTGTAACTTCCTCAAAAGAGCCTATCCAGCAGTTGAAAAGGTATATTTATGTCGAAAAAAAGGATAGGAAAAAATGGCCGCGTTCTGGTTAAGATTCCACGCTCCAAGGATAAAACCACAAAACCTTACTTTCAGATATCGACAGACAGCCTGGGAAAGCTTGACCAAAGAAGAAAATGAGAAAATTGATCATAATTAAGAGAAATTTAAGATTTTTAGGCTGAAATGAATGTTGGAACGTTTTATCTGTAATGATTGAAAAAAATAATAATTTATTGACATAAATCTTTTTGAAAAATTCAGCCGGCCAGTTTGAGTAACGCAGCGTAGCCGTAGGGGGATGCATCTGGAAAAAAATAAAGTTGAGAGTGAAAAAGAACAATACGGCAGCTTTTAAAAAGTCTTGTGGTTTTTTTATTGAAAAATTTAAGATTAAAAAAGGAGATAAAAGAGAATTCGTGGCAGAGTGCGCTCTATAGAGAAATTCGAAAAAAATTTTTGACTCATTGAATTTTTCTTTAAAGATCCGTCTTTCGATGGCAGTTTTATTTTCCAAATTTGGATTATGGTTCCATTTTTGGCTCAGTTTTTGTTTTCTGCATTCGTAAAACTATGAAAAAATACCTATATGGAGCTTCAGAGGGATTATCAGCGGCTTAACGGCAGAACAAATCATATCATTTGTTTTAATATGACTTCTTTTCATCCTGATACTCTATTGAAAAACTGGAAAAATCTTATTTTGTCTCTTGTTTTTTTTTTCTGAATTTCAGAATTTTTGGATGGGCCTTTCTAGGAAAACTCTGCTTTCTATCGATAGGAAAAAAAAAGAGAAGCGTCTCTAGTAATTCATATTAAGTGTGTACATAAATTTCTCAATCAATCAGTTCACTCAATAAAGCCCCCAAACTACCTGCAATCATGTAGACTAGCCGCAGCGATAACTGCAAAATCGCGACATCCGCCCTTGCAAAGACCAAACGCGTCGGTGCATTTCAGCTGGGCCAGGTCCCAGGAACACCCAGAAGTCTTCAAATTGTCACTAATCACATTCTTGAGGATTTTTGAGAGCACCTGGAAGTTCTCCTTGTCGTTGATCAGGCTCAAATAACTGGCTTGCTCGACTATTGGATTGGGGGCGATTGAATTGGCGATGACTCCTGTGAAAAAAGATCAGATGTTACCTTTTTTACACTGATTCAAATGAAACGACTCTATACTCTTGAGAACTTTCACTAGGTTCCCTGAATTTTCCAATTGAAGTCAAACTACACACTTTTAAGTAACCAAAGTCGTTAGAAAACAGAAATCAGTTCTGCTTATATAATTCTTTTTTCGGATTATTTTTTACATTAAAAACTGAAATTTTACTGAAATAGTACCTTTCATTTTGAAAAATAGCTTACCACGACTATCAAAAGCTCCAGATGGATCTCGAAAATCGTGCCCAAAACCTGCCTGATTCATGAAACTTCCCCCCATCATCATTGGGTTCATCATTCCTGAAGTAACAGTCTTTTTGAAGAATTATTTGAGGAATAACCGAGCTTTTGAAAACGAAAGGAAAAGGGGTTCAATTTTAAATTACCGTAAGGGGAAAGAGGCATCATTTGCTGCATCATTGGATGTCCCATCTGAGCCATTCCATTCTGCATCATGTAGGGATTCATTCCTCCTTGCAAGTACTGCATCGGAACATTTATCGTGGTGTATCCTAGAAAAGAAATTACTCGCATTGACAAATAATACCTTTTTGATGAACAGCCCAATTCTGATTAAGTAAAGAAAGTTGAAAAAAAAAGGCTTTTTCGTCTTCAGAACGGTTTTGATTTCTTTAAATGGTTTTAAAACTATTTTTTTTCATTATAAAAATAAGTGAATTCTTTTCTGAAAAAGTCATTCCTAATTCGAGAACGCAGTTTTTTTTTCCTGGTCCCAAAAAAAAAATGGAACGAGACCCTTAAATTAATTTGAATGACTGTACGAAAAAAGGTTCAGATTTATTTTTCCAGCCAGAAAATAACGATGAATAGATCATTCTGAAAAAAATTCAAATATTCACCTGCAAGCTGCATTTGTGGCATCTGAAAATCCGGCGGAAACATTTGACATTTGAAAATCGGTAATAATATCGAAAATGCCGAAAAAAATTCCATTTGGAGATTGAATATTCGAAAAGAGTGCACAGTCGTCTGGGCCTCGGGTTGTCCTCATTTTCAAGTACCTTCCAAGGTCTTTTTTTTTCGAGTGGCTCTCATTTCTTGGCGTCAAAGTTTGAGTCAAAAAAGGATGAAAAGTTCATAATTTCGGGAAAAATGGTCACGTGAACGTGGAAACGTGGATTTTCTCATTTTATTTTTGAGTTTTTTCATTTCGAACACCGGACCTCGCTTCGTTTAGCTGCTTTCTGACTGTTGCAAGGTTTGTTTGAATTATTTTTCTTGGGATATAAAATTTATTAAATCAAGGTATTCGACTTATTCTGCCTGGATTAATTTGAAAGAATTGAAGGAAATTTTATGGGGTTTTTGAGGTTCAATAGAGCCTTGACGGCCGTAAAAACCTTTTTTTCATTATTTTAAAAAATCATTTACTAAAACTACCAGATATAGCTGATTCACGGCTGGCTTGAGCCATTAAAAAAAAGGTCCTGACCTGACACGATGATGCATGAGATAGCGTCTGGCTCGTGGAGAGCGCAGACAAGCCACGCCCCCTTAGCGTCACAAGCTGGCCGTGAATCAGCTATACATCAAAATGAAGATTCTGGTGATTTTTAAATAGATCATATCATGTTTTTGCATCCTTTTCCTTTTTTCAATATTTCTTTTAGAACGAAAAAAGTGAATTTCAGTTAGAAAAAATGGGAATTTTCAACGACGTTTCAACTGCCGCGAACGAAAACCTTTTCGCTGCGCCGTCCATGTTCCGCACCGCCCATTGTGCAGGAAAATGTCCCAAAAGTTGGCTTCAAAATATAGTGGATCATGCGCAAACTTGTCACGTTTTGGTTTAAAAAAAAGTAGGTAAATTACAGTGTACTGAGCTTTTCTGCGTGCTTTCCCTTCAAGACCTGTGATCTAAAATTATACCGTACTCTGACCGGAAAAAAAACGTGACAAGTTGGCGTGGAATAGTCTACAGTAACTTTCTTCGAACTTTTGATTTTTCAGAAGGGTGCGACGACATCCAACTCGGCTCGATGAAATTCTACACGCTTTGCGCCCTGGGCGGATCCTTGTCCTGTGGCTTGACCCACACGCTTATCGTGCCCCTTGATCTCGTCAAATGTCGCATTCAGGTGGTTTTGAATGTGGAAATGACATTTATGGGTGTTTTGAAAACTAGCAATTTTACTGAAGCTGATTAAAAAAAATTTTCCTAGATCCCTTCCTGGATTTTCCATGTTTTTTGAGGTTACAAAAGTTTAAAAACTTTGAAAATTCATCAACTGACAATGAAGCCTTTCAAAAGTATCGAAAAGTGCTTCTTACAATGGAAACTAGAAAAGTTTGTAGAGAAACCGATATTTTTTCCGAATTTTTCTCTCTTCCAGATAATTAGAGCTCTCAGAAGTTTCCAAGATTGAAAAACTTACCTTTGATACTGTCAGGTGAACGCCGAGAAGTACAAAGGCGTTGCGACGGGTTTCCGAGTGACGGTGGCCGAAGAAGGAATCCGCGGCCTGGGCCGAGGATGGGCGCCCACCTTCATCGGCTACTCGATGCAGGGCCTCGGCAAGTTCGGATTCTACGAGCTCTTCAAGAACATCTACTCCAACATGCTCGGCGAGGTACAACGTCTTCAACAGCTTCCTGTTGAATGAAAACGATTTCCAGGAGAACGCGTACCTGTGGCGCACGTCCCTTTACCTGGCCGCGTCGGCCTCCGCCGAGTTCTTTGCCGACATTTTGCTGGCGCCGATGGAAGCGACCAAAGTTCGGATCCAGACGTCTCCGACGGCGCCGCCGACCCTGCGAGGCTGCGTTCCCATGATTTACAAGACCGAGGGATTGACGGGCTTCTTTAAAGTATAGTTTGATCCTCTAGATTTATTGCAGAAGGGATCTGACCGAGAAAATTTCATTCAAGTAGTTCCGGTTGTTAGAATTTTACTGAAGACGTGAGATAACTACATCTTTGAGGCGGGACTGTTTGTAATTTAACAGAACTTACACAAGCTTCAGGGAACTAAGAATGAAAAAAGCCTCTTTGCAGAGTGCTGCAGCAAAATACAATTTTCAATCCTTCATACTTTTCTCCTTCAGGGACTCCCACCTCTCTGGACTCGCCAGATTCCCTACACGATGATGAAGTTCTCGTGTTTCGAGAGAACTGTCGAGTTGCTTTACCAATACGTCGTGCCAAAGCCGCGGGCTCAGTGCTCCAAGGCCGAACAGTTGGTCGTGACCTTCACGGCTGGCTACATTGCTGGTGCGGCTCAACTTCTCGGAAGTCACACCAAAGACCTCTTCCAGGCGTGTTCTGCGCCGTCGTCTCGCATCCGGCCGACACGATCGTCTCCAAAATGAACCAGAACGCGAGCGCCGGCGCCGTCGAACTCGTGAAGCAGCTCGGCTGGGCCGGCTGCTGGAAGGGCCTCACGCCGAGGATCATCATGGTCGGCACGTTGACCGCCCTTCAGTGGTTCATCTACGACTCCTTCAAGGTCTTTTCTTTCTAACCACGGATGTTTCTTAGGCTCAGGTCTGGTCCAAACCTCTTTTTCAAACGCTCGAAAATGGCTTCCCTGAAGGTTTTTGGTTCCGAAAACAACTCCTTTGAATGAGCCGTTCATAAAAGCAAAAGAAAAACAGTTATTTTTTTTAAACCAGATCTGCAATGACTACAGAAATGGATTCCAAACTCTGTAAATGAACTTTGAAGGTGGCTCTCAATATTCCGCGCCCACCGCCCGCGCAGATGCCAGAATCCCTGAAGATCAAGCTCGCCGCTGCCAACAAATAGTAGAAAACCTTTTTTTTTTCCTTTTTCTTCATTTTTCGCGTCTTATAAAGTTTTTGTTTCTTTTAGGCGTTCCATTTGGTTGGGATTGAAGATTATTCTGGCTTGTAACACACTAAAGAGATCTCTCAGGGTAATTTTCACGACAGAAATAGTACCAATCGAAGCCTTTAGTTCTTCTTTGTACTTTCTGATCTTCAAAAAACTCGAATTTTTTAAAATTTCGCATATATATTCTCATCTCATTCTTCTTTCCAACTTTTGTATCAACAGCTAGAGTTTTGCGATGTTTCTTTATATTTGTGTTTCATAAGTACTGTTTTCTTGCTTCTTTTAAAGTAATATCTAATTTTATAAGGGATCGTTCAAATACATATAATTTTTTTCGAAACTTTAGCTGTTGAAACTGTTTTGAAAAAGAAAATTATGATCTTTTCCCGAGGAAAACAAAGTATTTTCATGTTTCATCATGTTAGAAGTAGTTGTGACAAATAAGACGTTCAAAATGAATTTAAAAAGATAAAACCCCGACAAAAATAATCAAAAACGGCGAGTCTGATCTGGCCAAAAGTTTTGATCTGACGCCGGGGGTCAAAGCGGCCGAGGTTCGAGAAGGATCTCTGGAGTGGCGCCAAATGTTCGTCGTCCCAAAAACAATCGTCATTGTGTTTTTTTTCTCCGTCCTGGGCAGGGTGTTGCTGTCTCTCTTCTTAATTTTCGAATTTATTATTGTAATTGATGTTTTTTATATTGTTTCATTTTATTATTTCAATTTCGTTTAGCTGTCTTCGAAGTTCTTAGGCCTTGGATTTTTGTTTACTTAGTTTTTTAAAATTTCTATTTTCTTGAACAACATGTTTTTAACTACCTTTACAGAGTTTTCGAAAAGCGTAGAATATTTATCCAAGCTAGACGAATTAGGTGTTCCAGAGTCTTGTACTTTCTTTTTCAAGCATCAAAACTTTAGATGATCGCTGAAATTTACTCTGCTCTATCGTTTTTTTCAATGAACTCCCTAGCACGTTTAACCGCCGTTCCGGATTTCCGCCAGGAAAATTTGAATCATTTGTTGATTTTTATTGATTTTTTTCAGAAGGCTCGCCCCCGCTGCCAGAGGACCGATGGATTGCGACTCCGAAGACGTTTTCGACTCGGATTGGTATCAAATTCAACTTTTTCAATGTTGATTTTTGCGTTGAGAAACGTTTGAAGATTTAAATTTTCCGTTTTTTTTCAGCTATTTCTTTACCGGCTTCAAAAAAAAAACGACGTTTCTCAACGTAGGAAATTTTGTGTCAATACAAAAATTTTTTCTCTTCTCGAAAGTTCGACTAAAACTTTTAATCCTTATTTTCAGGCCTTTTAATTTTCACCTCTGGGTGGTATCGCATGAGGCTCGCACATAAATTTTTTTCGAGAAAAAAATTCACTGAAAGCAACGCGGTCGCGCTGCGGTTCCAGATCCCTTTAATTTTTTTCAATCTTGATTTTTTTTAAATTTTTTTATTTTGTAATTTTAGTAATATTTTTTTCCTACTTTTTTTATCTATTAAAGGGTCAACTTTTCATGTCGTCAGCTGCAATGAAGTCTAGTTAACAGATTGATTTTTCAAAAGTTTTTCTCAAGTATTTACTCATTTTCCATTTTTCATTCCAAAGCGTTTATTTTTCCCTTCTCTTGAGCCGTTTTTATCAGAAAAAAAGGGTTTTGCAAAAAAAAAACCAGTTTTCGGCTTTAAATGTTGACATTAAGTTTATTATAGCCTCAAAAGAGTTTCAACAAGCGTTTTGAACCGTTACGCGACCGCGTTGCACAACTTCTTTTTGACCATCCATTTTCAAGTTTTCAAATCTTTCGAACTTTCCTAGTTGAAGTTTTTTTTCTTTGAGGGTTCAGGTTCAGTTTTGATTTCATGCGACATCATCTACCCTTCTAGATTTCTTTTTTAATCTTACAAATGAAAATGAACTTTCCAGAAGAAAAAAAAATTTTTTGTCCGTCTCCTGTCCGTGGGGTGAATGTTGCCGGCGTCTTTGGTCGGTGGTGGCGCAGAGAAGAAGACGACCGTATCCTCGGCTTTTGTCCGGCCAGAGAGAGCATCACGAAAGAGGAGAGCTGTAGTCTGGCGTCTCCTTAAATGCCATGCTCTCTCGTCGGCTTCAGCCGAGCATACATGCGGCTTTTGCTCTGTGGAGTGGGGGTACTGTGTGGCGAGGCTCCTTTTCCCTTCCAAGCTCGTCGATTCGAAGATGGCGTCCAGTATTTGTATTGGGTTGTGTAAAAATAAATTTTGCCTTTTTTCAAGTTATAGTGTGTTGTTTTTCAGATCCGTGCTATATCCAAGCTTCTTATGATCCGAATGAAATTGATAATTCAATTTGAAAAAAATTTTGAGGTCGAATTTATGAGGATAAAGGTGTATGAATGAATTCAGTGACTTAATTACCTTTATTCTCTTTTTACTGATCACTCTTGTCTAAAAATTAAAGTTCCAATTACAAAAAAAAGACCTGAATTTATTAGTAGACTATGAATCTTCATACATTCGGCCTCATATATAGTTGATGAACCTTGTCTTTCAAATTTTTATTTCAGGTTCAATCTTCGTTCATTTCGAAGTAAATTTCTAGCTTTTGGTTTTTCTAAGTAGGTAAGGTAGATACTCTCATCGTTGAGTTTTTTTTCTTAGGTAGTTAGTCCAAGATGTCCGCTTTTGGAGGTTATTTGAGATATAGTTTTTTTTTTAGGTTCCTAAATGGATTAAAATCGATTCCCTTTGTCAATTAGTGTTGATCGATAAAAGGCGAGATTTATTTGTACACAACCTAATATGATTCTCGATCTCATGGGAATTTACTAAATTTTCTGGTTGGTCTAGTGGTTTGGAAACTGGTTTGGTAAACTCACGACAAAGGTTCGGATCTTGATGAAGATTCAGTTTTCATTTAACTTGATAGTTCAAAGGGTTTTTTAGGGTTGTCTTTTAGTCGAAACTGTCACATTCCATCAAAACTTCACGGAATTTCTTTCAATTTTTTCAGGAAGTACTTTTTTTAAACTTTTTATTGACCGCTTACTGTTTTTGCAACAAGAAAATCTGAAAATTCATAAGCTTATTGAGGTTTTTTTTCAAACTTTATAGGCTTTTTTTTTTCATATTTTAGGTAGAATTCGGACCTTCACCTTCGAGTTTTCCGAGAAAATATCTAGAAGCTTTACGCATTTTTTACTTCAATGATTTTTTTGAATTTTTAAATAGTCTTATTCGACCAATCAGCAAATTGCGTACATTCTCGTGGGTTCGGGCGCCACCTGAAAATGTCTTGCGAGTTCATTCCTGCTCTTTTGTTCCATCACAACTTCCAAGCTTCATCATGGGCCAAGAGCTCGAACTCTTTCCAGTTGATTTTCAGATCATTTGAAATGAACATGCAGGACTTGTGTCTTGTTGGAAAAGTGCTCTTGAATTTTACACTTTTCAGCTTTTTCATAGTTCATCTGCAAGGCTTCTCTCTCGAAATCAAATTTGAATTTTACGCTTTGAAGTCTTCTCCATTTCAACACAGTCATTAATAGTAGTCGATATAAAAATTTGGCTTTTGGCAAAATTTTTCTTTGAAAACTTAAGTTTTGTACTTTCTATTTTCTTTTTGTATTCACTTTCTACATAAGTTTGAGAGACATTTTTTTTTCAGTTTTCAGAGTTCAAAATATTTATATATGGACTGTTTCAAATTGGCGAAGGTGTCAAAACGCAATTTTTTTCAATTAGTTGAAAAAAACTGATATTTTTGAGCGATTTTTTTACTTTATAGTAATTTCAAGTTAACAACTCACCATTGTCAATTACTAAATGTAAAGCCATAAGAAATCATCGAAAAATTATTATTTTTTTTCTTGACAATGATATTTTTCCAAAACTTTGTTTTTCAGTAAACTTTAATTTTTAAAGACAACTTCTTTATGTCTTTTCAAATGTTTTCATGAAAAATCAAGTCTTTGATGTAGTTTAAAAAGCTTAAAAGCTATTCTTCGAAAAAAAAAACCTTGCAGGTGAACTTTCAAATGTTCAGAAACTTGAAAATCTCAAGCTTTTGCTGAAATGCTTATTGCAGTTCTTCTTAGGTTCATTAGGGTCATACAGCCCTAGAATAATATTTGAATAAAAAATTTTTTTTCTTTCGAAACAGACTTCAAAAATGTGTTTCTTCTAGGTAAACTTGTGATTTTTGAAAAGTCGAACTGAATACTTCTTTTTTTCACAACCTTAGAAGCTTAGATGCTTGATGTGATTGACTTGAGTGGACTGGAGAAGCGCAAGACGTGTTCAGCAGATTCTTGAAGTTTGAAAGACTTAGTTTCATACAAAAAAAAAAGAAAACTTTGAGAGCACCTTCTCAACATAGCACAAGCACAGCATGTCCTTTCAAAGAATTTGGTCATCGAGCGAGCTTGAGCTCTTAGAATGGAGCTTGGAGGTTGTGGTGGAACAAGAGCAGCATGAATGACCTTGTAGGACAATGGCAAATGACGAGCGTGGAGGTAAAAGAAGCCTCGCTTGACAGGACCCTCACCAGGCCTCAAGCCACCTACCAAAGACTTGGCCTCGGTCTCCGCCGTCCTCCAGAGGGCGGTGAAGCCTGAAGTCAAGGCTTCCGGCTCGGACTCCGCAGCCAGCCTGTGGAGTCTGAGGCTGAGGTCTCTAGCCTGGGCCCTTAAGGCTCTGGCTGGAGACTCCGCCTCAGACTTCAACGGCGGGGTGTGGTGATCGAGATCGGAATGTCTACCCGGCACCTGAAACCCCAGGTCCGGCAGCGGCTCTGACCCTGCCGGACAAAACCAAGTACAAAAGGGGGAGGAGAATACTTTATTAAAAATCATGGTTTAGAGTGTCCGGTTCAATGCCGCCCTCGGAGTACGACGTCGTCCGGCGTCCATCCCGTCACATCACTCGACCTGAAACCCTCCCCATTAGCCCCTCCGATTTCTTTCCCTTGTGATCTCGGAACCCTCCAAATCTGGAGCTTCCTGGACCCCTTCCTCAAATGACCCAAGGCCGAGTCATTTTTTCTTGCCAAGGCCTGAGTGAATGGCCTTTTTGACTGGAAGCCTTCGAATAAAAAGTCTAATTTTTTTTTTTGCAAGTTTCACAAGGGAACCAAGAGAGAAGCTCTCTGAAGAATTGAAAGTCCATCAAGAGCCGCTCAAAGTGTTAAGCTCAACTGACCCAATGACCAAGTGAATGGCAAAGATGCCCTTGGACAAGTCTGCAAAAAAAAAAGTAAAAGTTCTTCTAAAATCAATGTTGGAGCTTTGATTTGCAAGTCTTTGATGAATGGATTTTCATTACAAGTGTTTTGGAACTGTTGTACTACAGAATCTCGACTACGGACGTCTCTCACTTGAAGAATTGATTACTCTATTTTTTTCAAGTTGAAAGCTCACCACGCTATTTATTGCCTTGTTCAAAGCAATTTCCACCAAGTGCAAAATTATCTCTGACTATCCAAAGTTTAGTTATATTTTTCTTTCTCTGGCGACTGTTTTGAATTTCGTGGAATCACTCTGAACAAGGCTTAAGTTTTTTTTTTCGTAAAGCTCAAAGATTCAAAAAATGTAGAGCAAAAAAAAGCCGAGCGTGAGTTAAATCATTTTATCAAGCTATTGAAAGACGTTAAGTTATTGCGCTAAGTAATTGAAAGGAAATTTCTCAGGAGTCAAAGGTAAGCTCGTAATTTGACAACTTTCCAACTAATCTTGGCAAAATTTAAAAAAAGTTTAAAAAAAAAGTTTCATTGGAATAATCATCCAGAAAGAAGCCTTTTTGGGCTTTAGGTTGTAAAAAAAATCAGAAAAAAAGTGAAGTTTTCGATTCGAAAGCAAAGTTTATTGAAACAAAATGTGATTACTAATTGGCTAAAACTTTAAAAATTGCGAGTTGACCCTTGAAAAAAATCCAAAACTAAAGCTATCTGAAATAAAAACTACTAAGGAAATTCGTAAATATTTAAAAAAATTAACGTCTTTTTGTCCGACCCCAATAACTTTCGAAAAAAAAACTACAAGTAAATTACGTGACTATTGAAAAAAAGATATTTTCGGTCTAGAAAATTCATCAGGACCTTGCAATCCAAGTCAACTGCAGCATTGACTTCATAAAGACTTTCACTTTTTGCACGACTTTTCCAAAGATTTTTTTCTGTCCACTGAGTCATCAAATCAATTGACAATCTCATATTTTTGAGCAGATCTCGATAGATTTGTCAATTCTGATTGAGCTTCTCTCTCGACTTCCCTGTGAGACTTTGCAAAAAAAAAAAATAGGCCCTTCATTCGAAAAACTCTCAGTCAAAAACTAACGGATAAAAAGCGTTCTGCCAGACAAATTATTTGAACAAAAAAACATAATTATTTCTTAAATTGCGTTGCAGATCCAAACTTTAAGACCAAACGTCAAAAAAAGAAATGAGCGAAATAAACATTTCATTCATTCATTCAATTCAAACTGAAGCACCGAAATTTGGAGGAAAAAAATCCGGGAAAATGATAAGAAAAATGCTCGATACACTAACGGATAAAAAGCTTTTTTTCTATAACAAGCTCAAGTCATGATAAATTTTTTTTACTTTGTAATTTTCTAAACGTTTTTCAATTTTCCAAATTGCTCAAAAAAATTAGGAGTGTTAGTTTTTTGCGATTAAACTTTTGAAAAGCCTGAAATTGGGAAACAAAACCCGGATCCGCAACAAAAATAATACAACTAAAAAAAGCGAAATTTATAAAAAAATTGAGCACTTTATTGGCAAAAAAATCCGAAAAAGTCGATCGGCGAAACGTTTGCATCCGTTAGTCGACCACCAACTTAAGTCCCCGGCAATAAAAAAGGAGCCGGCCTTGGGCCATTTTTCCCAGGAAAACTCTCGAAATCAAATAAATTATCGACTTTTGAAGCTTTTTATTGGAGAAGTGAGAAAATGAAGCCCGAAAACAGCGTTTAAATTTGACTGGAATGAAAATTCTTTGTTAAAGGTCATCAAATCTCGAGCTGCTCTGTAAAAGTCACCGAAATTGGAAAAAAATAAACAAATAGTTGTTTCTTTTTTAAAAGAACCGATTCGAAAAAAGTTGAACGAGAAAAAAGAAATTCTTCTATTTCTAAAAAAGAGAAGTCACTGAAAAAAAAAAAATTCAAACTTCGTTTTCGGACCTCTACTCTAAAGAAACCTGAAATGAACCAGAAAGAAAAAATTGAAAACAATTTTTTAAATTTCCGGCCACATAGTTTCAATCAGACTTGGCTTCTTTTTTTGATTTAGAAAAAAATCTTTCGAGAAATTCGAAAAATAGATCGGAAATCTGAAATAAGATCCGATTGAAAAAAATTGCGGCAAGGAATGAAAAAAATTTTTTTTCTATTTCCTAAATCACTTTGATTTCGAGAACTTTCCTGAGTGGGAAACGCCCAGTCGCCCCAGTTTTGGACGATTCCGATCCCAAAAAGGAAGGAAATCAAAAAAACAAAAGTTCAAACAAACCTAAACTTACTCGCGTTTTCAGATCCTGTTGACGGAAGTCGGGCCCTCCGATCGAGTAGTTGTCCATTTGTCCGATCCGCGACAAAGACTTTCTGGAAAATTCTCAACTTAGCATCAATGAAAATCCCTTGGAAAACAAATTAGTATCATTAAATAATATTGAAACTTATATTTTATTTCACGAAGCATCTTGAATAGTGGCGTATCGCCCAGGGCCTCTTCGAAGAATCGTCCGCTTCCCCTGAAACAAAAAAAAAATTGAACAAAATTAACGTGAAAATAAACGCGAAACAATGTTCAACGAGAAAAATGGAGAAAAAATTCAGTGTGGATCCAAATGTTCAATCTTAAAAGCGTCTATGAAAAAAAAACCTAAAAAACATAATTCGTTTCAAAATTTTGCTGGAAAGTTTCAGAGGTAAACTTGGAGAAATTCTATAGGCGAAAAATAGTTTCCGTTGTCATTTTGCCGATAACAATCTTCTACGCCTTTAAATATTCCTGCAGGGATAGTTGAAAGAACTTTGATTACATGGTGTTCATATAAGAGAATTCTATTTTCATACTAAATTCGGCAACTCGACGCGAAAATTCGATGGTAAACATTCAAAATTTTTTTTTAATTACTCAAATTTTAATAGCAGTGAAAAAGTTCTAGAGAGAACAGTTTTCTAAAAAAAAAACCCTGAAGGAAAGTTCAATGGCGCAGAGGTAAAATCGAGGAACGTATCGTGGCGAATAATCGTTTCCTTTGCTATTCAAATCCTCTGCGCCTTTGAAAAACTCCTGAAAGGAAAATTTAAAAAACTAGGATCACAATAAATTTGAAATAGAAAACACCTTTTTAATAGAAAAAAATTTAGAAATATGCAAAAGCATCGATAAAATTTAAATAACACGATGAAAAAAATATAAAAAAACATCAATTACAATAATGAATTAAAAAAATTAAGACGAGCGACAGCAACAGCCTGCCTAAAACGGAGAAAAAAAACATAATGACGATTGTTTTTGGGACGCCGAACCTTTGGCGCCACTCCAGAGATCCTTCTCGAACCTCGGCCGCTTTGACCCCCGACGTCAGATCAAAACTTTTGGCCAGATCAGACTCGCCGTTTTTGATTATTTTTTGTCGGGGGTTTATCTTTTTAAATTCATTTTGAACGTCTTATTTGTCAAAACTACTTCCAACATGATGAAACATGAAAATACATGTTTTCCTCGTGGCTGTGAGCAGGAACAAATTAAATAACAGCGTGTATTTTAATTAATTTAAACGCGGCATAAAGCAAATTTTGAAAACTGGTGCTTTTTTTGAGCTTTTCGATATCCGACATAATCCTGCTTTAAATGTTTGAATTATTTACTTATGTAAAAGAAATGAAGATAGAGTTCATCTGTAGAGACGAGTTGACCCTTCTGAATCGTAGTCCCAAGATTTTTTATCGATCGATCTCGCCAATTTCCTTCAAATCCAATAATTCTCTTCCAAATAGACCAGTTTGAATCAAACTGCTTTCTCATATTCTGAATCATATCCAGCTCCGATTTGGACACTTCGATCATATGTGATCCTTTTGATCTTTGACTGAAAAATCGAAATTTCTTGAATAAACAATGTTCGGGAGAGAAGTTAGAAGACATTTTTCTGGACCCTTTTTCGAAAACTCACGTAGGACTCATTGGACTTATTGGTTTCGGATCACTCTCCTGATGAGGAGATTGAGAAGTAATCCTCAAAAAAGAGATTCCTGTTCAAGAAATAAAAGTGAACGAACGTTCCAGTGAAAGAAACCGGAGTCTTATTGATCTCATCAACCTCGCTCCGAGTGAAACGAGGTCTGAAATTGGTGAAAGTGAGCCGAAAGAGAGATCAGCAGAGGATAGGAGAGACGCCAGAGGAATAGAGATCATCTGGCTGTCTGGAGTCTCTCCAGGCCGTTGTTGTTCTCTCGTTTTCAGATTTTGAAAATTTAGAAAAATAGTGGCTTACTTGATCGGAACGGTGGAAGTTTTTTCGGCAAGCCTAAATAGTTATTTTTCTCAACTTTTAAATCCCGTTGTATCCTATCATCAATGGCTTGTCACTGAGAAAAACTTTTCGTTACTCTAATTTCTCTTATTATCTCACACTATTTCGCTTCTTTCACTCTCAATTTTATCGAATAAAAAAAATTTACATCGAGCTCGTTGATCTCCCTTGTGCAGATGATGGGGATTTTCTGAAATAGAGAAATTCAAAAAGCGCTCAAAATAAAACTAACGGTTCTTTGAAGTCAACCGGCAGTTTTTTGATCTCAACAATCTCGCTTCGAGTGAAATGAGGTCTGAATTTGATCCAGGTAAAAAAACAGAAGCGAAAAATCAAGTCGCCAGAAGAGACGCCAGAGAAATGAAAGTCTCTCGCTGTCTGGCGTCTCTACAAGCCGCCAATGATCTCTCGCTGTCTTTTTAGCTTTTATTGCAAGAAAAAAATAATTACTTGATTGGAACCGTCGAGCTCTCATCACGTTCATTCTTACGAATGCTGAAATTCTCAATTTGTCACAAATTTTGAAAAAAAAAAACTAACATGGGACTAATCGCCTTCTCTTCACTTTTCTCACTTGTAGGAGGCGATTCTCTGAATTTTCAATAAAAAATAATCAAAAAAAAATTTTTGAACCGGTTAGAAAAAGAAACGGGAAGTTTCTTGATCTCCTCGACTTCGCTTTCGGTGAAGCTAGGCCTAAATCTTCTTTGGCTTCACTTAAAAAAAAACCGTTTCGTTGAGCTAAAACTCCCCAGCTGAAACAGAAATCTTTTGATGCGTAATGACTCCGTTCTTTCAAGGTGCGTCCGACCTGAATCGACTTTCGCGCGTATGCATCAGAAAGCACTAGCGTGAAACAATGTATTACAAGGCTTTTGGTTTGCAATTTTATGTGGAATTCATTTTTGATTTGTTTTTTCACATGCCTATTAGTCAAAGTAAAGGATTATCAAATGAAAAAAAAATATATTATATCCTAGCTTTTCCGCGTCGTTATCATCTTTTTAGAGAGCTTCTTTCTTTTTAAAAGTTTGTTTTTTTTTTTAAACATACTTTTGTTTCTCAGGAGGCTTTTGCCATCCCAATTGGTCTTTCCTAGAAAAAAAGAAAATGAAAAAGAGTCGCACTTTAAAGACACCAACTTGACATAGGAAGGAATCAGAGGGGCTTCAGAGTTTATAGGTCCTTGGGTCCTAAAAATTCAGCAATTAAATAAAATATTGTAGGTTATATTTTTGCTGTTTTTAAAGATAACCGAGAAATTTTCTGAACGTTTTCAAAGCGAAGAGCCATTTCAAGGATAAATTAGGCCATAAAATATTTATGTGCCATCAAAAATCACAGAAAGGACTTTAAAAAAAGCAGAACACGAAGAGAGAGTTTAAAGGCGCAAGGCGGAGTCTGAGAAATCGCTTCGGGACGCGAGGTTGGTTCAAAAATGCTTCGAGATGGGGCGCAAAAATCGTGTACTCAAAAAACACGAAAACTGGCTCTTCGCCTCGAGACCTTCGTCAAATCAGACCATGCGCCTTTAAACTTCTCAAGTTGTCCGGGAATTTTCTCTCGCTTATATTTCACAAAATTTCAAGAGATCTTCCTTCGATTCTTCCGATTGATCAATATTTATCCAATTATTTTTTAAAACTAACAAGAAAGGATTTGGCAAAGCGCGGATGTGATTGACGTCGCTCTGGGAAATCTTCAACGGCGATTCTTTCGAAGGATTGTTTTCTTTCTTTTTCTCTTCCTCTGGTGTCTCTTTTATAGTACCTCGAATTGTGAAAATGAAAAATGAAAGTTTGAAATTTTCACAATACCGTCGAAATACTTGGCCATCGGCTTCAACATGTCGATATCGCTCAGAGTCAATTTTCTGTTGAAATAAAATAAGATTTCGAAGAAAATATTCAATCGTTTTCGAAAAAAGTTGATGGAAGGTAACTTGAGAAATTCAGAGTGGCCCCTATAGGGGCAACTTTAGGGGTCTATAGAGACCACTTTATAGACCATTTTAGGGGCCTCTAAAGATTGCAAGAGTGGTCTCTATAGGGTTCATGCAAGTCGATTATTAATATACATCAACAGATGAATAATTGATCGAGTTTTTTTTTCAACCCCAAAGGGACCACTTAAGGGTTAATGACTCCTGGGCCGGACCCGAAACCTCTATAAGGATCACTTAAACGTTACGCCTATAGCGACAACTTTTTTGTCCCCACATAAGGCTATTCCCCTAGCCCCTATAGGAGTCACTCTGGAGACCCTAAGAAGCTTTTCACAGAAGAAATAATAAAAACAATGAAATTTATTTTTTCACACGGTTTCGCTAATATTCCCAGACTATCTTTCCTTCAAAATTTAAATATTCGTCGAATTTTAATTCCGATTTCGTCATTTTATCATCCTTTCAATTTTTTCCTGACTTACAAAGGGTCAATCGGCTCTTTTAGACTGCTGGAAACTGAGGTACTCGGGGAAACTGATGTCTTTCTGAAAAAAAAGAATTCTTCCAAGAAAAAACATATTTTTGAACTTATCCGTTGTCTCACGGGACCCTTGCCGCTTTTTCTTATCCTCCTTTGACCCGGATTCCCTTCAAAAAAAAAAAATCTTATTCGGAAAAAAAGACTACAAAGAAACTCTGAAGAGGGACATGAATCGGAATCCGTGCTGCTTCTGGAAAAACTCAAAATTTCGGTACCCGAAGGAAAAAATTACGTTGTCTCGGGCGGTGACAGGCGCTCGGTTAAAAAAACTAAAAAAATATTTATTTATTTAAAAAAATCTCACGTCAAACGAAGGAGTCTTGTTGATACTGAAAAAAGAAGATTTTAAAAAAATCTTGTAAAATAAAAAATAACCGTTTTAAATGAACTTCCGAAAGTTTGTGATTCGAATCAACCAACTGGATGCTCAACTGGAAAAATTACACTTTTTTGAAAATCCAGTGAAATATCCAAAAATTCACCTCCTCTTTTTCGTCCAACATTACCGCGGTACGTTTGGAAGTTCCTTGGTTCAGAAGGAACTAGAAAATGAATTTACTTATTCAAAGTTCATTAATTTTGAGACTTTTCACTTCAATGTCCATATTAGAGCAAAAAGATGAATTTTTCAATTTGTGTCGAGGTTGATTCTTGAAAAAGTCATTCCAAATGCGACAAGGATTTCATGAAGTTAGCAACTTCTAAACGAACAGTACTTAGGAAATCTAGAGCGGTCCCTATAGGGATTAGGGAGAAAACAACCTATATATGAGCCGAAAAAGTGGTGCCTATAGGGGTTTAGAGTCTGACCCCTTAGCCCTTAAAACTCAAGAGGACCCTATAGGGGTCTCTCAATTTCTTTTGAAAAAAAACTCATTCATTCAGTTTTTCTCATGGAAATGCTTCTTAGCTTAGAGTTCATAACAATTATCGACTAGCATGTTCCCTATAGGGACCACTTTTGAAAGCTTTATTGGGACCTATTGGTGTTGATAAAGGGACCCTTGTCCCTATAGGGGATACTCCGGAGTTTCTAAGTTGATTGAAAGGTGGGCGAATTTCATTTCTTCAGAAAACATCGAATCGACTTTAAACTATCCTTCAATCACCTACTAGATTCAAAATCCATGCTTTCCCCTCCAAGAACCTGAAGAAGAGTGCGTCGAAAGGCCGAAAGCGCGTCGAATCTGGCGTCCTTGATCGTGATGCTGTTGACGACGGTTCTGATGACGTCACGCTCCGGGTTGACAAGGCCGATCCACCGAATCAACAGGTTGATCAACGCCAACTTCTTCTCGGTCGGCAGCATCAAGGCGGCGACGCCGACGGCTGCATTCGGTTCCAGACGCCGGATTTCATGCTTGGTGATGCTGGGCAGGATTTCGTGAAGGGCGTGGCCGAGATGAGACATGGTGTCCGTGGTGACGACGGCGTTCTCCGAAGAGGCGACGTTGAGGGCGAAGAAGACGTCGCCGACGTCGGCCAGCTTCTTCAGATGCTGCTCCATCTGACGGTGGAGGAACGGCATCCGCAGATGGGAGACGACGGCGAGGTCGTCCCGGAGACGTTCCTCCGACATGGGCAACTGCAATCGTGTTCTTGGTTCTGAACAGCGGGTGAGCTTTTCGTATGCTTACAACTCAGATTTATCGTTTTTTAATTGTCCTAAGGTTTGGAAGGGCTTTTCTGCGCCCTCCTCGTCTCTCGGCGACACTCTCATGTTGACGTGATATTTTCGAGCTTCTCTGAGAGAGAGAACATAGAGACGCAGACACTCGAATACTCTCAAGTCGTTGTAAATGGACTATATTAATAAACTTGCAGTTCGGTTCCATTTTAAACTAATTTTGTCAAATTTCAAGCTTAGCCGCAGCAAAAAGTGATAAAATTCTAACTTGAACTTCACGACGAAAAATTCAAATCCAGTCAATTGAAAATTCGAAGAAACTATTGAAAAACCTCTCCGAAGTACATCCAATCGACAACTTTCCTCACACTCCGTCCATTAAACCGCCGCATATCGTATGGGGCATGAGGGGGGCGATTACGCGAAAATATCTTCAATTTTTTAAAACTTTTTCTCAGAGCACAGAAAAGAGGAAACCTTAGAAAATGTAAAAGAATGTGCACCCGCGACGGCGGAATGCAGCAGCTCGAAGCCATTGTTGAGTTCGATTCGTAAATCACACGTACTGAAATATTTTTTTGCTATTTTTTTCTTCGCCTACAAGGAAAATAATTTGATTTCGGTCGTTTTCAACTGTTTTTTTATATGTCACGTGATGATCAGTTCATTAAAAGTTGTTTTCTTCTTTTTTTTCTTTTTTATTTGGAACAAAAGCTCACCTTTACTCATTTGAATTTCTCACGCGAAACTTCGAATTTCTTTCCCTATATACAGAAAAATAGAAAAAGACAAAAAAATATTCAAAAGGTCACGGAATATGCGCCAAGGCGCAAACTTTTGCGACAATAATTTTGGACCGCCCTTGAAAGCTTGGGACGCAAAAAGACGTGGCCTGTCTGCTCTCTCCATCAACTAGGCACTGTACCCTTTTTTATCGTGTCAGGACCCATTTTTCGATCGCTCAAGCCAGCCGTGAATCGTTTATATTTATTCTGTTAATTGACCAAAATGCCTTGAAGTCACTATCCTCCAAATTCAAGGATTCATTCTCTTCTCACTATCGCTTTACAATACAATTGAAGATCATTTTGCTTATAACTGAAACTTGAAACCTAAAATCGTGGCATTCTCTCTGGCTTCTGAACAACTCGGCGACGCGTTCCAAGTGGTGCGGCGCCCCACACAAAGGCACTTTCGCCTTCGAATTTCTAAGAATGAACTTTGTGCAAAATTTCGAGCAAAACAGACATTAATGAATCGCTCTTGTCCATCGCCGTGTTTCGAAATGAACAAGGACAGGCGCAAAATTGACGTTTTTAAATTAAAATGCGCCATTTTTTCATTCACAGCTTCCTATAAAAGAAACGTTTATCTTTCAAAAATTTTTCCAATCAAGAAAATAGCAACTGGATCGATTTAAAAAAAAATGGCCAAAGTATGATTTTGAACTGGAATTTCAAACACACAACATTTCTTTAGATTCCAAAAGTACACGAATATATTTTATTTTTCAAACGAAAATATGTTCCGTTAATATTATTGTATACGTATAATTATCAATCAGAGATTACAAAAAAGCACCAAAATCCTTGATAAATGCGGAAAAAACACGGAAAATTCACAATAAAGCTTAAAACCAGGATAAAACTCAGCAAGGCATCGAAATCAAAACTATAGATGGATAAAAAGGCCAAAAATGACAAGTTTGCAACGCAAAAATAGGGTAAAACGTATGCTTTCTAGCTAAAATATAGTATGTGAGGAGAAGAATATTTCTTTAAAGGAAAATAAAGAATAAAGTGAAAAAGAGGGAAACCGAGAATAATATTTTACAAACTATGGTTTAATGAGATTTGATGGTTTCTCAATTATTAAGGTCGTGAACACGGAGAGGGACAGAATAGTAGTATTGACGGAGGAAATTCGTGAGGCTGAAGGGAAGGGGCAACTTGGGAATGGCGTCGTAGGTCGTGTTGCTGAGCACTTTGGCGCGACACAGTTCGGCGAGGCTGAAAACGGACTTGCGAGGCAGCGGATGCGTCAGTTGAGGCTCGTAGAACAGGCACCTGGAAGAAGGATCTTGACTGGGAATTGCAGAGAAAGAACTCTAACAAAAATGAGTGTGTACCCCGCAGTGAACCCCGAACAAAGTGAACTTTTCATTGATGTTTCCTGGACGGCGTGCACCCCTGAGACAACCGATCGGAAGTAAAAAGTTTTTTTTGATCTACCGTAACAGCCTAGGATGGAACTGTGGTAAATGGTGAGATTGAAAAATAAACCACTTCAAAATTGTGTACGGAATGATTACCTTAATAGGCATTTGAGAAGGGGGTCTGGTTACACTGTGGGGTGCACCGAGAGTTCGACTCGGGGTGTACCGGAATTTTTGCTAGAGAAAAAAAGCAGAAAAGCTCCGTTGAAGCTTCTCAAGGGGTGCAAAATGAAATTATTATTATTTCTCTCTCTCTATCTTGGCAAGCTGGAAAAAGCCTGGCTGTTCGGTCGATTCCGACAATCTTCAAAAAGGCTTTTTTTCATCTTTTTTTATAAACTTTTTTTCTTGAAATGATAAAAGTTCTAGAAAAATAGGGGGTAGATTTTTGAAAAAAATCGCGTTCTTATCTTGAATTACATATTTTCAATCAAATTCCTAATTTTTTTATTAACGATTTTTTTAGGACTTGTTAATTTTTTTGGAGTGAAAAACAGTACTATCAAATTCAATTCTTTCAAAATTATTTGCAATAAAACTCGCATCAACGTCATTTCGATACAAAGTCCTACTATTTTAGCTTTGAAAAATTATATTCAACGGGTTTCAATTCCAAACCAGTCCTCAAAAAAAAATAATAAAAACGAACCGGGACGGATCCTTGTAATTTTCGATGAGATCGGTCACTTTTTTCGACGAAAAAACGTTGGGATCAAAGACGTCGAAACTGAAGCGGTGATTCATCTAAAAGCAAACTTTCCACTATTTTTTCCCCGTTGGAAAATGAGAAACCTGCTCGATTCTCGCATGCAAAGTTCTCTGGTAGCGACGGAAGGAAACTGAGAAAAGGTAGTCGTCTTGGGCGCTGTCGCGCAGCAAAAAAGTACCTGCAAAACCGAAAAATTCTCTTTTTTTTCCTCTAACTAGTAAGTCAGTTCAATAATGCAAAAAATAAAAATAAAAATTTCGAGTCAGACTACGAAAAAAAAGCTGAAAGTAGCCGACACTTATCCGTTTTTTAAAATACAAAAACTTTTTTCCTAACTATCGGGATCAAGTTCTTTAGATTTCAAGGCCAAAAAATATATCCTTCTTCAACTTTTCCAATCCTCACCTTCCTCCTTTCCCTCTAAGAGCTCCTCCGCTTTGTAGCGATCCATAACTCCCCAATAATAAGTCGAGGCGTAGATCTGATCGATGTCGCCAACGAGATGGCGGCCATACTCGATGATCCGATGGACATTTGGTCGATTCGATTGATCTTCTGGACATTTATTTTTGTCTTAAATCGTCGACGGAAGTCCTACCAAAGACTCCAGCAAGAGCCAGACGTCTCCGAACTTCTTCATTAACGGAAGAAATCGACCAAGGGCGGCCCATGGGAACCTCGATGTTCATCCCGTTGCGAGAGACCCTCTTAAAATGCTTTTTTGAAAATTTTTGACGGGAAAATAGTCCGTAAAAATCGCCTCTCCTTTCAAAAAAAGTTTCATTTCTACAACAAAAGTTCCTCTTCTGGATCCGAACCTTTGACTCTCCGATCCAGTTACAAGCCCACAAGCCACTAGACCACCAACCTGGATGCCATCGGTCCGGTCCTCGTCATCAGAGTCGGAGACGCTGGGCGAAAAACAGGCGCAAAATGGCTTCCGCCAACGTCTCGTTCTTCAATATCTCTTATTTTAATCAAAGTCCGAGATTATGAAAACCTAGGCTTGGAGCGTTTCGGAGGCTGGGGAGCAATTTCAAGGGGTTCTGGGGGCGGATTGACGTAGGGAAGGACGACGGCGAAACCTTGTGGCGAGACCAAAATCGGTTCCCCTCTTTGCATGTCTGGAATTAAGCAATAGATTTTTTTTTATTGACAATAATGAATAAGTTCTTCGTTTTCACAAATTAATCTGGTCGCAAGTGGAATGGGTCAATGTACTACGGACACAGTTCATACATGGAATATAACAGGGGTTTTTTTTTTATCACTTTCGGGTCACCTATTCATTCAGATAGCTTCCTAAGCCGCTCCGTAACATTCATCGAGCTTTTTTAAAGTATATAAGGTTGTAAATTTATCGCCTATCTTTTATCCTAGCTTCAAACGGTCGATAAATCCGCATGAAATCGTTGAAATCGCGTCATAAAAAAATTCAGAGGGATAGTTAATAATAATTTGCTCATCCAGAAGGTAAAAGAAAAAATAAAAACCGGTTTAAGGTCACCCGAAGGGGTGACGTCACCGAATAGGGTGTACAATAAATAATCAAAATTGGTAAAAGTACACGAAAAACAATGAAAACTTTTGATAAAAGTTAAAAAAGCGACAAAAAAGTTATTTTAGAAAGAAAAAAAATGTGTGAATCAGAAAAAAAAAATACTAGAGAAGCTCCCCAAAATCACAATAATAAAACGTCCTGCCTCTCATCAAATTGAACGGCGTTCGATGAATTTTTCCCGTGAAATATGAGCTCTGGTCGATAAATTTTACTAGAACAAGTATATTGAGCTCGAATAACATACTGAAACCAAAAAGGAAAAACCTAAAAAAATATTTAAAAAATTCTGATAAACTTTGAAAAAAATGAGAGAATACTTTCAATCTTTAAAAAAACTTTACAGCTTCAATTTACCTATGACAGTCGGGAAAAATTGCTGATAAGTTTGCGTTTAAAAAAATTATTGTTAAAAGATATTGAAAAATTGCGTTTGAAAATTCCAAATCCTATCTCTTCAAGCTCTCAAAAAATGCCAAGAAACGTCCTTGGAATGGGCAATTTTGAAGTTTCCTCCCAAAAACCTTCCGAAAAAGAAGAATCGGGAAAGAAATAAGGGACGAAAAACTGAATGAATGAACTGTGAGAAAAGCGCCGACTCCATTCCATTCATATTGGTGGCAGCGTGGGCGTCAGATGAAAACTAAGCGGATCCAATAAAAAAAAAACAGGTGCATTTATCGCCTACGCAGGGAGAAAAAAAAAGAAAAGAGGGTTCAGAGGAGCCTTGCAATAAAAATAAAAACCAAGTAAGAACCAAGCCGAGTTCAAATACTAAATCAAAGTGTAAATTCGAGAAAAGAGTAAATTTTTCTTGGTTTTGCTCCGAGTGAATTCAATTATTCGGTTTAAAAAAGTCTTGCGATAGCTCTCAAATGCCGTGTTCAAAGTAATTTCCACGAAATGAAAAACTATCTCTGACTCTCCAAAATTCAGTTATCTTTTTCTTTCTCTGACGGCTTTTTTTATTTCGCGTTTAACACGGCATAAGGTGCATTATTATCATAATTTAACATTGAAAGAAGCTCTTCCCTTCGAGACCTTTTAAATTTTGTCCATGCTCCTTTAAAAATCTGAGCAAAGATTTTTTCTAATCCGAGCAGCCATGTAATTTGAGAAAAATGGATATTTGTTGCGTTTTGAAATATTGGTAGCTTTGCAGTAGGAAAGTACAAAAATTTGCAAACTTGAGGAAATTCAACGAATAATTGTAACTTTAGGCCTGAGGGTTCAGTTTCAAAAATTTACGTATACCATAATAATTTTTTAACATCTCCATTTTCAGAGACTTAAACTAGACATAAATGAATGTTTTCTTCTCAAAGAGAAACCAAAAAAAATAATCAATCGAAAAAAGTGCATATACAACAGGTGAATTTTTCAAAGTTGCATAAGCAAACGAAAACCTAGTAATACCGCCTTAACAAGTGATAATCCCACACGGCGACAGGGGAAAACCTTCAATTTCGTCATCTCAGAGGCGTTAATCACTATGCCAATTCCAAGAATCGACCAAAAGACAGAAAAAAAAAACTGAAAACCCGTTCTCTTTTCACACGGCAAAAAAAAACTCGTAGAATAAACAAATCGACGGCAAAAACATAAGAAAAAGCAAAAAAAGGAAACGAATGGAACGCCTCGTTCTTTGAATTAATTTTTTTTTTTGTGGAAAAATGACTTTTTGATAGAAAAAGCTATGCCATTTTGTACGCTACAGAAACTACGTTTTTCTTATTTCCGGAGTATTCTTTTGCATGTAGCACATTTCACTAGTCTGATATCTTTTAATGAAAATCGTTTGGCTGTAAACGAAATAATATGAGAAACGAATATAATTTTTCCACAGTGGAAGTTTTTTTTTCGATAAATGGAATCCCCTTGATCAGGAAGAAATGAATATATCATAAAATGACTTTTCAATCAAAAAATCAATAATAATTCATCGCAATGCCAAACAGCGACAACTTAAACAAAAGAACACTGAAAAAGGTGTCAAGCTACAGTAAAGTGAGATAAAAACGAATCTAAAGAAAACCATTATTCCAACGAGTCACATTATTTTTACGACATAATTTTATTACGTGGCGGACCATAAAAGGGGAAAAAAAGAAGCCGATTTTCTTGAGAAAAAAAAAAATAGAAATAAAAAATTTTCTCTTTCAATGGGTTTTTGAGCGGTTGTATGCAGCTGAACGTATATGAAATGGATAAGTTCCAGAAAAAGCCCTAGTGGCCACTTAAGAGGTTCCTCAACCTGAAGAAGACACTAAAGTGGCCACTCAAACCACCTCTGTAGAAGCTATTTTGAGCCTTAGTGGTTACTATAGTAGTTTTGATGGTCTAGTACTACCAGTGGGACTTTTGAAGAGGCTTCAACTTTTAGCCACTTAAGTGGTCATTAATTCCACTACTAAAATGGCCACTAAACGTAAAATGATTTTTTAAGTTCAGATCTAATATTACTTAAAGCTGAATGGAAAATCTAAATCTGATATATTGAGAAAAAAGACCAAATTTCTTACAACTGAATTTGAAAAAAAAAAAATCAATTTTCATTAAATTGCTAAATAGATTGTTTTTATTTCTACAAAAAAAAAAACGATTCCTAATCTCAAACGGAACTAGAAATTCTAAAATTGAACGAAAAAAAAAACGGGAAAAGTCACACTTCTAAAGGACAGCTAATTTCCTCTCCGTTCCCGTTATATCCCTGAAAAAATCCGGAACTAATAAAAGTTCTCTTTGAATCATCACTCTGTCCAGAATTCCCAGAACTAATATTATGCATCGAAAGAACACTGGGAACGGAGGAAAAAGGGACAAAATTTCCCGTCCTGTGAAGGTAGAGGGGAAAAAAGAGAGACGCGCCTTTTCGGGGAACACGCGAGCCTGCAAATATTTCCTTCCAAGAAAAGGGCTTTCCGCCTTTTTTTTTCTCCTCTTCCGCTGCTTTTCTGATATGAATATGGGAATATTAACTAACAAGAAGAGGGAAAATTGAATGGAATGCGGAAAAATCTGACCAAAAGCTTCTATATTTTCTTTCTTTGGGAACTGTGTTATAATATTTCGATTTTTGAAAAGCTCAGATTGAAGTTAATTTTTCTTTACGTTTCCAATGATAAAATTAAAAGAAAAAAAAACTTAGAAATCAAAAAAATGCACTTCTTTTTTTCTGTGCATGAGAACCTTTCCACCAAAATAGATAACGAATCAAAAAGTCCAGAGTCTCAGGATTTTTAAAAATTACCTCTTACAAGATCAAAAACAGTTTGAGACCTCCTATGTATTGAAAAAGAAAAATAAACCAGTTAAAAAAATTATATATTGACAAGACTGAAACTCTGAAAAAAATTTGGTAAATATGCTAGAACTTTTAAATTTCCTCAACCTATTTCTGAAATTCCCAGGAAGGGAAATTATATATATAAACGTAAAATTCATAAAAAAGAAGTCTTCATCATCAGAAAAAAAATAATAATAACAAGTATGGATGATGGAAAAGTGATAACCAAGTACTTTTTCTAAAAAAAGCCTTTGTTGGCCTTCTCTGCTAATCTTTCCTGGTTCTTTAATGCATTGAGAACAATTTCTAATACATCAAAAATTGAAAAAGGGGAAGAAACACGCGAAGGAAGAAGAATCTGACAAAGTCGGAGTAAAAATAATACATAACCGGATTTTCCTTCCGATTTTTCATCGAACTTTCTTTTTTGTTGCTATCCTTGTGACAGGGAGAAGTGAAAAAGTTGGTATTTGAAAAAAATGGCAACGGAGAAAGGAAATCAAGAAGATCTGCTAGAAAAATCGCGGAAAAGTGCGTTTTTTTTTTGGCGATGAAAAACTGAGATAGAGATTATTCGAAAGCGAGAAAACGCGACCTTTCAAACTTTCGATCGATTTTCCCAAAAGCCAATAAAAGATAGTTTATGATTTTTTTGCAGCTTCAAAAGGTTGCATGAAGAATCATTATGGTACGATTATCAACGAGGAATTACCAAAAAATAGCCCAAAAAAATTATTTTTCTTCTTCAAAATTAGATTCTAGCCTTTTTTTGGATATATGTTCCTGTTTTTCCAAGTTTATAATTACGATCAGCCTTATGAGAAACTTTCAAAATTCAAACTTCTGAAGATTTTGCTTAACTTCAAAATACACTGTGGATGAGGTGTCTCAAAAACTATTGAACAAAAATGTATCCTTTGTTGTATTTAATGAAGGGAGAAACAGCAATGTAAATTTTTTGCAAATTTTTTTTGCATGTTGTTACTGAAAACATAATTCTCTGTTCAGCGTGATTCATCAAAATAGCCGTCAGAGAAAAATAAAGATCACTAAATTTTGGAGAGTCAGAGAAAACTTTGCTGCATTTCGCGGATCCCACGGCATAAGAGAGATCTCTGTTTCAAAATTTTTAAATTTTACAAGAATTTAAATTTTTTATAATGATGCAATCTTCTGTAACTTCATTAAACTGAGAAAAAGGAAAACCTATGAGAAGCTTGTTTTATCTTCGAATTCCACCAAGAAATGTGACAAAAACCAAGTATTTTGATGGGAAATGTCCTACCGACCAAGAGAAAAGCCATAAATGGAAGCGATAGCGGCCCAAAAGGGGCCTGGCCTATCAGCAAAAAGTTCCACTGGCCTCCGATAAAGACGCCTGCAGTATCTGTCATGAAACGACGTCCGGAATCTCAGGCTTTTATTCGCGAAAGTGTTCGTTTCAGAAAACCAAATACCATCAGTTTCGTGTTTGTTCCAGTGAAAGATAAAAAGCCATTGACCGATGATTTCAGACTACGTTCAAGGCTAATCAATGGGAAACTCAACTGATAAACAATTATATCGAGAAGCTGAGAAAAAAATTAAAAATAATGGAACTTGTTAAACATTTCGTAGCGCAAAGAAAAATAGCCTTGAAACAATTTTTCCATGCGATTTGAAAATCAATTTTTCGAGCCAAAATGGAGATTTCTGAAATTACCCTCAATTTGAATCAAAAATAAAAAGATATTCGAGAAACTATCATTAAAAAGGAAGCTTATAATCATTTTTCAAAACAGAAAGGTAAAAAAAAATGCAATTTTCTATAAATAGTTTACAGGTGGAATTAAATTGAAAAAAAAAAAAAAACTTTCAAACTTTTTTTGGTCCCTAAAAAATCTTGTCCAGGTGCTATTTGTGCGGAAACAAGTATATCTGATCGGAGTGAACATTCAAAACAAAAAGCAACACTCAAAAAAAAATTATTCATTGTAAAATATTCTTAAAATTGTCCTGAGTCTAGAGAATCACACAAAAAACGCACAGAAACATTGAAAAAAATGAACCTCTTCTTCGTCGAAAGATAACGTGGATATGAATGGATTCGTTTTTCTTATTGGAATTTCTTCTTGCCCTGCAAATCAAGAACCAAAGTTCTTTTGTTCGAGTTCATCAACAACCTCCGAAACATAGAAGAAGAAATTGGGAACGCTCTTAACGTGACTTCTGCAAAAGATCAACTGTGAAACGAAAAAGAACTGGTTTGGCAAAAGAAGATTTACAACCTTGGTCTTTATTTCGACGCGGTCGGTCAAACTGGTGTAGATCATATTTGCAACTACCAACAGAATCAACGACAAGGACACGATGATCACGAATCCGGCAGAAACTCGAATTAACAAAGCTCCGTAGTCGGTCCCTTTTTGAAGCTGAAATAAAATATCATTCCAGAATTGCCTCTCAAACCAACTTCCATCAGATTTGGCGAGAATAGAGAGATGAAATCCTTCAGAACTCGTCTTGAGAGAAGATCAATGACAAATTACCCCTGAAGGGATCACTTTGACGGCTTGTTTACGTGTCATGCTTTTGTGGGAAGAAGTGTACGCACAAAAGGCTAAACATTACACGCGCAGAAATTTAGGGATTATTTTTTCGAACTGTTTTCCCTTTCTTTTCTATATTTTCATCAAATTTCGCTGTTTTTTCATTTATTCAAAACGTAGAAGTTTTTGTTGAGATAATTTGAACTTACATAACACCAATTTTTACGAGAAAGGTTCAAGATAGCTATCAGAAAAACAGTTTTGATTTTTCACCTAAAACTAAGATTATCTTTGATGCAAATGAATATTTTTAAGAATGTTCTAAATTATATTATAGGTAATTTCAAAATGATCTCAGAAGAGGACCTGGACAGCAATGCACCAAAGTTGAATGGTCGTAAAGAGGGGTCAGTTTGAAGCGAAAATCCAGAAAAAAGTTGAGAAATTTTTAGGACTTTTGTTTTCATCACCATCAAAGATCGCTGGCCGAAGATCGTAGCCAGGTTGGCCAACGACTTTTGTGTCAAGAGAGCGGAGCTTTTGGAGTCCTATGGGGAGGTTTTCGATTTTTGTTTGTTTTTCGTAATTGAATTCGAAATTTGAAGAGCGCCGACGAAGATATCAAGGCCGTGAACCATGGATTTGCTGAGTTGAGGTATCGGATGACGACCGATAAGCCGCTGGAAAATATCGTGGACAACTACGGAAACGCCGGCGTCTGGAACACGTTGCTGATCAACCTGCGGGACAAGGTTCTTTTTCGGAGTTTAGCAAAATGCTTGGATCTTTTAAACGCTAAGTCTATGCTCTTTTAAAAACTAATTTCAGCTTTTGTGAAACGATTTCGAAGCCTCAATCATTCAAAAAAAAACGTATATTATTTTCGTTTTCTCGGAAAGATCAAAGACTCGTGTTATTTGTTAAAAATCTAATTTCTGTGTTATATTTCTCGTTCAATGTTTTGAGAGCTTCATCCTCATTTTAATTTTCTTTTAAATCTAGTATTTTTGAAACCAACTTTTTTTTTTAAGGGAGGGTACAATGTAGCCATAGTGAAATGATTTTGAAATGCGTGACAGAAAATCGAAAAACATTTCTTTTTTTTAAACTTTCTAACAACTGAATATGATGGCCAAAGTTTAAAAAAACAGTTTTTACTGATTTTTTTCCAGAAAGAGTAACTTTTTGGGTCCTCTGTAAATGGTTTTTTTTATTGTGAGTACTTCCTAAAGATGCATGATTCTTGAAGTAGATGTGAAAAACGTGTGAGAAAAAATATTCGGAATATTCTTGCAGGTCGGCGAAGACCAGGTGACGTGGTACCGCGCGGATTGGCTATTTGTGGAGTGCTACCTCTATCGGAAAATCTTCAGCATTGTCTTCAACTCTCGACTTCTTCGCGACTACGATTACTTCGCCGAGCAGAAACAGTCGAGCTTCAAGGAACAGTTAGTGGATAATAGTTCATTGAAAACAGCTTTTACGTTATTTAAAGGTTCAAGGTGAGAGAAAAAGTTTTTGATAGGATCTTGACGACAATAATGTGATTTTCTTGAAGGATTTATGAAAATTTACAAAATATTCAGATACTGAGAACATGTTCAGAGGCCGCTATAGTAGTCAAATTAGTGGCCCCTTAAAAGGGTTAGAAATTAGTGACCACTATAGAGGTCTTAATGCTCTTACTAAACCACAAAACAATTTTAGTGGCCCGTGTAGGGGTCAATGGATCATAGCAGGTTCTGGAGGAAAAATTACTATAGTGGCATCTATAGAGATGGCTTTAGTGGCCATTTGATTGTCCTCTACAAATAGTCATTCTCCTTATTGACCACTAAAATTTTTCCCACTTCAAAAAGCTTCAAACAAGCTAAAATTTTGAATTCATCCAACTGTTTTTTGTAAACTTTAGGCTTCAAAAAGAAAGAAAAATAAATGATTCAATTCACATATCAAAAAAAAAGATATTTTCTCAGTGTTCCTCAAATCGAAGAATCGGCCTCTTTCCTCATGTCCATCGTTGGCGAAGGTGCTCCAGCTCACGAGACTTTTGGACTGGTCACCATGCTCAAGGTAATGCTCTGGGAAAATTGAGGAAGACTCGTTTTTCGAATATTTCTTATCTTGAATAATTGCCTCTAATTTCAAGATGTGCCTTTGGGGAAATCGCGCGGATTTGTCGCTCTCCGGCGGCGATCGTGCTGTTTTGGTAATAAAATGAATGATTTCCGTGAAAAAGGGACGATTTTCAGGCCCAATCCTCGATGATCGCCTCAACCAAACGGGAAAACTTCATCCTCGTGGATGATTTGAACACGGCTCTGCTCAATTACATTTATCCGCTGCACAAAAAGTGAGGGAAACGGGAGGAAAAATGGGGCGAACGGTAGTTTCCGAAAAAATAAAGAAAGACGGAGATTTCCTCGATGTTTCAAAAGTTGGGATAATGCATTTGTTTATGCGGCCAAAAATATATATGAATTTTCGATAAATAAGCTTCAGAAATAATTGAAAAAAAGTAGAGAAGAAAAGTGAATTTTTGTGAACGCTAACTCGGAGAAAATGGATCGAAAAGAGAAGATTCTATTCATATTTATTTGAAAACAAAAAAATGGAGGAATTTTTTTGAAAAAAATGAGCTTTTCAAATAAGTTGGGGAAATCGCTAAATCCAATATTTTTTTCTCGAAATGGACTTTTTTTGGGCATTTCTCGTTCTTTTTCAAACTTGAAATTTTTTTGAAATTTTCTCTTTTTTCAGAGTTTTTTTTCAGAAATTTCCGGGAGTCTTTTACTCTAAAACTAGCTTATTCCTCTTTTTCCGAAGAAAATGTCCTTTTTGGGAGTTCACTCTCAATTTCTTTCTGTTTTTTTTTGAGCTGTAGGGTTTCGCCTTTTTTAAAAATAATTATGATTTTGAAAGTATCATATGACTCAAAAAAATGAAATACTTTTTCTACTTTTTCACAGTTTCAGCTCAAAGTCTTGCAGAGAAAAAGGAACCCGACGGATCGACATCGTCCTGGACAACGCTGGCGTTGAACTGATGGGCGATTTGATTCTGGCTGAATACTTTCTGTCGATGGGCTTTGCTGACAAGGTCGTCCTCCATGGAAAGGTTGAAAAAGAGGGTTTCCCGAACAATTTGAAATGGAAGTTGTAGGAGTTCCCATATTTCGTCTCGGACACGACCAAAGGCGACTTCGACTGGACCCTCGAGCAACTGAAAGAGGCCGGCGAAAACTGTGCCAAACTCCAGGAAAGACTCGCCCAGAGACTCGAGAAAGTCGGTTTTTTAATTGTTATAGGATATTCTTTCATTTTAAAAAAAGCGACCAGCAAATATTGACGTTAAACTTCAGCAACATGTTGAAATTCGGGTTTTGCTATTCAAAGATTGTCCTCTTTTTAATCACTAAAAGACGACCAGAAAGAAAATAATGATTGGCTTTAAAATTTTAAAACAAAATCGATTTTTCGATACGCAAACTAGTATATATATCTCATAGTGTTGACTAGTTTTATAATCTTAAAAAACCGACAAAATAAAAAAATACTCCTGATTTCGGATTTTTTTCTTTAATTTTTTTACTGCATAAACCTTGAAAAAAAGGTAAATTTATAATTTTTTTGATCCGTGAAATTTATAGTCTCTATTCCATCTTGGTAATTTCAAAGGAGTTTTTTTGACCTTCTATCAAATTTATAGCCTACTTGGATTTTTTTCTGATTTACATAACTTTGAGATTTTCGAGAGGAAAAAAATTTTTTCTTATAAAAAGCCATTCCAAATGCGACCTTTCATGAATGTTTACAGTCTTTTTTTCACCTAGCTGAATAATTCTGATTTCCTTCATAACTCTGAGATTTTCAGGGCGAACTCGTTTGGAACGCTCATCCGTTCTGGACATTCCCTCACGCCTACTTCGAAATGCCGACCGAGTGTCCCGAACTCTACGAAGAACTGAAGAAGGCCTCGTTCGCCTTCTTCAAGGGCGACCTCAACTACCGGAAACTCGTCGGCGACCGCGATTGGGACTTCGAAACGCCTTTCGTGGTTGGTTTTGATAGTCTTTCATGTGATCTTGAGAGGTCACTAGAGGGGCAGCCTGGAGGATCTTGTAGGGTCCCCTTAAGGGACAACCTTAATTCCACTATAGGGTGCATTGAAGCTTGCAAAAATGGCCATTCTAGTGGAACAATCTAAAGGTCCAGAAATAATATCACTATAGGGATCACTTCAGCTTTAAGGGACTAGGGGCCAGACTCTAAGCTTCTATGGGAACCACTTGAATTTTTAGCCATCTAGGGAGCACTATTTCGACAATTGTAGGAGATTTTTCCCTCAACCCCTATAGTGTCCACTCCATTAAATAAGTTTTTTGCATTTCTCAAACTTGGGGAATCATTTAGGAATAAGAAAATTGACAGGATTTTTCATTTTTTCAAGTCCATGCAACTCAAAATGTCATTTAACCGCTTTTTGAAATTGTGTACTTCTAATGGCCTTACGCGCTGCGGTTGCGTCGCGTTTTGCTGCTCGAATGTGAAATTTTAAAATTACTATGATATTCTTGTTCATTGAAGACTGGCTTGAAAAAAAAAGTGAATAATTTAGGTTTGATTCGCAGAAAAAAAGCAGGTTTCCACGTTGGTTCTATCCTAAACTACTGGAGAATTAAGGGAAAAGTAGAATAAAATAATTTTTTTTAAAACTGCTAGCCAAAATTTTTTGTTTGAAGGGAGAAATACGGGTTTCCGGTTTCTTTCAATTTATTTAAATTCAGTGTTTCATTGAAACAATAATAGGTCATCAGAGGTTGATCTCCTCGCAAATCAGCAGTTGGGCTTGTTTCAATTGAATCGGATGTGTTCAGACGACCCTTCGCGGTTTCGCGCCGTGTCCTTTCCTGGCTCTGCGGACCCTGAAGGCGGAGACTCTTGCGGGCCTGAGTCGGGAGACTGCGATCCGAGTCCTCGACTTCGAGGACAACCAGTGGCTCGTGTCCGGAGAGTACGCCGTCTGCCAGCTCGGAGGCATCTAAGGGACCACTTGAGGGGTTTCCATGTTAAAGCGTCCTGGTTCGATACGGTGTGATAGAGAAGCTGGAGAAAGGTAGCCTCAAAAATGGATTTTTCGAAAGCACTTTTTTTCTCATTGGAGCGCCTGAAAAGGCTTTTTTTTCCCCAGCTATTCTTTCAAACTCCTCGAAGCCCCGAAAACTATTCCCACCTTCTCATAGTATTTTCCAACTCGCGGTTCCTCTTTTCTAACACTTTTTCATACTGTATTAATTTTATGTACGTAGTCTTTGTTAGCATTTTTTCTCCCCCCTTATTTATGTAATTTAGAATTATGTATTTAAATATCCGTTTCATGGTTGTCTATTCACTTCTCTCTTGTTTTTGCTTCATTTTTCCAAGTTCGTTCTGCCGGTCGAGCCTTTTTCTTAATCGTTTCGACTACCGGGTTCTTCTATCTTTTTTCATTTGTTCGTTTCTATCACTTTCTCAATTTCGAAACGCTAGACCCCAAGTCACAAGAAAATGTGTATCCTCCCAGATTTGATTATAAAGAGCTTCCGAACCAAATTCATCTCGAGTTGAGCCGTCAAATGAACTTTTTCAATCGAAAACTTTTTTCGAATTTTATTTTTCATGAGAAAGTTTTTTTTGGAGAAATGACGCCTGAGTGACAAGAGCATTCAACGTATTTGGAAGAGAAGGTATATAGAAAAGGCAATATTTGGAAAATGAACGGGAAAAAGAAACAGCACACCAATAAACTTTTAGAAAGTATGAAAAACATGAGAAAAGTAAGTCATGGCTTTTCGCCCAAATAGGAACTAGGATGCAAGGAGAAAAAAGAGTTACATGAAATGACAAGGAAGAAAGATGATGATTTCAGCAAAGTTTGGCAAAAATGGAAAAATTGTAACGAAAATGAATGAACCGGAGCTGGAAAGGCACGGAAAAAAAGGAAAATGAGAAAATCTAAAGGCAGAGGGTTAGTCTAACAAGTTCTATAGGAGACGATTTCCAGTCTTATTATATGATATAATATGTATACGAAGGGAGAAGATCACACATGGTCATGGAAGGCACGTGGAGTACAGTAAAAGACGGCGTTTTTTTTTTGGAAGGCAACTTCTTTTTGTTTCAATTTTTGTCGATGAAGATTTTTTCTATTCGGCGTTGGTGATTTGTGCTCCGAGAGCCGCCGACTCCATGAACTGAAAAATGGTTTTTAGGTCAGATTTGAAGATTTCAGATTCAAATGATAATTCGGTTTTTAAAAAAAGTAAAAAAACTTGGAAGATTTTTTTTAAAAATACTTTAAAGGTCTTCAAATTGAAGAAAAACTAGTTTTTTCTGCTTTTAAATACCAAAAAAATTTTTTCCTTCCTTCTAAAAATCGTAAAAAAGTCACACTAAATTGAAAATCCTTACTCTTTTTTTTACTGTGAAGAAAAGTTAGCCTTAAAAGTCATGAAAGTTTAAAATTTCTCATTCAAACACTACGACAATGAGCTTATGGACTTATTTTTCGTATAAAGATCCCAAAAATTCATCAATTTTTCCTATGAGTTTGAGAAAAAAATATCAATAAATCGACCTTTTTCAAATTTTCAGCAATCAAAACTTGTTATCAACTTTAAAATATTGTTTTTTCCTTCCAAAATTTCCCTCAGATTCGGTTCAACTTCGAAAAAAGTGAAATAAAGGATCCAACCGCTTTAAAAAGAAGCCCGTCAGCTTTTAAAACCATCAAAAACTTTAAAACCTTTTAAATTTCACAAATTCATTTCAAAACTACAAAAAGAAACCTGTTGGAGGTTGATCGAGAAGGGAAAACTGAAGAGCGGATTGGCGGCGGCGGCGTCTTCGCCCTTGGAAGACGAGGTGAACAGCGAATTGGCGTTGGCGCCACCTTCAAATTCATTTTTGAAGCGGGGAAAAAGATAAACTTATTAATGTTAGATTTAGGAGTGGGTAAGGTTCTTATAGAAAAAGGCGCAATGAAATCGGGGAAAAAGGGATAAAAGCGAGGTCAACGAAAAAATAGCCGCGGGGAAAGTGCTCCATTGACAATATAATATTTCCCACTCTCGGACGTGTCGGGGCATTTTTAGTGACCACTTTAGTAGCCTCAGCACTCTTAAGTGATCCCTAGAAGTGCTCAGAGCGCGTCCGTTTCGCGTTACCAATGTTCGAGCTCTCACACGAGTTTTAAAAAATTGTCATCAGAGCGCGAAAGCTCTAAAATAACAGATTTTTGAAGAAAATTCGATTTCAATTCTCTTTCTTAGTAATATCGTCCTAATAGATTTTTGTCCCTTTTTTGAAACTTATCAAAATTAAGAGTTTCAAAATATGGCCAGTCATAGTGAATAAGCTCGAATAGGCTTTCGAAAGCTTTTTTCATGAAATTATCCATGGAGCACAAAAGCTTCAAACCAGACCAGTCCAGGCGATTTTTCCAAGTTCTCATTTTTGACTATTTTTGAGCTGCGGCTATTTTTTCGCTCTTCCGACACATTTTTGGAACATACTGTCTGGCGAAGAAGAAGACGTGCTGGTGTAGACGCAGCCCTGGGGAAGTTGGAAAATGGTGCCGTTGTTAGTGGTGGTCGTGGTTAGGCCTGTAGAAGAGAGACTCGTGCTGGGTGGGAAAACGGTTCCGAAGGGGGATAGTTTTGAAAAAGGGCAACTACTAGAGGAAAAACTGATAAGGAACGTTTTTCTGAGTTTCCAGAGTTCCAAAGCCGAAAGGTAGTTTTTTCTTTGGATCATCACCAAAAAAGAGATTTTTTGTGAGGAATAGAGTATAGGGGAAGGCAAGGAGAAGGGTTGGGGGTGAGGTAACGGTTGCTGGAAAAGGCGTACCTTGGAGGAGGAACGGCGCGAGGAAGGTGTTGGGGTTGGCGTTGTTGACGGGGGTCTGCTGCGGCTTCTGCTTCTTCTGCTGTTGCTGACGCGTCGTCGCCGCCGCCTTCAGCGCGTCTTTCAGCGTTTGTTGCAGTGACGCCGTCACGTCGGAACCTTCTGAAGTATAGACGCGTTTTTCTTGGTCAAGTCTCAATTCTGACAATCTCCTCTGAAGAAACATATATCCGAAAAAATATTCAATTCTTTTACCAAGTCTAAAGTGATTTTTACTAAATGTGGATTCATCAATGGCTCTCCAAAATGTAGTTATCTTTTTCAATCTTCAAGGGTCACTGTAATTGAATAGATACTTCCAAGTGGTCCCTACAGCGACAAGCTTAGGAGCCTTGGAGGGTCCATTTCAGGGACCACTTTTCCAACCTCTATAGGGACCGCGAAAGCACGCAAAAGAGGCCCCCTGTAAGAAAAATGCCAGTCTACAATGTTTATGAACTCTGAGCGAAGAAGAATTTTCATTTTCTTGAAGGAAATTGAAACACCTCTATAGGGACCACTGTTTTTGCCCCTATAGGGGCTGTTTTTCCCCTGAACCCCTACACTCTGGAATTCCCAAATTCTTGCCGGAAGAACTAGTAAAGAAAAACCTACAGCAAAAACTCAAAAGTATTTTTTGAAAAAATTATTAACCGGGTAATCCCCAAGAAAGTGCCCCAAAATCGCTGAGAAAGCCTTAAAAGTTGGTTAGACGAGGAGCCGCGACCGACACATGTGCTGACCTTATGCGGAGCCCTAAATCAAAACGACGGCCCATCGGCTCGCCGTTTTACGGCCGCTGCCAGTGTCTCAACTTCCAGAAAGGTTAAGTTTTGAAAGTTCTCAAATCTTTCTGTGAGTACTCAGTGGCAAGCCTAAAAAGGAAGGTCCTTTGAGGTTGAGAACTTTTTCGAATATCAATCAAAACTCTCCTTAATGTACCCCAAGGAGATTCTGAACTGATTTTTTCTTAAAATCAAACTTCTGAAGTTCTAAAAGCCTTGATTCTCTGATGAACTCTACCTTATTCGGACCAAGACATTTATTTCGTCATCCAACTGACCATCCTTCTTGTCGTCGTCCTCCTTGACGTCGCTGGCCTCTTCCGAATCGGAATCGTCGCCGCTTTCGTCCTGATTGTAGTCTTCCTCGCCAAACGCCGAGAAAAGCGTCGTCGGCACCATCGTCGGCAAGAAGCTGGCGATCGCCTGGAAGTGAAAAGTTTCATAGTAATCATGATAAATAACTGGAATCAACCATTAATAATTTCAAAGATTTGCTCCTTCCGACTTCGTGACGCTTATTATCCATAGAGCGTAAATCTTCAACTTGAAATGGCCATTTTTCAATGCTCTTACCCAATATGATGTTTTTAGTCCGTGGCTGTTTCTTTCTTGCTAATTTTCTATAGCTATTCTGTCTCCGTTTTATTTGCGACCTTTTTCAGAAGTTTTCGCCCTGACTGGGTGTTTGAATGATCCAAGCAGATCTTTCCAAGACTTTTCCAAGACTTGCTCTCAATTTTCTTTAATCGCTATGCTTTCCAGACAAAATTTTCAGACCATCAATCATATAGTTCACAAGCTACAACCTTGATATTCCCAAAAAAATTTCCTAACTTTTCTTTTTCCGATTTTGTCTCTTTCCATTTCATCCCAGTCGATTCCCCGAACTTTCCATGTTCCTCGAACGTCCTATCAACGTCATTTGCCGCAAAAGAACGGGAAGCCACTTTGGAGGAAAAAGGCAAGGGAAAAAAAAAGAGATGGGAGCATAGTCGCCCCAAATACAAACACAGTCACAAGAAGCCAACGGCAGCGAAATAGTGCCGTTTGTGGCGGAGACGCAGAGAATATGCTCTAACCGGTCTGTTTTCGGGTTGGCAGGCCTCCCCCACACACAGACAGTTCCATTACCGTTGGAGCTGTCTTGACGTGAGCATTTTTTCAAACTATTAGAAGAACTTGGAGAAGAAAATGAGTCATAGGTATAACCTATTCCGCGCCAGTCACGTTTTTCTTTCCGCCAAAAAGACCGTATACCAAATTAGATCAAATTTCTGCTTTCATAACGGCAAGTAACAAAGGTCTTGAAGCGAAAGTCGGTTAAATTTGACCTAGCATTTTGGCGGAAAAAAAAACGTGACAAGCTGGCGCGGAATGGCCTATACAGCCTTTCTGAGTAAGAGCTTCCCAGAGAGGATTAACTTTGATTAAGGAAAAATGAACTTTGTTTCAAAAATCACTTAATAGTGAATGGCAGATCCCCTATAAATCATTTTCGACCTCTCAAAGGATTTTCAAAGCTACAGTAGGCCTGAAAGTCCATTTTGACACTTGCAGAAGGATTTCACAAGCAGCGCTATGGAAAAGAAATCGCCAAAAACATCCTCAAGCTCTCTAGGGCTTTTTAGAGTCTGATGTGTTCCAAAAAACAGCCATCATCCTAAGAAATTCACCCTTGCAGGAGAATTTCACAACCATTTCCATCTCAACTCGAATTCCGGTCCAAGAGGCTCGGCTCCTAAACGGCTTTACACTGCCATTTAGGTTGTGTAACGCTTCTTCGGCGCGTCTTCATTCCGTTCCGATATATAGCTTTTCAGGGCGGAGAAGAATCCAGCACCCGGAAAGAGTGTAATGTGTTGCGGTCGTTTCCAAAGAGAGCTCCTCCTTCTTCTTGTTTTCACCGGGAGGGAAAATCAAGAGAAACGAAGTAACACGTAATGGCGATGGGGCTGCTGCCAGATGATCCCCGAACATCACACTTTTCTCTTTATTTTCCGGGGATAATCACGCCAAAGTTTGTCATGCGCACAAGACGAACGGAAGGGGGCAAAAAAAAAACGAGTTGTTTTGCGAACTTTCCCCGATTCGAGATGGGATGTTACACTTTTCGGAGCTCCTCAGTAGGTCGCAGAGTCCGGACTCCAACCGGCTCATTCATCATGCTCGGCGAACATCCAAAAGAACAACAAAGCTCGAAAAAACGAGATAGAGCGGGAGAGGAGAAACTCCACTCTTCCGTGTTCTTGTCAAAGTACAAGCATCCGAAAGTGGAAAACAACCATGAAATGTCTGGGTTGAAAGCCGAAACTGAGCTTGATTTCCACTTTACAAATTAAAAAAATTCCCAAAACTTTCCAAATGATTTTTTTTTGAACTAATTGCAGTAGGACCAATGAAAAATATGCAAAATCTTCACTTTGATATTCCTGTGAAACGTTGAAGTATGCTAAAAATATTTTAAATTTTGAAACTTATACTTTTTTCAAAATGAAATTTTCAAGCTTTGAAAAACCAACTAAAAACTAAAAATAGACAAGATCTTTCATGAAACGTTTAAAAACGATATGTAATGAATCTTGAAATTTTCATCCGAATTTTTTTTAAGGGGCACATTTTTTGAATACCGAACTTTAAAAATTGCATAACATTCAAAATTTTTTTTTCAGAACTAAACTATTCAGTGATCTTTCTAGGATGATTATAGAGACTGTAGTTCAATTTTTTTAATATTTTTTTGGGACAAGTAAAACTAAATATTTTTTTGGAAAAAATCTCTTACTCTCTGAAAACTCTTTCAAATTGATAGAAACTATACTCCATGTTTTGGTATTTTATTTTCTCACCCTAAAATTCATTAGTTCTAAAAGCAACGAGCTAAAAGATAGTTATTCACGGTAATATTCGAACATCATACTTTTCAGCTGATCTAATTTATTTCTCATAAACCTTAACGTTCTTTGATGTACCTGACACGTCAACAAGGTAAAAAGAACAAAAGTTTCATCAGTCCTAATAAAAACTCCATGAATCACGCCATTCTCTCCAAAAATTTGCCAAGCTGTTTGCAAGTTGATTTTTTTCTCCTCTTTTCCTGGAGGGGATCGTCACGCGGCCGCTCCATCGGTGGCAAACAACCGATTGAGCTGCTCTACGTGTGCTCCGCGAGCCCCCCGCCATCCAACTATTGACTGATTGTGGCAGTTGTCTCCGCTTTTTGGCTTCCAAGGAGCAAAAAGGAGCCGCCACACACGGCCCTTTTTTTCGCCTCGTTTTTCTGCGAGAGCGATTCTCGTGACGTGCTTCACTCTCCTAACCGACAGCTCGTTACAGAGAGCATGAGAGTGCTCGGAAGAGTTGTTGATCCGAAGGAGATAGGCAGTTGCCTTTTATGGAAAGTTAATGGAAGAAAAGGAAAGTTCGGATCGGAAAGTGTTGGTTCAGGCGATGAGAGAGGCCAGAAAAATTTGAGAAAAGCGCACAATTTAGCGGCATTTGGTGATAAAATAAAAAAGTTTCAAGCTTTCTACGCAGCAGATTTTGAAGAAAAAAACGAGAAAATATAAAAATTCGACCCTTGGTCAATGAATATTGGGTTCTTATTCAATTCAACATTTTATATTGGGTTCTTCTGACCAAATCAGCTTTTATTAAGTTCTGAAAGAAAAACTTCTTATTTCCCCCTCTCCGGTTGAAACTTTAATGAAACTTTGCTGAAGTGCACTTTAGGACCTCCCTGATTTCAGAAAAAAAGAGAAAAATTTCTCGCAATAGGTCTAGTTTGAAGCTTTAAAGCTTGTAAAATAGGCAAATCACGACAAAAAGCGCTATTTTAAGTTTTTGAAGTGTCTTAACTCAAAAATAAAAGCTATTGTGAGAATTTTTTCCGCAATCATAAGGGCCCAGAGTACACTTCTGCAATGTCAGTTCAACCGGGTCTAAAAAATGTTCCCTAGTAAGTCGGGAAAATTTTCAAGATAGTCACCATTTGACCAATAACTCAACTACCAAGTACTTTAAGATAAAATAAACGTGTGAAACTGTCCTTCCACACAAATCCACCGTATCCAAAACCCTCCCAGGGACAATTACACCCACCGGACATGTTAAATGTGTGAGTGAGTGAAATGGAATCGCCTAGGATTTCTGGAGGCCAAATCGGATCCCCGATTGGATCGGGGAGCCGTATGGGAGGGCATTACAACGGCTCTTCGCCTTCCTTCCAACGAAAGCTGCCGGATGGATGGATTGGACGTGGGGCTCCTTTCCAAGTGCACCATCACCACATGTGCGATCCCTAAAACTGCCTCTGCCCACGCCGTCCCAAACGCGGCGGCGGCGGCCGTCGTAAAATCACGTTGTTCCCAACTTCTTCCTCTCCAAGACAAATGCAAGCTGAGCCGTCGATGGGAACGATTCGAAAGAAGGGCCTTTTTCGCTTTGAAGGACGGCCACTCAAAGTTAGAGTTGGAGATGAAGGACGCCGAGATTTTTTTGAAAATCTCAAAGTTATTAAACTTAGAGTTTTTTAATTTAAAAACAGTGGATCCCTAGGTTCATCCTTTTCAAAAAGAAGATGAAGTTTTTACTTATTTTTTTCCTCATAAAAAAAGAGCCTTATAAATGTAAAATGATGATTCATAAAATGATTTAAGCTCAAAAAAGCATTCCCATACATTGTGTGCTTCGGGATTCCCAAAATTTGAAAAAAAAAATGAGCAAAAAAAACTGTTTTTTAATTCTAGAAATACCTCGTTCTTTCAAGGGTATATATGGTTACTAAATTTCGAAATTTTGGATCGAAGCCATTCCTTTGAAGCTTTATTTGATATAAAAGAGGCCTACTGAAAAATGAGCAGAAGTCAATTCAGTAAAAAAAAAGCCAGCATCCAAGTTTGAAGCCTAAAATCATTATAGATACCCGAAAGTGTGCTGGTAAACCTAAAAAAATTTAAAAAAATTTAAAGATCTTCGTTTGTAGAAACACACTAAATCATCGTTTGCTAGCCAAAGAACCGCAAAAACCCTAAAGTTCAAAAAAACCTACAGTAATCACAAAAAAAGCTGGTTTGACATCCTCCCGTTTCTCAAAAACAAAAACATAATTGCCGGTAAAAGGTCTATGGGAACGCTTTGAAAAAACGAAAAAGGAACGTACAGAAATTGGAAAGTATTCTAAAAAGAATTTGAGAAGGATCAAAAGTATTCAAACTGAAAATAAACGGATTGAAAAACTTTTGAAAAATAGGTTGCTCTTTCAAAAAATCCTTTTAGAGCTGGATTTAGGCGATTATTAATTTCGACAGCTGTTAAAAATAAACATTCAATAAATACAGTTCAACAAGTATGAAAATAAACTAACGCTGTTTAAAAATACTTCTTAGAACAGTAATCCGATAGAAGAATCACCTATTATTCAGCAAAACGCAGTTTTTAGAACATTTAACGGAGAAAAAAAAAATTGAAATTGGACCTAAAATTTTCGAAACTTTCTTCCCAACTTCAATTTTTCTAGGAGAATTGTATAAATCGATATTATCAAAACAAATTTTTCGGAAGCCTCTCGAAAAAGCGATCCTATGGAAATGAACAAATTTCCCAAGAGAGTCCAGAAAAGGCGAGGCAGAGAAGAAGAGAAAAAGGGGGCGGAGCCTAGCCGCATTCCCTATAAGGCAGCACGACGCGCTACGGTAGATAGAACCAGTTCCAGGCTTCTCGGTACGGTAGGAAAAATTCGAAGAGAACTAACCGCAGAATTGTCGGAAATGTCGGTGATTTTCCGTTTTCTCGGGTTCACCGTCGCATTTCCCGTTTCGAAGGTGAACTCTGTCCGGCTCGGCTGCAGGTCCGTTCCTTCTGAACGAGAAAATGGTTGATTTTTGATAAAAGGCCAACAAAATAAAGAAAAATTTGGATTCGTGTCGGAGTTTTTCTAATATCAGATATACGGGAATGTATTAAAAAACTTCTGAACCAAAATTTTTTTCCAAATTTTGCGGCTTTTTAGTATGACATTTTCCAAAAGTTGTAAATTCTTATTTTGAAAAATAACTTCAAGACTTTTTTTGACAAGAAAGGTTTCTTATATGAACACCAAATAATTCCAAATTTAACCTGAAAAATTCCAAAGTTCTGAAATCGAAAGCGTCAAAGAAATATCTGAACTATAAAAAACAAAATAGAGATTAAATCATGAAAAAAAGTCCAAAAATATTGATCAAAAAGTAACATTTGAAGGATCAAAACGCAACTGTTATAGTTTTTAGCCGTGGCGCGCACTTGCACTTGCAATAAATACCAAGACTAATTCATTTTTCATTTTTTAGAACAGCGGCTAATTTTTGTTTTCGTTATGAATGCTAACTATTTGAACGACGCCTGGAAATGAAAATTAAAAAAACCACCACAATTGTTTTAAAATTCATTGTGAAAACATTGAAGTGAACTAAATTTTCTTCGATTTTACTGTATTGGTTGAAAAAAAAGCTTCTGACATTCAGCTCCTCCTCCAGTTCTAAACTAGCCCATCCCAAGACAACGAAACAAACCTCCAGGCGAGTTAAGACAGGTCTGGATGAGGGCCTTGCCGGCGTCCGAGGAGATCATCGGCTGGAGTTTCTTCGTCGCGTACGTGTAGACGTGACCCGTTTCGGACGCCACCAGGAGCATCACCTGTGTACCCGTCAGCGTCGACAGTTCGTACGCCTCAAATCGCACGTGTTTGTTGTCTTTTTCGATTGGGAGAGGCCTCACTTTCTTCATGATACCCGTCTTTCTCTTGCTGAAAGTTGTGTAGCGCCGCAGTTTGTTGCCGATGTACTCCATCTTGATTTTGACGCGACCTGAAGATATTCCAATCGATTAATTGCAAATCGTTTTCTGTAATTTTATGAAAAGAACATCATAAAAGAAAAAAAAGCAAATGTTTTGAAATGTTCTTGAAACAGTGATTTCGAGATTTCGCTTCTCCTAGTCATTTTGAAATTTCTAAAAGCTTCTCCTAGTCCTCTTGAAATTTCTAAAAGCTCTCAGAACATTAGAAAAAAACTACAGAGCTTCTCAATTTTTTTCTAGGAAAAATTTAGAAGAACCAATCTCTATAAACTCAAAATTTTTTTATTATGTGTCCATTTCAAACGTTTACCGTTTTTTTTACTGTCCATAGTCTTAAGTAAAAAAATAAAAAAATAGAGTTTTTTTAAACGTTTCTATAGAATCAATATCTAGTCAATCTGTTCATTTTTAATGATCGGAAAAAATTCTTGGTCTTTTTCTTTTGATGGAAAAAAATGCCCCCCTATTCTGTTTCAAAAAAATCTTAAGATTCAATTTCGTGATTGCCGACTAGGCCCACGATCGCGAGATTTCCCAACCCATTTCATAATTTACATTATACTGCTTTTTTTCCCATTTTCAATCACTCACCCCCCGCCCCCTTTTTAAGTTAAAAAGGTTTGAAAAATGGCAGATTTTCGACCGCGTAGCACAACTGTAGACAGGTCAGTTTCGCGAGGACCAAAACTCCATCAAAATTCTCATTTTCACCCAAATTCTACTTGATACTTCTGAGATGATTACTATGAAAAAATCTATCTTTTTTCAATTTTGAGCAACGGAGCAAACTATCAGCCTACTTCTTCCTACCCATTCACAAAACGAACCCTTGGTCTTTTTTCCATTGGGAAGGAGTCCGGAGGCGGAGGCGACCGTGCCTTCGGGCAGAGCGGCGCCGATCTCCGAGGAGGAGGACTGCAACTGGTGCATTATGTGGGCAATGTCCTCGGCGTCGGTCATCCTTCCTTCTGCAGATTAATTCATGGTTTCCGAGTGAACAAGAAAAAAAAACGTCAACAAGCGAAAAGGTCGAAGAGTTTGATGGAATTTTGCTTAAAGGGGTCTTTCGAAAGGTCCTGATCAAAGTATAGAGATGGGGAGAAATATTTCTACCGTGGATCCGAAAAAGTTACGGAAAAAGACCTCAAAAGGTTCTTAAAAAGGCTGTCGAGTAGCTGTTTTGCTTCTTTTTTTCAAGTTTGAGATTTTTGTAGTCTTGAGTCCCAGAACTCTTAAGTGATCCCTAGAAGAGTCCCAGGCTTTCTGGATTATAGCACAATTTGTTGAAGTTTGTATCCTCGGACTTTGGTATCACGAACCGGACGTGTCGAAATATTTCTAGTGATCACTTTAGTAGCCTCAGAACTCTTAAGTGATCCCTAGAATTGCGTCCCGAGGTCCGAGTCGCCTCAAATTTGACGAAATTTGAAGCGAAATATCTCCAAAACTAGAAAACTTACACATTTCTCAACAAAAATCAGGAAACTTCGAATTATCTACCAGCAAAGTTTCATCAACCCTTCAACCCTCGAAACAATAAAAACGACAAAAAAAGAGCTCGGGAAAAAAGAATGAGGAAGGCGGCGGCGAAGATGGACAAAATGCCTTCCGACTGATAAAAATCTGTGACATTTTCATCTCGTCCTTTTTTGCTTTCTTTTCATTTGCCTCCCACCGCTTTTAGCCCCCAAACTGTTCGCATCTATTTTCGAACGACGCAACGTTTCATATTTTCTAAAAGGCCGTGTCGCATCTCGGGGACACGTACCTCGTCTTTTTTCATCCTGTTTCTTACCGCACATGGGGGAGACAAAAAAAGGTCATTGTACGATTTCTTTTTTTCTCGAGAGACATTTATGTCATTGGCAAAAAAAGGATGAGTTATTTTTCTGAGCAATGAAATATTCACGAAAAATTCTGTTGATGAACGAGAAAAAAATATGAAAGAACTGAAACTGATTTAAATTTTTGTTGGATAAGTTGTAATTTTGAAAAAAATAAAAAAACTAATCTCTATGTACAATGAGAGATCGAGGAACTTTTTAGGTATTTTGATATGAAAAAAAAATTATAGAGATTTATTTGAAACGATAGAAACCATTAAAATTTTTTGTTAGGCTTCAAGTCTGAACCTTCAAGTAGTATACTACCGAAAAAGTAAAGATATGATACTAACTTCTTAGAAAAAAACGAACCATCAAAATAATCATATTAATCTCAGAAGCTTCAGGTTTCATTTGCCAAAAAAATTTTGCGAAAAAAACTTGTTGAGTTCTACATTCCAAGACAAAAAAAAGAGCTTTCTATTGGAATCCAGAGAAGATATCAAGATTCAGGTCATTCCGATAAAATAAAAAAGATTTTGAGATTTATTCTGGAAAATAGTAAAATTCTGGTTTTTCTAAATAAATGTTACATTCAAGGCCTAAAAAATAGAGAAAAAAATTATAAAGTGCCTAGAACTCCCAAAAAACTATGAAAAGCTTGATGAGAAAAACTTCAATAGATAACGCTTCGAGTTCAGCTTCACAGTAGCTCAGACTCGAGCTGAGAACCAACCAAAACCGTCGAAATGGTAGAAGGAATCGCCGAGGAAAGTAATTTCTTGGCTTGATGTGGCGGTTCTCAGCCAGATCGAGTGCGTTGTGGGCGGAGCCAGGGGGAGCGGCCCGAGTTTTTCTCCAAATTCATACTACTCCTACTACAACTACGGTGTCCCCGAAATTATAACACGGCGGGGATTCTTCTTTTTTTTCGGCATATTCTTGTCGAGGCGAAGCACGTTTATTAGATGCATAATATAGAAGTTGGTGGGGGGAAACCCGTTTCTGGCCTTTTGTAGGTCAGAATGTGGGCCGACGTCTCCTTAATAGCCTACTACTGTAGTTGTCAAGTTGTTGGGAAGGAGAATTTGGCTGAGAGTCTGGGGAGAACCAAGTTTCAAGCAAGATTATATTCACAAGAACTGTTGAAAGGCTGAAAAATGAGAAGGAAAAAGAAAGCAAGCTTAAATTGATTTTACATGAGCTTTGAAAAGTGGGAAATCTCTAATGAAGAAAAGTTGAAATTTAAAAAAAGTCAAAAAAAGAAAAAGAAAATTTGAATCATTAAACACGATCAAGCTTGATTTTTTGAAAAAAATAATGATTAAATGGATATTTATGTACCCGAAAACCTCCCGAAGAACGGTTTCGATTCGATTATAAAAAAATAGTTTTTGTCATCTAAGGGGTCTTTGAAAATTAGATATAAATCAAAAAAACGAAAAAAATTCTGAAAAAAATTTATTTTTGCGCTATTTAAAAAAAGCTTTCAACTTTTTTTCCAACTGCCTCTAAATTTTTTTAAAAAAATCGAAAAAAAGGGGCAAAGATTCAGAAATCTAACTGTTCTGGAGCCTAGCTCACTAGGAAAATACTTTCGGGAAACCTCAACAGATTCCAAGAAAACGAAGAAGGGAACCACGAGATGAGCCGCACATACACAGCGGAGCTCTCGCTCTCCTCCCGAAAACAGTGTAATGAGCATATCGAGTCCGGGCAACTGCTCGGACGGCAGGTTTGTAACAGAACACGGAGCTCCGCCCAAACCTGGCGCGTCTGGCGGACGGCGCCTTTACAGGCCTTGCCACATGTTAACCGCCCTCCTCGCCGAGCCGCTTATATGGAGGATATTCGAGAAGTATATCAGGTCAATATACGTTTCGGACGAAAGCCTTTGAGGTTGTATCCGATTGGACTGTCTGGGCAAGACCTTTAGCAGAACCAAAACGAGCCAAATTTTAACTTGAAAAAACTTTATTTGCAGTAAAATGGACTGAAAAGTTGAGTGGGGGTGAGACTATTCGGGAAAGGAAATCAGAAAAAAGGCAAGTTTTCGCTTTAAAATAACGTTTTCCATTGAAAAAACTGCCTTCAAAAGGGACATCAGGTCAATAAAGTATCAATGATTTCGTCGTCTCCGCTAGGAATATCAGGAAAAAAAAAATCAGTTTCTCTTCTTGGTTAATAGGATTTTTATCGAATTAAAACAATCGAAAGATGGACTTTCAGGTGACAGTGTATCCGAATGAACCATTAGAGAAAAATTAGAAAATTTTTCACTAGAATGAAACTGAAATAAGCTGCGGTAAATATAATAAGACTTTTTTTGAGAAGAATTGTCGACAAGCTTATAAGGAGAGTCAAATTTTCCTTCAAGGATAGCAATTTTTCGACGAAACAGGCCGGCAGTTAACTTGAAGTAATATCGAATTTGAAAAATCAAAAATTAAGAAAAAAAAATAATTTGAACAATGATTTTTTATGGGAACACTGTTCTAACAAAAAGACATTGTTTCATGGAGAAATAAGAAAACGTTCACTTATGGGCTCGTAAAAAAATATTATCGACTGCCTATTAAACCAACTAAGTAACTGAAAAAAAGTTTTCAAAAAAATCATTGAAAATTTCGAGAAAAAAATTACAATTTACGCATTCATAAAACGAAATCGTTCAATCAATATATCCCGCGCATCAAAAAAACTAGCCTGCACTAAAAAAATAAAACAGAGAACTTAATTCCGAATTTCTAAAGAAATTTCGAAATCAACAAGGAAAATCGTGAAATTATGGAAAGTGGAGAGAAATTTTTTTAACCTTTACAATCTTCTAATGAGTTTTACCCTCGTTAAGTTTTTAACTAACGTATATTCAAATAAAAACCTAAAACCATTCAAACTTGATATATAAAATTTTAAAGCTTTCATAAGTTCAAAAAGTCTCAAAAAAACAATAAACTGAAACCTGAACTGAGCAGATACGTAGACATTAAAAAAAAACCGACCTCCCCGTGGAGGTATGCAGAAAGGGTACAGAAAAAACAAAAATTTAAAAAAAAGCGAAAAAAAAAATTTTTCATGTCGTCAAATTGGGTGTCTTCGGCGCTTAGCAGTGTATACATCTTTACTTTAGACAGTAATTTTTAAATTATTTTTTTCTAGTGACAGGAAACTTTTCGGGAAAAAAATATCGTTAAACAATGTTTGTTTGTGGAAAAGTAAGAAATGGTGAGGAAAAGGATCAAATAAGCCAATGGGACTGCAACAACATTACACCTTCCTTCGTCCAAATACTTTTTACACTTGAAAGGTACTTTTGAAAGAGAAACTATTTTGATAACGTGGTATTTCTAGAGGTCTACGTATAGCTGGATCCGGCAGAGAAGTATTTCAAAAATCTCGTATCTGTCAGAATCAAAAGAATTAACTTCACGCATCTCTCGATTAATTAGCACCGATCGATGAAGCGTGAAAGCGGAAAGAACAAAAAAAAAGAAGGAAAAATGCTTGAAGGAAGCCTGGAAGGTATATGGCACATTGGCAGAAACGCACACAGTGTGAGCCACGAGACGACAAGCGCTCCCGAAAAAGGGGCGTGGCGTTGAAATGGCGGAGGAGCGCAAGACGGCGACGAAAAACCGCCAGATCCTGGAATTTCCGCCTTTCTCGAGCTTTCTTTTTTTTTTTGGTTTTACTTGGAATGGGATCGGGGTTGGTTCGAACTTCTTTATTTCTTTGAAAGCAAGAAAGAAGTTTTTTTGATCAATTTTTCGAGGCTTACGCTTGGAAAGGTCGAGTTTAACACATTTCTATTCACCGCTGAACTTTTACCGGGATTAAGAAGGTTTCTGTAGATTTCTATAAACTCATAAATTTTTTATATTTTGTGCTAAAGCCGATTTCCTCATCCTATCCTTTAACTTTGTGATAAAGGGACAAGGACCATTCGAAGACCAAGAAAATTAAATTTTTTGAGACTTTTTGATCAGAATTATTTCTACGAGTTGTTTGATGGTTGAAAAAGGTATATCGAAGTCTGGAAAAGATCTCCGCTACAAGACCTTCTATTAGACTTAGCTATGCGCCTTTAAATATTTCTTGCGAATTAAAAATCGCTTCACCTTTTGTCTTTCCCATTCTTTTTCTGTCATTCCCTTTTTGAATGAAAAGAGTATCGAAATCGACCAGGAAAAGCCCAAAAACGGCGTCCTACGGTAGCGTGGAAGTGGGCGGAGCCAACGACGCCAAAACCGGAATGGCCTGCGCCGCGTGGAAATTATGGCCGCCGAGCGGCTTTCCGACTTCATTATTCGTCATTTTTCTTGTCTGTTTGGCTCATCGAATCGGGAAAAAAGGGGCTCGTTGCCAGCTCTCGTCTTGTTGACGCCGAATTTCCGCGGGCTTTGAACTTTTTAGCTTGTTTGTTGATAGCAAAAGGGACTTCTTTCCCTTATACGGTACTTTTTGTTAGTTCTCGGCGGAGTTTGAGTCAAGATGGGAGAGAAACAAAAATATTTTCGATACTGGATTTTTTAAAAGAAGCGATTTAAGGTCTAGACGCAAACCATTGACAGTAACATTGGGAGAACTTTTTAAAACTTCAAATAGTCCTTGTAGAACAGAAAAATCAGGTTTGCTCCTTATTTTTCTTCAAACCACTAAACGGTTGAGTTTTCTATTGAGGATCAGCCCAAAATGAGCATATTTTAAAATTGTGAGGGTTATTGGAGAAGCATATACTTATAATGAGAAAAGTTGAAGTTTGAAAAATCAAAAAAAAACTTCCAGTAGCTTTCTTAAGATTTAAAAAAGCTCAATTTTGGTAAAGATGTGAACAAGATGTCCACCTACAGAATCTAGCTCAAAATCCTTCCAAATTTTTCACAATTTATCAGAATTCCTCTACTGAAATTCGAACTCAAAAATCCCAAAGTTCGAAAAAAGCCCAAGAAAGAGAGAACTTCCGAGCCGATGGAAATAAAAGTAGTGGAGCCGATTGATTGATTGCTTTGGAGGCGGAATGCGAAGGAAAACGATCCCATTCAGCCATATGTGGCCGCACTGCAATGGAATTCAGTCGCACACGTTATAAACAATTTGGCAGCATTTCGCGGAGGTTTTCCATTACGGTTGGTTTTGGGGAATAGGGTCCGAAATATGAAGAGGAAAAGCTCAAAAATGGAAATGGTACTTTGGGAGCTTTGAAGTTGGGGTTTGAATCAAAAAAATGCTCGATTTTTATCAAAAATAGAACCTGATAAAGATCAGTTGGTCTTAGCTTTAAAAATCGACGATTTTGAAAAAGTATCCAACTTTTTTAGTTCAAGGAATCTTTAACAGTTTCTCAATTTGATAAACAAGACTCTAACATGTCTGCACCCTCTTTTCTATCTCCGACGTGGTCATGGAAGTAGAAATAGTACGTATAACAGAAAAGTTGCTAAAGAAATCACAGAAAAATAATATTTTTTCAATTGATAGAAGTGCAGTTCGAGTTAAGAAAAAAAGCTGGAACCAAATAATAAACTTAGATTTTCAAAATCTGACATGATGATAGGAAGTCTGAAGGGATTCTAATAAAAACTTCAACTTCAATTTTCTCTGGTGAGCCCAATTTCGGGAGTTTTTTTAGGGAGCTTTTCTTCAATAAAATCACAGAAACTCGAAAAAAACCTACATTCATCTGAAGCTAGAACAGATAGCTAGGAAAATTCAATCTTCGAACATTTTTTATAAGCCGCGCAAAAAAGAATACTAAACTTTGACCTTCCTGGAGACTTCAAAGCTCAGGAAAAGTAACCGAAGTCACAAGGAGCTCATTTCTGAACTCAACTCAAAAGACCAGCTTCCAGAAGAAAACAAGTAACTCCAAGTCCTCTCCAAGACAAAAAGGAAAAAGGGGGGCAGGGCAGCCTACCGTAGTCCAAACACAGAACGACGCAACTTTATGGCGGTGGGGGAGGCCTGGAGCGCTTTTTTGTCGCTCTTCCAATCATATGTGCCTTCTCGAAACGGCGCCCTTGCCGTGTGGATCCGTGTTTGCCCACTTTGCAGACGCCTGAGCCGCTCACGCAACTCTCCGGCAGGTTGCCGCCGCCGTCGTCCGTGTCCTGGATTGGCAAGTCCGTCAGATATCACTCGGATTTCTTCGGGAAGGGGATTTTCTACTTTGGTGTCTGGAGAAGAAGCAGCTGGTCGGTTGCGTTGTTGAGAAGAAAATGGACAGGAGGGTGAAGAAATCGTCCTGGAGGTCCGAGCTTCTCGTTTCAGTTTTTAGCCCAATTCATCGCATTCTAACGCTTTAAAGGCATAGGGGCAGTAAAAAACGGTGTTTCAGTTCAAAGCAGTACTTTGTAGAGCTTTTCATTGCGAATCGAACGGTAAACTTGGAAATGTACCAAACTTCCTAGTTTTAGAGAAAAAGTAATTCAAAGTCGGAGAAAGAAAAGCTTGAGTTCCCGCCAAAAGGGCGTTTTGCAGTAAAGTCGCTCTATGGACAACAGATGGGCAATCAAGACTTTCGAGACCGTCAGATAAGAAAATTATCCAAATGCGGATCTGTCCGCGGAATTCTCTTCTCGGTGTCGAAAAAAAAAGTTCCTGGTCAATTTTCAAGTTTTATTCAGAACCGAAAGTACAAACGTGAAGCTCGAAAAGGATATGAGCCCTGATTTTTTTCTCCTGCGGTTTGGTCTTTTATTATCAAGAGCTCCCGACGAGTTTAGCTTTTGGAACGATCAATGAAAACCTGAGCTTCTACGAGGAAGACCGCCAGATATTCCTTGGGTTCTTGGGGAATGATATTTTTTTTGGGACGTCTTGAAGAGAAGCTTCTGATCGATTTTGTTGCTTCAGTCACTAAAATATTTTAAAAGATTGCCCTAAAAGTCTGAAATTTAGTTTCTCCATGTCAGATAATGTGCGGCATGATATCTAGATCCTCCTTGTCAGTTCAATAACGAATTCTTGACAAGTATAGTCTGTGTACCACGACTTGGAATTTCACCGAACGACATTCCGCTGTTCCGCTGTTCCGCCGGGCGCCTTTGCGAATCTCGGTCGCGCTTTCAATTTTTTCTTTCATTCAAAACGTGGAACGATCCATCTATCAGCGATAAAAATAGTCTGGAAGGGCGACCTAGATCCGCAAAGGAAAAAACGCTTCGCGGCCGTACGCAGCGGAACGTCGTTCGGTTAAATTTCAAGTCGTGGCACACAGACTATAGATGGTAAATGAAGACCTGGGAGAGTGTGAATAATAAGAAAAATCTACTCTTTTTCGAAAATGACTCGAAGTTTACTTTGACCCCATCCATCTTCATATTTGACTCCAAAGTCTATTTGAAACTTTTTTCTCGTTTTCCTTCCACGCGGCGGAATGAGTCAGTATCATCAGAGTTTTTGCCGCTGCCGAAGAAGCAACATTGTCCGATAAAGGCAAACAGACGGGAGCAAAGAACCAGGAAGGCGCCCATCCCGACCGGAGCCGGTTTTCGCCGCAATAGGAAGGATGAGACAAGTGGAAACAACGGCTCCATGGGGGCAAAAAAGCCGTTGCGGAACACGGTGTTTTGGCTTTGTTGAGCGGATATGCATGGCAGGGAATGGCTTTCACGTTTCCAGTCAACTTTAATAGACCTCTAAAGAAATTTTAAAAAGACTCCAAAGAAATTTTAGAAAGAAAACAAAGAAAACGTGAGATTTCAACACAGACAAGGCTCAGTTTCGAGTTATTATTTGAGCTTCTTATGTTTAATAACGAACCAAAATGAGAATCACTGGTAGAAAAAAATCGAAAAAAAGATACAAAAAAAGATTTTTTTCAACTTTTTTCTCAGAATAAACTCTTATAAGTATAGAAGTTGTAAAAAAAACAGGAAAAGAAAATGAAAACTGTAATACGAAAAGAAAAACAAATGTTTTGTTGCGAAATTTGTTGCGAAAATTTGGCTATTCCGCTTATTTGAGCTCTGATTTATTTTTAAAAAAAGTTTGAAAGTCTCGTGATTCATTTTATAAATCAAGAAGTTCTCTGTATTATTCCCAGAAACTTCAGAATTCAAATGAAAATAAATCCCCTTGTCAAAGCTTTTTTGCAAAAACGGTCCTTGCAAAAGCGTCAGACAAGACTCAAACAGACTCAAACACATAACATCGAAAAAAAGGGTCAAAATAAAAGTATCGAGTTGGAATTCGGCGGCGGCCGAGGAAAAGCTGCTCAACAAGAGGTATGCAAATGTTTCGGACCAACCCAACTTGGACCTCCGTCGCGCAGAAAATCGTGACGTAAGCAAACGAGCCATTTTCGTACATGAGAAGCATGCGAAGATGCTCGGCCGGGGGCAAATATACAGGAGCCTCACAGGCAAACGAGGCTTATCCAGCCGTCGGATCTCCATTCAGATCAGCTCGCCCGGGAAAAGGGAAGAAATGGGGAGGAATTGGGTTCTGTAGAGTGAGAAGAACAAGACTGAGTACAAGAAGAGGTTGAAGGAATGGAAAAAGGGCAGAAATCTGGATAGAAGGCAAATTTCTGGCATTATTATATTTTATCATTCTCTGTGAATCGATAAGGAAGTACTCTGACATCTACATAAGAAATCTTGAATCTTTCAACCTACATAATTTCCTATTTTTCATTCAAAAAATGACACTTTAACTTGACGAAAATTCCTTAAAAAGTTGATTTATATAGGTAATTTTGACTTTAGTTTCATTATTATTGGAACAGGAATATTTTTGTACTACCAGAATCTTCAATTACCAGATTCAGGAATACTTCGGCTAACTTTCGGAAAATTCCCTATCTAAAAGTGAAATTGCCTTTTTAGGAAGGTCATTCAAAATATGGAGAAAGTTTGATTTTTCAAAATTTGGAGAAAAAATTGAAAAAAGGTAGAAGTAAAAGTGAAAGTTCGAAAAAAAAAAAGCTAGAAAAATAGAAAGTGAAATCCATCAGAGGCCCTCAACCCTTAGAAGGAAGAACGAAAAAAATATTTTTTTTTCTTGAGACCTGGAAATATCGAAAAAAAGTCAAGCTAGAAACGATAGGAAGACGTAATGAAAGGTTAGAAGTCTTTGAAATCGATATAGGATTAAAGAACCTGATCATAAACCTTCACAAAAAGGAGAAAACTTGAAATTAGAATCTTCAATGAACAAAAATATCGTAAAACTGAGAAGAAAAACAAAAATGATTGAAATATTTAAAGTCCCATTCAACAGACTTGACACTACTGAATCGTTTTTTTTTAATTTCAAATAATACTGAACACTTATTTTTTAAATTTCGAATCTATTATCAAATACCTGGTTGTAATATGTTTCGTCACTTTGATATAACCAAAATCCGTAGTTTTGAGTTTGATCATCTCATCTTTTCGTCCTCATATAGACGCTGAACGTGTGACGGCTTCGAAACGCTATCTTCAAGTTGCGGCCGACTAAAAACTGTTTGCGCCGGGAGACATGAGAGCCTTTTTTGCCGAAGCCTTGAGTTACTCCACGTGGGTCCAATGTGTTGAAACTTCATTGCCTTCGCCCCCTTGGCCTCCAAATCAAGGCTAGGGGATTCATTTCCTGACTCAATAATTTTCCTCCAGCAACGAGCAACATGAACCAGGAATTTGGACGATAATCCACTCGGAGACTGTATAAGGGAGCGTGTTTGCATGAAAAGCATGGGTGCGTATTTGTCTCAATGTGTCTCTGTGTGTCTGGGAGCCGTCGATCTTCCATCACGAACTCTTGTTTGAGTTCCAACTCCCTCTTCGTCTTCTACGAAACAACCCTTTTCGCTAATATTTCGAGATTTTCGGATCAGAGAGAAGGAGATAGTTGATCAATCATAATAGGATTATTATCAAAATCAAAATTACCGTGGAAATTCGGCAAGGAAGCACTCTAAAAACGAAGTATGGATGGGAAAATTGGACATATTGCACGATTAAATGGGAAATTTCGATTTAAAACCATCAAGAAATTTCCTTTATCTGTTCAATGAATACATGTCAAAATTTAAATTTCAAAAGTTTGCAACAGAGATTTTTGTAATAATGAGCTTTATTTGGAAGTTCTTCTTTTTAAACTTTTTATTTGTTTTTTTAAAAAAGTAAACGAGGCATATTATGCTATTCGCCTCCATTTGTTTTGCCACCACAGCCGCATGCAGAATGTCTCTACGCGCTGCGGATGCTTAGCGATCGTCTCATTTCGCGTCCGACCTGAAACGGTTTTCGCGATGAGACATCGGAAACCTTGTAAGTGAGACACTGACGGTCCAGCTCCCACCGCATTGCGACCGCGGAGCTTTGAGTCATTCCACGTGCGACCATGGACTTAGAAAAAACATATCAAAATTGACAGATTGTTTTTTAGTTTAATCAAATGATAGGTTGTCACAGAGCACAAAAACAATGCCGATCGTCAAGAATTAGGTCCTGCGACGATAAGAATTTTACAGTGACCTGCACATAATCCTAGCAAGCTAATATGATTTGAGCAGACCATCTGTTCACGGAATAAATGGAAAAAGTTTATCTTTAAAAAAAATTTTTTTTGACGACTGAAACAGAGACTTTGTAATAGTGAGCCTTATTTTGCTTCAAAATATCATTTCCGCATGTGCAATGCTACGCGATACGAATGCTAAACGGTCGTCTCATTTTGCGTCCGACCTGAAGCGGTTTTGGCGATGAGACATCGGAAACCCTGCAAACGAAATGCTGAGGGTCCAGCTTCTACCCCATTCAAACCGCGAAGCTTTGAGCCATTCCACGTGCGACCATGGAGTTAAAGGCGGCGGAAAAAATTTTCAAAATTGAGAGATTTTGGAATTTTATCAACTGTTAGGTTGTCACAAAGATCTTAGGAACGCCGATTGTCAAGAATTAGGTCCTGGAACGATAAAAAAGATTACAGTAACCTGCTGGCGAGCTAATAGGATTTGAGCAGACATTCCAAAAATGCAAACAAGAAGAAGACCATATCAAAAACCAACACAAGACAGAATATACGACCTTTTTCTCGGAAGGTTGGAGGCCACGTTTGGGAGGACGAATCAAATCAAAACGTCTTATTGGTGAAAAGTGCTTTGTCCTTTGTGGAATCGTGCGGTTTTACATGCCGTAGATAATGACAACATTCGACGTCTCCATCCGCTTTTTTCGCGGCTCCAATTCACGCTTTTTCTGGCCGCCGCCGCTGCGTCGACCTCGTTATGCTTATTAGCCCATACCTGTCCCATGGTTTCCTTGCTCAAACTATTCCAAAAGTTCAAATGAACAAGGGAACGTTTTTCTGGGAGCTATTGGAACCAGCTGAAGGATCGACGAATGGATTTTGTCGTTGAAAATGCTTTGAAATGTAAATTACTTAATTTCATCCATAACAATAATGACATTTAATAAACTTTATTGTTTTCATTTCAATTTCGAAAAAAATGAAAAAACTTAAGATTCAATTTTTCAGTGAAAGAGCGATAAGCACTTACAAAAAATGAGACAACTGGTCAAATTTAAAAAAAAAAACCCTTGAGCTGAAAATGTAATATTTTAGTCTAAATTAATCTTTTTTGAAAGTTTCAGAGCTTTTGATTTAATATTCCTATTCGAAAGATTTTTCAAATTTTTCAGAAAAATTGGCCGTTTCCGGAAGCAATTTCATAATCTGAAATTCGCATTCGCATTTTTGTCTAGGCTACTGTACACATACGCGCAGCCCTGCACGCCGGCGACAAACCACACGGCAAAATTTTTTTTTCATTTTTCAATAAATTTTTTTCTTTTTAAATGCATTTTTTTCTTTTTTTATTTTATTGAACCAGTTACTCTCGAACTTTAATATGTTCTACTTTTTGTCCGGTATTATCATTATTTTACCGTTGTGAGAAAAAAAGTAGCCATCTATAAGTCAAATTAATTTTTTTAATATAGTTTTTCGCTTTTGAGGCCTTACCATAGTTTTATCCCCATATTTCTTGTTTTCTATAAGTTCATTACCATATTAAATATTACAGAGTTAGTCTTTTCTCGGTGAAAACTTTTTTGAACTATGTTTTCTTTACCTTTTAGGTTATTTCAGTTTTTTGTGTTTTCCTTTTTGAGGTAGGGTTTCTTCGCGAATTAAAACTCGAATAAGGCAAAGTTAATTTCATTGAGATTACCCATCACTGTTTTTTTTTCTTAATATATATATCTTTTGTTTAATTTTTGTTTTCGAAGCTATTTTTCGGCGAAGAAAAAGTGCTTGCCTTTTCCCACGACCACCGCTGCTAATTGACACATTAGGAAGTGTTTTCCTTTTCTTATAAAATATTGCTGGCATGTAGATGATTTATTCAGGCAGCTCCCATGAGCCCCGTTTTCCCTTTCCTTTATGTATCCCAGGGCGCCAAAATCTTTTCTTTTGTTTTGCGTCCACCTCGTATTGCTTATTTTCCGAGCACTTGCGTTCGAAATTATAGTTGTGAAAATGGGAAAAGGATGTTTATCGACAGATGTCGTACCAAACGACTCTCGAGCAGCTGAAGCGGTATCGGAATGCGCAAAAAGAGGCTGAGTCAGCTGCGGCGCAAGATTTTCCTCCACAAGTGCGTTTTTTTCTTTATTTGGTAGAGACCGTTAAATGTGTACTTATGATCTGTTACACGTTTATGGAGAACTAGAAGCACTATTTCCTTCAAGTTTTTATCGAATTTTTCAAATTTTTCACGCTGTGAAGGCCAAATTTCACCATTTTATCATCCACAATAAATTCAATTTTTAAAAATTCGATTGTCACTTTTAAACTCTGTTTCGTGTTCGAATTATATAGTATTTTTAAAATTTGGTTCATTGAGATTTGTTTCTAGGATGGAGTTATCATTAGAAAACTTTTTGCTTTTATTTTTTACCTTTTATTTTTAAATTTTCCTTTGAGCATTTTTTATCTGAATACTTTTTGAGCTGAAGAAGTTTTTATTGAAAATAAAAAAATACAGAAAAGCTTCATGTTTTGAAATTTCTTATTATTTGAATTAAAAAAAACAATAAGTTCATAGAAGATCCTGAGGTCATGAACGAATTTCAAATTTTTCGACATTTCAAATTTTTTTAAATATTTTTTTAGCAGCTTTCTAGATTCGTATTTATTTTATAATTATCATTCTAAATAATTAATAATTTTCATCAGAAATTCAGCTTTCTGAGATTATTTTTTTGGTAAAATTTAGATAAATTTCTTCCTTTTTTTCGTACTCTGAAACTGGATGAAGTTATGATTTTTCTTATCTGAAGCTTTTGACAATCCATGTTTTTGACCGTTTTTTATAATCATTTCTTGAGTTATAGTAGAAGTAAACTATGTCGCGAAAAGTCCAGCCACCCAAAAAATAGTTTTCTGGATAATCGAAGACAGAAAATTGGCCGTTGAGCGCATTTTCTTCTTCCCTAAATCTTTTTTGGAGTCATCTTGAAACTTTCAAGAAATGCGTGGTCGTACCTAAAATCATACCCAACTTAAAATCTCGGAAAATCTAGCCGTTGAGTCGTCTAGAAACATTTCCTCTCATGTCAAAACTTCAAAGAAAAAAAAAGCGTGGGTTGAGACGTCTCACGAAAAGTTTCCAGAAGGCCGAAAACGAAGTGAAAGTCGAGTCGACGAACCGCCAACGGCCAAAAGCTCAGGGGATTTGGCTGCGGCTCTTCAATATCGACTTGCTCGATAATTTCGCTTTCCGGGCCTGGCGTGATGTCTACCATCGGCATCCCAATCCCACAATCATCGGTTCTCTCGGCTTCTATCTCGTCGCCCAGCTGTTCTTCGTCTGGTTCGTTCCGCGCCCCAACCTTAATCTTGTTTCTATTTTCGGGCAAGTAAAGAGCTCAATTGGCCTAGAAGGAGGGCGTCGATTACCAAAAATTTACTAACAGATACAAGAAAAAAAGTGTTTTTTTAAGTTTGGGGGAAGGGGGGTTGTTTAGGCAGCAAGCTAGGCTCAACCTTAGGGAAGTATTTCTGACTTTAAGTAAAGAAGGGTTGAAAGAAGGATAAAGCTTCTATCCTTGTTTTTTTCTTCCATAAATGGGTTTTCAATCCAAGAAAGGTTCTCAAGAAGTTAACTACAGATTGAAATAAGGAACAAGTTAGGAGCAATCTTAAAGAGTTATTTAAAAGGAACTTAAAGAAAAAATAGGTGAACTGGACTTTGCTTGAACCGTCTTTCGAAAATAGTTTTTGGATTTAGCGGTTTTTTCAATATATCCTTAACTTCGAATCTGTTGATTGGGGCTGTAAATATGACAACCATTTCGAACGAATTCGAATATTTGGAGGGAATAGATTCAGAACTTTTAGTAGAAGCAAGTTTATTTGGTCTAGTCTCATTTTACATAGTTTTTGAAATGTTAATATTCAACGTATCATGCTCAAATCACAATATATTCAAAATAAAGAAGTAATAAAAAGTTTTTCTCAACTAGAGTTTGAAGGTTTTTTTTTCAAAAAAATTTCTAAGTCGAGCTGTAGAAATCACTTTTTAGTATCATTTCTTAACTTGACGAAATTTTCAAAATCCTATCCAGTTTTCAGGTTTTTGTGAATCTCCCAGATTATAGTGTCTAGAACAACCAAGACATTTCAGTATTTCATTTGAAACTTATAGTTTTTTTTTGTACTTTCAACGCTCAATTGGAAATTTTGAAATTCGGAAAAATTGGTCCTTGATCAAATCTCTTCCAAGGTCTAAAAACAACTTGGATCCTTGGTTCGCTTTGGGAAGCTTTTCCCTACCCAGAATCTAAACAACTTTTTGTTCCATTTTGTCTCTCTGAAAAACAAAACAACTCAAAGACCTCTTCATTTGAAACTCGATTATTGTGAGATTAGTTTTACTTGTCATCCCTTTTCAGAGGTCTAGAAGAATGTTTCACAAATCGGGTTTCCTTTGATTTGCAGAAGGATCTCTTTCTTTTCCTCCCTTTTTTGACCCTCGACGCCAACTGAGAAATCTTCCGCCCATTCAGAGCCTGGGAAGAACGCCTTGATGAGCTCCCATCTTTTTTTTCCTTTTTTTCTCTTAGACTTCCTAAAAGATTCTTTTCTTTCTTACATTTCTCTTGAACTCTCATCGTGATTTGTTATAGTTTATAAGAAATTTAAAGAATTTCCAGCGGTTTTCGAGTTTCTCTAATAGCCGAAATAGTGGAGAGACCTTCTAGTTCAATTTTCAAAAATTCAAAAAAGGTAAACTCAGAAATTCCTCTCTTGCTTTTTTGTGCTTTTCAATGTGAGTGTGAGAATTGAGATGCTTCAGAATGTTTCAAAAATCAAATAAACAATTCCAAATTTTTCACGGCCTAAGTTTTCAAAAATTTGATGTGTTTTTCTTTTTTTAAACAACAAAAAGAAAATAATTTGCATTATTTGTCTGTGAAATTTGAGCCGTTTTTCCAT